>CM063606.1:15839580-16187525 GCA_032356905.1 Salix exigua | reverse complement strand
TTTATTCATCACCATAAATTAATAGTTTTTATTGTTTCAAAAGCAATAATAATCATAACTTAGGGTGTTATTATCTATCTAGATGATTCTATGACTTAGATTTGTTCGTTGGGTATTGAGGATGTGGTGATGTTTTATCACAATTGCTTTTGAAATAAATGGACAAAAAGTGGTATCCAACAAAGACGCGAAGACAATATTTTTTTGGAAGAACACGATGAATGAAAACTCATTGACAAGTGCAAAATACACATCTATTTGTATTCCTTTTACATTATGCTTTTAATATCTTTCAAGCTTATTTCAATATGTTGAAATAAAAGGTACTGAGCCATGTGGTCGAAATTATAATATACAAAAAGTAAAAGAGCTGAGTGATTCAATGTAGATGTAAACAGAGATTATCGTGGATTTTTCTTAATTGCTCTTGTGTTAAATTTTTGAATTTTTTTATTCATCAGCATAAATTAATAGTTTTTATTGTTTCAAAAGCAATAATAATCATAACTTAGGGTGTCTAGATGATTCAATGGCTTAGATTTGTTCGTTGGGTATTCAGGATGTGGTGATGTTTTATCACAATTATTTTTGAAATAAATGGACCAAAAGTGGTCTCAAACAAGAAGCGAAGACAATATTTTTTCTAAAAGAACATGAAGAACGAAAAATCATTGACAAGTGCAAAATACGCATCTATTTGTATTCCTTTTACATTATGCTTTTTAACATCTTTCAAGCTTATTTCAATATGTTGAAATAAAAAGGCACGGAGCCATGTGGTCGAAATTATAGTATACAAAAAAGTAAAAGAGCTGAGTTATTCAATGTAGCTGTAAACAGAGATTAGTGTGGATTTTTTCTTGATTGCTCTTGTGTTAATTTTTTGAATTTTTTTATTCATCAGCATAAATTAATAGTTTTTATTGTTTCAAAAGCAATAATAATCATAACTTAGGGTGTCTAGATGATTGAATGGCTTAGATTTGTTCATTGGGTATTCAGGATGTGGTGATATTTTATCACAATTATTTTTGAAATAAATGGACCAAAAGTGGTCTCAAACAAGAAGCGAAGACAATATTTTTTCTAAAAGAACATGAAGAACGAAAAATCATTGACAAGTGCAAAATACGCATCTATTTGTATTCCTTTTACATTATGCTTTTTAACATCTTTCAAACTTATTTCAATATGTTGAAATAAAAAGGCACGGAGCCATGTGGTCGAAATTATAGTATACAAAAAAGTAAAAGAGCTGAGTTATTCAATGTAGCTGTAAACAGAGATTAGTGTGGATTTTTTCTTGATTGCTCTTGTGTTAATTTTTTGAACTTTTTTATTCATCACCATAAATTAATAGTTTTTATTGTTTCAAAAGCAATAATAATCATAACTTAGGGTGTTATTATCTATCTAGATGATTCTATGGCTTAGATTTGTTCGTTGGGTATTGAGGATGTGGTGATGTTTTATCACAATTGCTTTTGAAATAAATGGACCAAAAGTGGTATAAAACAAGAAGCGAAGAGAATATTTTTTTGGAAGAACATGAAGAATGAAAACTCATTGACAAGTGCAAAATACACATCTATTTGTAGTCCTTTTACATTATGCTTTTTAACATCTTTCAATCTTATTTCAATATGTTGAAATAAAAAGACACGGAGCCATGTGGTCGAAATTATAATATACAAAAAAATAAAAGAGCTGAGTGATTCAATGTAGGTGTTAACAGAGATTAGTGTGGATTTTTTCTTGATTGCTCTTGTGTTAATTTTTTGAACTTTTTTATTCATCACCATAAATTAATAGTTTTTATTATTTCAAAATCAATAATAATCATAACTTAGGGTGTTATTATCTATCTAGATGATTGTATGACTTAGATTTGTTCGTTGGGTATTGAGGATGTGGTGATGTTTTATCACAATTGCTTTTGAAATAAATGGAGCAAAAGTGGTATCGAACAAGAAGCGAAGACAATATTTTTTTGGAAGAACATGAAGAATGAAAACTCATTGACAAGTGCAAAATACACATCTATTTGTATTCCTTTTACATTATGCTTTTTAACATCTTTCAATCTTATTTCAATATGTTGAAATAAAAAGACACGGAGCCATGTGGTCGAAATTATAATATACAAAAAAGTAAAAGAGCTGAGTGATTCAATGTAGCTGTAAACAGAGATTACTGTGGATTTTTTCTTGATTGCTCTTGTGTTGAATTTTTGAATTTTTTTATTCATCAGCATAAATTAATAGTTTTTATTGTTTCAAAAGCAATAATAATCATAACTTGGGGTGTTATAATTTGTCTAGATGATTCTATGGCATATATTTGTTCGTTGGGTATTCAAGATGTGGTGATGTTTTATCACAATTGTTTTTGAAGTAAATGGACCAAAAGTGGTCTCAAACAAGAAGCGAAGACAATATTTTTTTGGAAGAACACGATGAATGAAAACTCATTGACAAGTGCAAAATACACATCTATTTGTATTCCTTTTATATTATGCTTTTTAACATCTTTCAAGCTTATTTCAATATGTTGAAATAAAAAGGCACGGAGCCATGTGGTCGAAATTATAATATACAAAAAAGTAAAAGAGCTGAGTGATTCAATGTAGCTGTAAACAGAGATTACTGTGGATATTTTCTTGATTGCTCTTGTGTTATTTTTTTGAACTTTTTTATTCATCAACATAAATTAATAGTTTTTATTGTTTCAAGAGCACTAATAATCATAATTTAGGGTGTTATTATCTATCTAGATAATTCTATGGCTTAGATTTGTTGGTTGGGTATTGAGGATGTGGTGATGTTTTCTCACAATTGTTTTTGAAATAAATGGACCAAAAGTGGTCTCAAACAAGAAGCGAATACAATATTTTTTTAGAAGAACATGAAGAATGAAAACTCATTGACAGGTGCAAAATACATATCTATTTGTATTCCTTTTACATTATGTTTTGTAACATCTTTCAAGCTTATTTCAATATGTTGAAATAAAAAGGCACGGAGCCATGTGGTCGAAATTATAATATAAAAAAAAGTTAAAGAGCTGAGTGATTCAATGTTGCTGTAAACAGAGATTGCTTGTGGATTTTTCTTGATTGCTCTTGTTTTAAATTTTTGATTTTTTTATTCATCAACATAAATTAATAGTTTTTATTGTTTCAAAAGCACTAATAATCATAACTTAGGGTGTTATTATCTGTCTAGATGATTCTATGGCGTAGATCTGTTCGTTGGGTATTCAGGATGTGGTGATGTTTTATCACAATTGTTTTTGAAATAAATGGACCAAAAGTGGTCTCAAACAAGAAGCTTAGACAATATTTTTTTAAAAGAACATCAAGAATGAAAATTCATTGACAAGTGCAAAATACACTTGTATTTGTATTCCTTTTACATTATGCTTTTTAACATCTTTCAAGCTTATTTCAATATGTTGAAATAAAAAGGCATGGAGCCATGTGGTCGAAATTATAATATACAAAAAAGTAAAAGAGCTGAGTGGTTCAATGTAGTTGTAAACAGAGATTACTGTGTATTTTTTCTTGATTGCTCTTGTGTTAATTTTTTGAACTTTTTTATTCATTACCATAAATTAATAGTTTTTATTGTTTCAAGAGCACTAATAATCATAACTTATGGTGTTATTATCTGTCTAGATGATTCTATGGCTTAGATATGTTCGTTGGGTATTCAAGATGAGGTGATGTTTTATAACAATTGTTTTTGAAATAGATGGACCAAAAGTGGTCTCAAACAAGAAGCAAAGACAATATTTTTTTGGAAGAACATGAAGAATGAAAACTCATTGACAGGTGCAAAATACACATCTATTTGTATTCCTTTTACATTATGTTTTTTAACATCTTTCAAGCTTATTTCAATTTGTTGAAATAAAAAGGCACGGAGCCATGTGGTCGAAATTATAATATACAAAAAAGTTAAAGAGCTGAGTGATTCAATGTAGCTGTAAACAGAGATTACTGTGGATTTTTTCTTGATTGCTCTTGTGTTAATTTTTTGAATTTGTTTATTCATCAGCATAAATTAATAGTTTTTATTATTTCAAGAGCACTAATAATGATTTTAATTGTTTGGGCAGTAATGTTGATAATAATTTTAACTGTTATAGTAATGAAAATGACAATAACGTAGGGATAAATTTTCAATTTATGTTTTTGTTTTTTTGTTGATAGAAAATTACCTATTATTTTTGTTATTTGATTATTACAGGTCTTTTCACAATTTATATTTTGTTTTTTTTATTGAATTATAAAATGTACTAATCTTAATACAATGATTCCAATAATTTAGATATCCAAATCTTTAAAAATATTTTAAATTAATATATTTTTTATTTTTTAAAATTTATTTTTAACATTATTATATAATTATCTAAAAACACTAATATATATATATATATATATATAGATAGATACATAAATGGAAAACCAGTGGTAGAAATAGGATTAACACCGGAACTACCATTTTTGAAAACAAAGTATTAAACTGATCAAATTGTTTGCTACAACGATGAGTGGAATTTAGTGGTTGTATTAATTTTCTCATTTTATTGAAATTTACTAGTTATTTTGTTAATAGTTTCCCTTCTTACAAAACTTTCCAGGAGGGCAAAAGAAAAGATATTAAAAAAAAATGTAATTATGTAAACCCTGTCTGTTACCTAGGTTTTTCTTTCTATAAAAACCAAAGAATTCAGCAGCTTGTGATCAGTTGTGCCACTGTGGTTTCTCCTCCCCTTGTTTTGTCTACATTTCATTTAGCAAGAATCTCTGCACTACAAAATGGATCCTCGCCTGTACAGAGCTGCAGCAGCTGGCAACATCGATCCCTTCAACAAGATTGATCCAGCCTGCCTTGATCGGATATTCACTCCAGACGAGAACACCATTCTTCATGTCTACTTGAGAATCCAACGGTGGGAATGGGGATCCACTGCTTTTGTTGATAAAATTCTTCGAAGGTGCCCAGCACTGTTATTGCAAGCCAATAAAAAAGGAGAAACCCCCCTCCATTTGGCAGCAAAATATGGCCATTCCAATGTGGTCAAAGTCCTTATTTCCCGAGCAAAAGCTCCACATGCAGATCCAGAGAGCGGAGTAACAGCAGCTAGAATGATGTTGAGGATGACCAATGGAGAGGGAGATACAGCTTTGCACGAGGCAGCTCGAAAGGCTCGGAGCCATGTGGTGGGAATATTGACTAAAGAGGACCCTGATTTTTCATATTCCGCCAATGTTCACGGAGAAACTCCACTTTATATTGCTGCTTCCGTTGGCTTTTGTCGGAGACAAGAACAAGGTAAGGTGATCGATAAAATCCTAAGGAATTGCAGTGAGGTGGACTATGGCGGCCCTAACGGTAGAACTGCTCTACACGCGGCAATCACCGCGAGAGATCATGGTAGGATTAATTTGTGTTGAAGTCTGTAGAATAAATTAATTTATATAGAATCGCGTAAACTATAATTTAAAATCCATAAATATTTGATTCTATGTATCTCTATGTTTGCTTCACAATTAGCTGCTTTTTCTAGAAAAAGAACAAAACAGAAATCTCTGTTTTGTTCCTTGAGTTTAAGTATTTTGTTCCTTGAGTTTAAGTAACACACACACACGCACGCACGCACACACATATATATATAGACTATGTGAAATCTCTGTTGTTCATGAAGGGAAAGTTTTACTCATTGTTTTGTTGGTTTCAGTGACAGTAAGAAAGCTACTGGAAAAGGAAAAGAAATTGGCAAAAACACCCGACGAAAAGAAATTGGCAAAAACAACCGATGAGAACGGTTGGTCGCCACTTCACTACGCTGCTTATTTCTCTCGTTGGATTGATATTTCAGCAGTGAAAGCATTACTAGAATATGATGCGTCCGCAGCCTACATTGCTGAAACAACAAAGAAGAGAACAGCTCTTCACATTGCTGCCATTCAAGGAAATGTAAACGTAATGAAAGAGATTGTTTCTCGTTGTCCAGATTCTTGTGAGCTAGTTGACAACAAAGGTTGGAATGCCCTTCACTATGCTGTGGCCAGTCAAAACAGCAACGCATTCAAGGAATGTCTGAGGATTCCAGAACTTGAGAGACTTAAAACCGAGAAGGATGACAAAGGAAACACGCCTTTCCATCTAAATGCTGTTTTAACGGACAACCAGAAGGAATGGAGAACAGTTTATCCTTATGGAGAGAGTGGACTATATGGTCTTAATAAGCAAAAGCTAAGCATCGTGAACATGTATGGTGGAGATTTTGGTGATATACAGGTAATCAATCCTCTATGAATTAACTGTTGTGATAATTAATGCATTCATTAAAACCATATATATATATATATATATATATATATATATATATATATAAATGGAAAAGAATAAAAATTAAATAAAATCAATTGAAATAATTAAACAATTTATTTATGGGGTATAACAATTACTTTTTAAAATGTTTTTTAATTAAAAATGCATCAAAATAATTTTTTTAAAAACAATTATTTCTGACATGACCACATTAAAAGATTAAAAAAAATAAAAATAAAAATTAATTTCTTAATAATACTTTTAAAACATGAAAATAAACAAGTTTACAATAAAAACACAAAATTCAAAACCCTAATTCTTTTTGAAGAGAGAGAAAGTTAAATCTGAAAAATCAAATAGACAATAAACAAGAATATATTACTGGGTTACCCCTCCTGGGAAATTAGTATTTGTTACATCCTAAGTATTTATAATATACACAACAACAAAAAAAGATTAGCTAAAAATGATATCATCTATTATATTTTGCAGAAAGAGACTGTAGAATCCCTTAAAGATGTTGGTGGTGGACCTTTTGGCTACGGTCCTTTTATTTCTAGAATAGAGAAAGACATAGTCGAGGAGGAAGCTTGGAACAAAGCAAGAAAGCCTCATCTAGTAGTTGCCACGCTGATAGCAACGGTGTCATTTGCGGCAGCATTCACCATACCTGGCGGTTACAAGAGCGAACAAGGAACTGCAATTCTAGCTAACAATAATGATTTTAGAGGTTTTCTTATATCAGATGCAATATCATTCGTGCTTTCAACTTCAGCCGTCTTTATCCACTTTATGTTGGCGTTATATCATGGTTTCCTTGATCGAAACACTGTGGTATCATTTAGCAGGTGGGCAACGTCATTTACCATCGCTGCCATGATTGCAATGATTTACGCATTCATCTATGCCACAATTGCAGTTCTACAACCTTTCTCGTCGCTTGGTAGCATTGTTAATATCATTTGTGGGATCTTTCAATTTATTTCTCAATATGTGTTTTGGAAGATATCTAATAGTCAAGGAAAATATTTTATATTTGTAATAAAATAAAACTCAGATGTATTGTAGAAATAAATTCTTTTGGTTGGTTGCAAAATGACTTGTCAACTATATATATATATATATATATTGCAATTGATGCGCATCACAAGCCAAGTGGTCATAAACTCTAGTAATATTTACACTTAGTAATGAAGGTAAGTGCCAGGAGAAAGAAAGATGGATGAAAAGTGTTGAGCAATTCAACATACATAAAGAGAGACTTGAGAAAAGGAGGCAAAAGTTTCATAATAATATCAAATACATGCTTAACTTAATGCAAATACAAAAGGATTATGTACAGACTAAAGCAAAGAGACTATTTTACCCTTAATGAATAATAAATAAAACTATAATACTTACTGTTACACGTTGTCGTGCGGCATCCAGGGAGGGGTCTCGTCAGTGTTGAGGAGTCTTCACCTGATTGTTAAGGGTCGCTAGGAAACCTGTTTGTACTAGTCTTATCACTTATTCAAAGGTAGAGGACTAGTTGCGTAAAAAAAAGGTATTAGCATCCCTAGTACGCCTTATATGAGGTAAACTACATTGTGTATTTTGATGTGATTTAAGTGTTTCGATGGGTAGTATTAATTCATGTGAATAAATCTAGATTGTGAAATTTTTTATGGGCTCGAGTACTAAAATAAAATACCAGGAAAAAACCATGTAGATGCCTTAAAAGGTTTTGAAATTTTATTATGGGCTCGTGTACCAAAAACAAATCAAGAAAAAATCCATGTAGATGCCTCAAAAAAACCATCTATCCTAGAGAGCGGATGGGTTTTCTGCAATTTATGCGTTGTAAAAAATGTTCTGATAAAAAATCAGCCAATGCTCATATTAACTCTGAGAATTTTTTGGTTGTTTCTATATATTTAAATATTAGTCTACTTGTAGATCCAAGATTTAATATCTGATTTTACACCATTAATTCTCGCAAATTAAGTTCACAATTTAAAATGTATCACACAATTATTTCTGAAATCATCACATTAAAATATTAAATCAAAATTAATTTTTTTTATAATACTCTTAAAACAGGAAAATAAACAAGTTTACAAGAAAAACACAAAAATCAAGACCCCAATTCTTTTTGAAGAGAGAGAAAGTTAAAACTGAAAAATCAAATCGCAATAAACAAGAATATATTACTGGGTTAGTACCCCTCCTAGGTAATTAGTATTTGTTACCTGCTAATTATCTATAATATACACAACAACAAAAAAAATAGCTACAAATGATTTTATCTATTATATTTTGCAGAAACAGATCGTAAAATCCATTGAAGATGTTGGTAGTGGACCGTTTGGCTACGATCCTTTAATTTTTAGAATAGAGAAGGACATAAACGAGGAGGAAGCTTTGAATAAAGCAAGAGAGCCTCATCTAGTAGTTGCGGCGCTAGTGGCAACAGTAACATTTGCGACAGCATTCACCCTACCTGGCGGTTACAAGACCGACCAAGGCACTGCAATTCTAGCTAAAAAACCTGCTTTTGTAGTATTTCTTATATCAGATGCAATATCAATGGCGCTCTCAACTTCGGCCGTCTTTATCTACTTTTTGCTGGCGATATATCAAGGTTTGCTTACTCGAACCATTGCAATGTTATTTCAATTTGCAACGTCATTTACCATGATTGCCATGGGTACAATGATTGTTGCATTCATCTCCGGCATATTTGCAGTTCTAGAACCTGTCTCGATGCTTGCCTTCTGCTTTTATCTCGTTGGTGCGAGCTTCTTCTCCTTTTGGCTTTTAGTGCTTTGGATCATTTCCAAGGATGTATTTTAAATTTATTAGTGAAACAACTAATTCTAAATTTCAATCAAATAAAACTCAGATGTATTTTAGAAAGAAATTCTTTTGGTTGGTTGCAAATTGAGCTGTCATGTATAATTTTTTATCTTTCTTTTTTTGCAATGGATGCGCATCACAAGTCAAGTGGTCATAAACTCTATTAATATTTAGAATTAGTAATGAACGTAAGTGCCAGGAGAGAGAAAGATGGATGAAAAGTGTTAAGCAATTCAAAATACGAGACTTGAGAAAAGGAAGCAAAAGTATCAAAATAATATCAACTACATGATTAACTTAATGTAAATACAAAATGAATATGCATGGGCTAAAGCAAAGAAACTATTTTATCCTCAATGAATAATAAATAACTTATAATATATACCGTCACACGTTGTAGGGCGGTGTTCAGGGAGGGGTCTCGTCAGTGTTAAGGAATCGTCACTTAGTTGTTAAGAGTCACTAGGAAAACTCCATTGTACTAGTTTGATCAGAAATTCAAAGGTAAGAGGATTACTTGTGTAAAAAGAAGATGTTAGCATTCATAGTACGCCATGATGCTTTTTACCACCAGCTTTGACAAGTATGCAAATTCCAAGAGCAACTTTTCTGAAAAGATTTACTAAAAAAAATGGGAAACATTGGACGCTATTTTACCAAATTATAATTCGATTTCTGTGACAAGTTACGAGTAAAAGCTTGATCTCATAAGGATTTGCGTTGTTGACATATTGCTATTGCCTTATTCTTTTTTGACAAATTCTTCCTTCCTGAATATCCAACCAACCCTCCAGCATTATTTGTTCATGCTAATAATCGCTTTGATTTAAACCCTAGTTTGCATCAAGATGGAAGGGTTTCTCTCAACCTTTTGAGCCATGATCATTTGTATAAATTGCTGTTCGGTGGAAAAGATCAATCTGAAACTATCTTATATATCACAGGTTCTTTTTCTCGATTCAATAATTAATTTTGTATACGCATGAGACTGTTAATTTTTGGTACTTCAATAAAGTGAGATCCTCAAAATATAACAAAGTGGTATTCATGTCATCTTGTGAGGCCAAGCTTGACATTATAGTGATTTTGTGCAAGGCCATTTCCACGAGGGAGCTCGCTGTTGAGTTTCATATTTGAAAGGGGAATTCAGCGTCAGTTAGGAATAAAAAGTATGGTGTGTATATATATAAAATGAATCGCTTATAGATTTGAGTGATGCTTAACTTTGTATATAAGTTCTCACACCAAAGAAACCACGTATAGGTGCAAGTGACTCTCAACACCCTCTGTGTCGGCCCTGCTCGCGATCCATGACTTGACTTCATGACATGACACACCTGCTGTCGAGTCCTGGCCCGTGGCTTCCGAGCTGGGACAACCCTGATATATTGCTGCCTGCTTCGATGACCCATATTAGCATAAAGCTCAAATGCTGAAAGATTTTGAAGCAATTTTTCTTCGAACTTTAGGGAGTTTTTGTAAGTTAGGGAGCATATTGTCGGCTTCAAAGAGGTTGAGGAATTGAAGAGAGTGGATCTTATGTGTAAAGAGGGATTTTTTTTTTTTTGTAATAATGTTCCAGGTGAAGAGGAGCCTGCAGAAAAAAAAATCACACAGAAACTCAAGTTTATACGGAGGGCTTGATTGGTCGATTTTTTCCCCCCTTTCCTTTCTCATTACATATTATGATCAAAACTTTTTAGTTGGTTCCAAAGGCAATGCTTTCATATTTAGTTTATCCTTATCACAGTTATTGAAACCCTATTTGCATCTAGTCTTTGGGATTCAAAACTACAAAACAAGAGAGAAGTTGAAGGAAACATAAATGCAAATCCAAGTAAAGCTGATGAAGCATCTAAATAAGATAAGCTGGCAGACTTCTAAAATAGTAAGCAACCTTACACATTGGCTTTGGATGGAGAAGTACGTCGAATATCATATGTTCAAGACCCAGAAATCACTAGTTCAAACACCAAAATCCAGTGTTAGGTAACTGCTGAGACCAAGTCTTTCTGATAAAATGATGAACACGTTGAAGACACAAGTAACCGATAATTGTAAGAACTTCAAATTCAATTCCATAAAGCTAAAATTCCTTAACTATAAGGTCAGGAAGAAAGAAACAAGTATGCACACAGGAAAGCAAAGAAGACTCCAGAATTATATGAGCAATTTTCTATTAGATATGTGAGATAAATGAACAGTGTTAAACCAATTGTGTTTCTCCACTGTCATTTTACAGTAACAAAACCTAGAAGAGTAACGTGCAGTCTGCTCAAACAAATATGATCCCGTTCTCCTTAATGGTATCTATAACAATTCCAAGTTTACCTTCAATCCGCTCATCTTTTCTAGGTTCATAAGACATTGCATATACATCAGCTTCCTTGGCTCTCTCAGCAATAAGCTTCCCTACAATTCTACAGGCATTGTGATCGGTAAGTGATGGTAAACTGTGTCTCAGATCCTTGGCATTTGTGGTAGCAACTGATACCACTTTACTTGTTCCCCGGTGCATCACTTTTGCCTGGATAAATCTCCTTGAAAAGAAAACATTTAGTAAGAATGGCCTCATATACATATCTGTCCTCTGTTTCCACGATTTCTTGTTAGGTTTCTTGGCAAGTTCACCTCGAGATCTTCTGGTCCAGGCAGCTTGAATGAAAGAAGTCTGCAGATATGAGAAACAAATATTAGAACTCGTTTCTTCCCTGAAAGGTCATCTTAAACAACGCTGATTTCTGCTGTAAGGCTGTCTGAAAACTGTAAAAGCAATCTTGATTCTCTGTCCAACCATTTCAGAGGAACGCAGAAAACGAAGTAATTGACAACCAGAAATAGTAAGACTACAATAAGACTATCACACAAAAAAGTAAACCACAAATTCCTATAGCACTTCCGTTGACTATTGGAGTGTACAACACAGTTTCTGTGAAGATTGTATTTCTGATGTCTTATTTATGGCCATCAAAATCAGATTCATTTCTACACAAAGCATATTCTAATGCTCCATGGAGAAATTCAGAAGCAAATCAAAATTCCACTCACATATAAACAGAAAAGAGGACCATCAATATCAACTGATAGGATATGAATCTGCAGCATTTGCTCTGTGTTGCCTGCAAATTACTGCCAGGCCAAGACACAAATGACTATGAAACAATGGAACTATAAATGATTACACATTAAGAACAAGGAAAAGTAAAATATTCTTATGCCTTAACCATAGAGAGCATGCATCAATGTCTAATAAATGATGTGTAAAACTATCTTCAAAATGGAGAAGCAAGCAGCGGGTAATTTTTTTTTTCTTTTTTTTTTTGGAAGATAAAGCGGTAGCCAAAGTTTGACAAAGCACTTACGCAATCATGGGTAGCTAAATTATATATTACTTCAAAAAGTTACAAGCATGTCTCTTTGGAACAAGAGCATTCTTGGTCAGCGACCATACTAATAGCAAGAAGATTCTAGCAATAACTGTTTCTCAATAATTTTTCAGCAGTAAGAATTGCTGAGAAACTTAACGCGTGAAAGCTTTACCTTTTGAAACCAACATTAGAAAGTTTAGCTATGTTTTATCATATTCTACTACCACAAGTTCTATATGATTAGAACGCAAGCAATCTAATTTTCTATAAAATAAAATGATTTCTCATCTAGCTAACCTGCTCCTACTACTTTATCAATATTTAGAATTTGCCCAAAAGTTAAGACTTTTCTTCTCACTTTTATCCTCCACTTTCATAAACTGATCAACCCTAGCAGATTCTTTACATAAAAATAAAATAAAATTGAATTATCCATTGTGCAAAAGTTGAAGGTGGGAGTTCCAGTCTGATTATCTACCTAGTGCAAAATAATTTTAAAATTTTCTTTTCTTCTTCGCATTGTAGCACTCATTGAGAAATATAATAACAACCCATCTCAATAATTGACAAAAATAACTTGCCATATCCCTCTGTTAAAAGCTCCGGTACAAAAACATTTGATTCTAATAACGCTTAACAAATCATCAGTTGGATATAGACAGAAAGATGATGAATTTCATAACCTATTAAACCAAGAGAGAAGCATACGGAACCAAAAATAAGATAACAAATGATATCGAAACAGAAAATCAGCAAACCCATTTGCTGTTCAGACAAAAACTCATAATAAAAAATCAAAACAGCAGAAAAACATGAGGCTCGGCTTATTATTTTAAATTTGTTCCCTTTTCAAAGTAGTTTCCAGGGTAAAGAGAGATTGAAGAAGAGTGTGTGCATACCTTGATGAGAGGGGATGAGGGGTTGTGGTTGATGGAGATGTGTATGGTGGGAAATGAAAAGCCCCATGAAAGGGAATTGGGTTTGATTGAGCGAGTTGAGCTAGTTGGGAGTGAGCGAGCGGAGAGAAGTGATTGAGTTGAAAGAGCTGCACAAGAAGACATTATGCAGTCCATCTTCGTGTAGTGGTGCTCAGGTCACTCATTTGAATAAAAAAACATGCAATAAAGAAGCAATATAAGGTTTTTTAATTTAAAAAAAAATTATTTTTTTTAAGAAAACGATTTTGAAATGAAGTGCAAAATAAAATCTTATTTATTTATTTAATGGTTAGAGATTTTTTGGGAAAATGCTTTCATTTTTTTCTATTGTTTAACCCTGTAGAAAACACATTTAAGGTTTAATAACTCAACCAATGATCAAATTAAAAAAATTAATTAATAAAAAAAACATTGAAAAAATAAATTGTAATTAACTTGGATTAATTTGAGTAACTTATCAAACATAATATGAGTTTAAGATAAAAAAAAAGAGAGAGAGAGAGAAAGGGTAAAAGATGATAAAAAAAAAACATTAAAGCTCAAGGATTTTAGGTTAATTCTTAGTTAACTTGATTAATCTAGTATATGAATATGAGATATAATGTAAAGACCTGGATTTTTTTTGTATATATATGCATAATACCCATACATCATGATCCATATTCATCCTCATCGGTAAACATTATCCATACAATAAACATTCTATTTAAGAAAATAAGGTTCGCATAAATGTACAATATTACAGTTTTCATAACTAAAGCTTTTGATTAGAAATATACATACATAGATATGGTTTATGTTCTTAATCTACTGGTGGAACCTTCCGATTTACACAAAAAGATTTTACAAAAATTATGCATTTTATACATTGCTTCATCCTAAAAACAACTTAGTTTTGAATGCAATCTACGTGGTTCTTTGCCAAAAGTAGGACCCCTTTTTGTATTAGGTATCCTAGACCTCACGTGGTTGTGACGTCCCTGCAATAGCACAAACATTTAATTAAATACAATTACTTAATATTAGTGCTAAATAATTCTAATCAAATGACCAATCGGTTAAAAGGACACTATTAAGTTGAAATTTCTGTATATACATAGTGCGATTTAATTGTAAAGTTTATAGGGACTCCATTCCTCTTTTCGAGTAACATTACCATTACTCCGAATATTATTTTAAGACACTCATATATGAGGTCAACCATTCCTCCCCCTGATCCTTCTTTATGGGCGCCGTTAGACGAAACTAACCATTCTTTTATTCCGGCCATCATTTCGGACGCCTTTAGCCGTAACTAATCAATCATTTATCCCGGCCATTCTTTCGGACGCCATTAGCCGTAGCTAATCAATCATTTTCCACATTTACGCATTCATTATTCTAGTATAAACCTCATCGTATTTGTGTGTGTGTGTGTGTGTATAAATATAATGTTTTTCTCTCGGGTGTTTACATATAAGATCATGATAACTCTATAGAAATTAAAAATGAGAGAAATCATGAAATTTAATAACTCAATGTTGAATAATAAAATTGAAAAAAAAAATGATTTGGAAGAAAACCAAAATTAAATTGGGATAATATTTGAAACCAATAATTTGATTCATGCGATTGAGATCACCTCATTGGAAGGCAGAAATAGAAAAATTCTCAATCATAAGAAATCAAACAATAAAATAAATATCAATCAAAACATTGAAGATCAAATTTAGTATAATATAAATAAATAAATAAATAAATAAAACTATGGACTAAATTGGAAAGCAAAATAAATTAAGCAAATGATATAAAAATAACAATAAAAAATAAGAACCAAAATTGAAAATGTTAACGATGCATTTTGTGTGATATTCTAGAAATAGGTCATTTTATAGAATGTCCATCCATCTGTTCAGCAAATCAAGTTAGCACATATAAACTTTGCTTTCATACCTGAAAATCCATGCCCTCACGATGAACACTGAAAGTTATAACTCTCCAAGCACACAAGAACAAGGAGTGGCCACTGGGTACTGTACACTCACTACAAAAAAACAGTTCGTTTTGTAACGGAAATTACAAAGAAATTCGTTACTAATATTACATTTACAACGGACACAATCCGTTTAAAAAAAAATCATTTCAAATTTAGTTTACAGCAGATAATCGGTAGGATTCTTGTGTACTAGTGCCTATTCAATGAACATGTAGGATTCTTCTCTTTCATTCTTGCAAATCTGCCTGAATTTGTAAGAACTGTCTGATGGTGCAGTTTACATGATGCTATAGAAACCAGTCTCTTTGGTTTCCATCTGATTGCACAGACCTGAAGGTGCATGTCTTATCTCTTAACATTGCAAGCTATAACTTTTCTATTACACAAGAAAAGGGAGGGAACTGGGGACTGTCACTAGCGTGGCTCTTTAATGAACAGAGTCAAGGAGGATTCCTGTGTAATGGGATGACAAAGGGTTTAAGATCTGCACAGTAAGTCTCGAGTTCAAGTCAGTGTGTGTACCTCTTGTAAGAACCTGGTACTGTCGGGGTTTTACTCGCTAACCTAGGCTTACAAAGTGTATTTTCCGGAGAGTAGAGTTTTCTCGAATCCAAAAACAAATACAGTTATTTTGTTCAGATTCAGGCATTATCAATCATTTTTTCCTTGAAATGAAATTTGGAACTTAATCTTATGTACTTATTTGTTACCTGGAAATATAAATTCCTTCACTGTTTTCAATTGCTGATCATGTATTTTGAAATTTATTCTCTTAAATATCCTTCTAGTTCAAAACCAAGCTGTAATTAGTGATTAAGTTCGTAAAAGACTTGCCAATTAGCATGGATCGCTCTGCTTCCTGTTGAAGGTAGGGATGGTCTTAAACAGATGTTTCCACGTTTATGAGTCTGAATTTGAGGTATAACACATTTCAAGATAAAAAAAAACTTATTTGTTTTTGTGGTTGAAAAATATTTTGTAATTTTTTTTTATTTTTTGTTTAAAATTATTTTTTATATATAAATTGTTTTGATATGTTAATATTAAAAATAAATTATATATATATATATATATAAATATTTCATTATATTTCAAAGTGAAAATTAGTGTCGTTTGGCATTGCGATCCCACCGGTTTTTTGGCAGAAATTTGATTATTTTTTTTTCATTTTAAATGAATATGTTTTTATGTGTTTTAGATCATTTTGATGTGCCGATTTCAAAAATAATTTTTAAAAAATAAAAAACATAATTTTGATGTATTTCTGCACAATAATCACTTTGAAAAGCTATCACAATTATTTATTTTTGGAATTTAAAATTACTTTTGAATTTTTTTTGTACTTCAGATTAATTGTTTTTAATGTTTTCAAATTGTTTTAATATACTAATATTAAAAAAATATATATATATTTTAATGCAAGCAAAATATATTTTTAAAAAATCTCATTTTTTTTAGTATATGACCCGTAAATGTATAAAAATATCGAACTTTAATTTTCTGGATCTTAAAATTCATTTATTTTATTTAAAATTTCTCAAACACTAAAATTGAATAAAATAATACAGAAATAGGCTCTAATAATTGTGTTTTGACCCTTTAAAAACACAAAAACGAATCGTTTAGAAGATTACGTAAATATTAGAACAACTCCCCAAACTCTCTCTCTCTCTCCACTGTAAAAAATCCCCACTTCATTGCTTTTAACAAACTCATTCTCCAAATTTCTCAAGCAGAATCCAAATTCAATTCCAACTCTTTGATGTTCCATTAACCATACCCTAAAGTATGAGCTCCACCACCACCAACACATCCCCAACCACCAACAGCACCGCCATCAATTCGAATTCCAAGAATGGCAGCAATCAAGATCCAGGCTCCTACTTCATAGACGTAGCACGGCAATACTCATCACCAATTGGTGCAGAAACAGAGCTTGAACCAAAGGAGTTAAACACGTTGAACAGCTCTGGAGGGTTTATTGTTGTATCGACTGATAAATTGAGTATTAAATATCCAGGTGTGAATCATCATGGTCATGACGTTGGTGCTATTCAAGCCGATAAACCTGTGCCGGAAAAACGGCTTGTTTATTATTTTGAGATTTTTGTAAAGAATGCTGGTGCTAAAGGACAGATTGCTATTGGTTTTACTAATCAGAGTTTCAAGATGAGGAGACAACCTGGGTAAGGCTTTTCTTTCTTTCTTTTTCCTTTCCTTTTTATTATTTGTTCTGTTATTTGTAATGTAGAGTTAGTGAGAAATGCAATTGGGGTTATTTTCTCTGGTTCTAGAGAGAATTTTAGTTGCTAATCACGGGAGTTAATGGATTAGGTTTATAAGATTTAACATTTTGTAGCGATCAAAAAGTGGGTTTTGAGTATTTAATTATTAAATTCTTTTGGTTCATGATAAATGTAAAAAGAAGGGAAAAAAGGTGTTTTATACTTTGAATGTTCTTTTGAAGGTATAACAGGCAGAAGTCCTTGATTGGAAATGTGGGTTCTTGTTCTTGTGAACTGTATGCAAGTTTGATTTATAATGAGTTGTTAATTATAATAATGCTGCGATTCATCAGTTGTTTCTTTCAAATTTGTATTTGGTTGGGCAGGTGGGAAACAAACAGCTGTGGGTATCACGGGGATGATGGGAATCTTTATAATGGACATGGGAAGGGAGATGCATTTGGCCCAACGTTCACGACCAATGATACAGTTGGTGCTGGTATCAATTATGCTTCACAGGAATTCTTTTTCACGTAAGGAAGTTGCTTACTTTGGTTAGTTTGTGTTGTTGACATCAAACTCCTGTTGCATGTGGACGCTGAGTGATTAGCAATTCTATTTTCTGAACTCTTCTTCTTTAACAATGCTACTCATTATTAAATGTTCTCTTTGCGCTGATCTCAGTAAAAATGGAGCTGTAGTTGGTGCAGTGTACAAGGACAAGGACATGAAGGGTCCGTTGTTTCCTACTGTTGCTGTCCACAGCCAGAACGAGGAGTATGTGGAGCACCTCCTTCATCTAGTTGCAATATTTAACTATTATTCTGAGATAGTTTGCTTGTTGATTCCTGTGCTAGATTTAAACTATGCAGATATGGTAGACTATCTTGTGGCTACTATGGTTTTTAGTTGAACTTTTGCTACCAAGATCATAGAGATACATTGTCTTGCCATCTAGAAAATTTTGTCTCTACGGTGATTAAGGTTCTAGCTTATCCAAGGTTTTCATCTCTCAAACAATCCAGTTTGGTCGCGTGTTTTACTGAAAATGAGCTGTGATTAGTTATTTATATATATGGAAAAATGAATTCAAACTATCTTTTAATATTCTTCCTTTTTTTTTTCTTGCTAATTTTATCATGATGCTAGTGGATCTGATACATTCAGTTGCTTGTAAATCTGCCAGGATTGAAGTCAACTTTGGGCAGAGAAATTTTGCCTTTGATCTCAAGGCAAGATATCCATTCTTTTGTTTCTTTCTTGTGGACCTTCTTCTTTTTGTGTTTTAGCGGGTTTGCAAAAAAATTCTTCTCTGTGCAAGGTCATTGCTCAAGTTTTGGAAGGCAATAAAGTTTAATGGACAGCCTTCACTTTCCAAGAAGTGATATGATTAATTAGTCATAGATTTTATCCTTTTGGGTTTGCATATATAATTCTCTTGGTGAATGGTTTCCTTAGCACCTGGTTTCAAACTTTTGTCTAAAACCGCATTGACAGATTTAACAAATTTACACAAGCTCTTGTTATTATTGATGTTGCCTTATGTTTTTCTTTGTATCCTTGCTTAGGAATATGAAAGACAAGAAGCTATGAAGCAAATATCAGCAGTGGACAAAATATCTTTACCACCAAATATAAGTTATAGGTAAGTCTATGTTAGATCTGAGTCTCTTTTATATAAATTAGTTTCTGCTTTAAGCCAGTGTAACTTGCAATATCCTCATAATTGAAGTTATATTTACCTATAACTGCATCCTAACAACAAAAGAGTTGGGTGGAAATTTAAAGTAAAAATAAAGAATGGATCAAGGCAAACTGTTCCTTTTTTTTTTAATCTCTTGTTGTCTTCAGCTCCTCTTTCTCTTCCAATATTTAATCTTGTTCATCTGAAGATTTTCACCTTGGGTTTTGTGATGGGGCAGGGCTACAGGGGGCCTTGGTTTAAAATCTTGTAAAAAAAACAAAAAAGAGGTTTTAGAAGTATGAAAAAGCCCTGTGGTGTATTTAGAAATGATAGTATACTTGGTAATCTAAATAACAGTACCTGATCTTGCAAATCAGTTACCATTAATCATCATTATTTCTGTATACTTTGGTTAATATTAGCTTCTATTGCATGGGCAGACTTGTTCGCTCCTACTTATTACACTATGGCTATGAAGCGACCCTCAATGCATTTGACGTGGCTAGTAAAAATACTATCCCTCCAATATATATAGCTCAGGAAAATGGCTCTGGTGAACAGGACATTGCATATGCTTTAACGCACAGAAAAACTCTTAGACAGGTATGAAATTGTCGGTGATGGGTGTTTATATTCAATTAATAGTTCACATTGGCAGGCATCAAGTTTATGTGCAGGGTATATGATAAATGTAAGTGGTGTTATGCATGATTAAGATGCTGGTAAACCCTTTGTTGTATGAAATATTTTTGTGTGCAACACTTGGAGAATCATGTCTTTGGTGTGGTCAAGGATGACAATATATTTGGTTAAAAGATCATCAGCATCTTTAGAGCTTCCCTTTGATTTTATGTTTTGATACTAGTGGGGATAGGGTTTATGAGCCCTTAAATGATGCATTCATTCCTATATCATTTTGATTTCATTGGGTGCCACTTATTTTCCTCAGTGCTTCTCTGATGTGCATCCCATATATGTTGCTCCACCCTTTTACATTTAGAAATATCTTGGTTAATTTTTTTTTTCTTCTGAAATGCACAAGCATTGCCGAATGGTGCTAAACAAGATTGTCAATTCTGTTTTGGTTGATTTTCTATTTTCTCAATTAAAACGGTTTGTTGTGATTTAAAGATATATAGTTCAACAAAAAAATATTAGTTCAATTTAAAGATAAACTAAATTGAAATTATGCAATTCAAATTTTAAACACAATTAAAAAAATGAGAGTTGAACCAATATAACTCAATTGACCCGATGAGTTTAAAGATAACCTTGACAACTAGTACAAATATAGCTTGACTTTAAAATAAATCAAGACGACATTTAAAAAAAAAATAAGATGACAATATATTGGATCGACCTGAACCTAGGTTAATTTTCTAAATTTGTGACCCGATCTATGAGACCACAATTACCTTAAATAAAACAAATCAAAACAAATTATAAAACTCAATTCTTAATAAACCAATTGTTGAATGATGAAATTGAGAAAAATTCAATCTAAAAAAACAGACAAAAAAATCTTTCGTAAAAAAATTATGAATTCGAACAAGATTATGAAAATACCATTGATAGTCTCGCAAGGCCTTTCAAAGCTTTGATTGCTCTAAAATCTTGACTTGAGATATAACAATATTTCAACTTGATCCAGTGGTCGGATTGAAAAATATGATTGATACCGTAAACTGCACAATATTTTTGTGAAAAGAAATTGCCAAAAAAGATCACTTTTGGCTGGAGTGGAACAACCGAAACGTTCCTTCCATGATCTGGGTGGAATTTACAAAACATGCTGAGATATTGAGTGAGATAAAATTTGTTCTGTTTTTTACTTTGGAACAAGATATACTGGTAATTTTGGATGGAACACAACAAAATTAACAAATTTGGTGCTAAGCGTAGTTGGGGTAGGATCTGCATGGTGAGAAGCTTCAGTGAATGCAATGCCTATGTGTTGATTTAGCATTGTTATTTGGGAGGAGTAGATTTGTGTGTGTTTCCTGTGCAGATGATGTATTGACCTACAGAGATGTGTAGTGATGAATGCTGTTAACAGCTAATTAATAACTTAATCAGGTTTTTATAGTATGGAAGTTGTACTTAATTTGGACTATATTCCATGGTGTACTGGTGGAAAACTTATGGTAGATTGCTTGGTGCAACTCTGAAAGTATTGGGCTTGCACCTGCAACATTGTTGGTTTGAGTCTCGAGATCAGCCAATTGTACAAATATGTCGAAGGATTAAGTTGGAAGTCATATACTCTGCTATGGTGGTCATGATTAAGTTTGAGAAGATCTTATGCTAGAGAACATCCCATATGGTATCTTTTGGAAATTAGCAAACCGCCATGATCATCACTCTTCTGGCTATTATTATTCACATTGTTCAATCTGTCTTGATGCTTGTAATATATCTATTCTATCTATTTATGTTTATTTTATTTTTGAATATGAGACTTGTTTTTGTTGACTTTACTCTCCATTGTAGCTAATCAGAAATGGTGAGATTGATGCTGCCCTCAGTAATCTTCGTGATTGGTATCCCCAGATTATGCAGGTGAACACCATCTAAAGTTGCTGTTTGTAGTCGTGTTTTTGTTTACTTGGTACATAATATGTAAAGGACTTTGACAATTAAGGTTTCATTGTGTATTTTTTCTGTAATCATGATATGTACCGACAACCATTAAGCGTGTCTGCACCTTTCAATCTAATTCCTGCTTCAAATTATCATTTAGATGACCCAATTATTATTATTATTATTATTGCTACTACCATGAATTCAGTACATTTGCCTTGTATTATCCTGTTAAATAGTGACAGTCACAATACCTTTGTAACAGCTTGGCTTGCAGCGTGTTATAATTGTTATTTTCTTGTAAATAGTGCCTCACGATACCTTTGTGACAGCTTGGCTTGTGACTGACATAATTTTGGAACAGTTTATCATCTCCAGTTAAGTTTGGAGTTAGATCGGATGAGCACTGTCTACATCAGGGAAGGATGGGGCTTAAATCAACCTTGAGTCAAATTTGTTTTTGGAACAGTTTAGGACCCTTTCTCCACAAGTCTACACCTACCTCCCCTGTCCTCCCTTATCACAACTTTGGATGTTATTATTGATTGGTTGGCAATTACATGGCAGCATTGTATGACTTTCTTCCTTTCTTCCTCGTGATTGGACTGTACTATGATTTGTCCTCTATTGGTTGTTTTAATATCTTGTGTGGCCATCTGAAGATTACTAAGTGAATTTCACACAGCTGTTGCCAAAATGGCAGCAAGGTCTACTCATCTGGTCTGTGTCTTGAGGACAAAGTGTTTCGAATTAAATTAGTAGTTCTTGAGAATAAAAGTCACCTCGTGAACTTTAAAGCTACCTTTATTTCTTTTCTTTAACAAAATTGTTAAATGGGATCGTTGATGCTAGATACCAGATGAAAGTGAGATCATTATTACAAATCCATGATTGCTGAAGTTATGAACCTGCAATTGTTCTCATTTTGTCAACACAGGTTTAAAATTAGATGTTCTATCGTCATTGAGCAATAAATGTAATTGTGAGTTCACAGTTTTGTTTTCTTTCACTTAGAATATAACAAAATTGATGATGATCAGCCTTTCCACTCTTAATGCTTGATTTGATCAATATCTTAAATAATGTGAGCTGTGACACTGTTTTTCTTCTGCAGGATGAAAAATCAGCCGCTTGCTTTTTGCTTCACTGTCAAAAATTTATTGAATTGGTCCGGGTATATGTTTTTTCCCCGTATAGTTTGCTTTAGTCACTTATTTTTCTCCAATACAGGAAATCAATAATTCAAGGTGATGAATATAGACTTGCATGCAAGTTATTTTCTGAAGCTGCTTCAACACATCTAGAAACTTGATTATGGCAATTTTTTATTTTATATATTTTTTTAATAATTATGAATTGCTTATATGCATGGCAGTCTGTACATGCATGCTGTTGTCAATTAGTCTCCTTGTGCAGCTCACGTTGGGAATTGTCAGCTGTTCTACTGCATGATCAGGAAATCATGACTTTTGAGTACTGGACTGAATATCTAGTCACGAAAACTTATTGAATGTATGTAGGTTGGGGCACTTGGGGATGCTGTCATGTATGGAAGGATTGAATTAGCGAAGTTTTTTAAGCTGCCCCCATTTGATGATCTAGTTCGGGTACTCATTTTTTCTATCATGCACTTTTTTTTTGTCTCGGAATATTTTACTTGCATTATGAGAGAGGAAAGAAAATTGTGCCCATCACCCTAATGTCTAATGATGTCTTCTGTCTCATGGAACCGGCTCAGTTGCTAAATCTGTCTGATATTCCCATGCTTTTGCAGGATTGCGTAGCCTTACTGGCATATGAACAGCCACAAAAGTGCTCAGCTGGGTATCTTCTTGAGGATTCACAGCGTGAGATTGTGGCTGATGCTGTAAACGCCATGATTTTATCAACAGATCCCAATGTGAAGGATTCACAAAGCTGCTTGCGATCACATCTGGAGAGGTTACTCAGACAGCTTACAGTTTGCTGCTTGGAGAGAAGGTCCTTGAATGGGGATCAGGGTGAAGTTTTCCACCTGCATAGAGTACTTTAAAAGTGGAAAGAGGGCCAAGTGCTAACCTGTATAATTCTTCATTTTGCTGCACCGTTCATATGGGTACTTGGCTTTCCTTCGCCGCGATTTCAAGTGATCTGATTGGTCAAAGTGTCTGTATACTTGCTAGAGGGCCCCTCGATGCTTGACAGATGCAATAATCAGATGCTCGGGGGATTCTCAAGTTGCAAATTTAACCTGGGATGCAAAACTTTAATCACACCATGAACTGTTGTCTTCATGCCTGCTGTCAGATTTCACCCAGAAGATGTTGCTTTCAGAGTTCACTGTAAATCATTTGACATACAAATTCTCAATTTGTTCCAAGATTTTTATTTGATTATGAAGAAGGCACTGATGGTCTTTTCATGGGAAAGGTTATGCATTTCTAGGATTCCATTTTTCATCAGCTTTAGACATAATCAAGTTCCTCCTAATCTCTCAATTTCCCCCCTTCAAATTTCTGGTAGTCATATTCGAGGCATTCAAATTTCTGATAGTCATATTCGAGGCATTCAAATTTCTGATTCATTTCGAAAGAAAATCAAACCATTCAAAATAAATATTGCTCACATGACACTGGGGAAAATTGAAGCCTTAATGACCTAAATGGAGCATTTTACAAACTACAGGGGCTTAAAAATAGTTTTCCCTTTATCAAAAGATTTTCTCAAGAAAAAATATTGTTAAGAATTATCGCCATCTTTATCCTTTATCCAATCTCTCTTCAAGATACAGTAAAAAGATACAGTAAAAATATCAGGAATATGTATTCTGGGTTCAGAAAAGTCACATCTTCTAGACATCAACATTGAAATCAACGTTTGGTACATGAGCAATAAAGTTGACTTTGACTTTCTTCTACCACAAGCTCTTAAAGTATAATCAACGTCTGCTAAATGAGCATTGTAGTTGGCTCTGAATCTCTTACAACTACGAAATCCTAGAGGCTAACACTTCACAGTTCAGATTCGGCAGAAATATGACTGGTGCCAGACCTCCTGCCAATGCCATGGTTCTTCTTTTGCTTGGTACGTATGCTCTCATCTCAAAACATTTTTTTGCCCCCCTCGTGATTCTTGTTCTTCGGTGAGCAAGGGTTTATTTATTTATTATGTGGCGTGATGACAAAGAACTTGAGATCTGCACAACAGATCTTGAGTTCGAGTCAGGACGTGCATCTCTGGTAAGAGTTAGGGACAACCAGAGTTTTACTCGTTTATTTGGGTATACAAAGTACACTTTACGGGGTGGGGTTCTCTGGAAACCAAAAAAAAATTATAATGGAAAATTAATATCCAAATCATGATATACGAGTGATGTTTGCCTGTTAAATATGAGCAGGTGTAGTTTTACTCGGAGCCATTGGTGGCGACTCGATTGCCAAAGCCTGTCCTCTTTATTGCTTGGACGTGGATTACATGACTTGCAAGTCCTCGGGTGATAAGAAGCTTGATTCTGCTTGCAACTGCTGCTTGGCTCCTCAGAATTGCACCCTTCACCTTGCAGATGGAAGGTTGGTACAGTGTTGATTATATATATATATATCCTAATCTAGAAAGGTTGCCGATGGAGTTCTAGATGAACAATAAACAATAAAATGGAGAGCAATTTGCAATCCATGGCGGTGAGAGGTTAGTGGAGGATTGGAGAGATGCAGATAAAGTGAATGAGGGAGAAATTAATCGCCAGCTACAAGGGAGCAGCGTTGAAAACTCCAATTATCTTATGTGTTGCCTCTCTCTGCTACAAACATTATGATCCTCGTTTTTATGTATAATAAAAATAATCATTTTGAATAATTAATATAAATAATATATTGATGTTGATAATAAAAATAATTAATATAAATAATTTATCATCATTTTCATTCCTTTTCCACTCAAACACGTATAAGATAAAAATGAAACTTTTGTTTGATTTCCACATTTTCATTCCTTATTATCAAACAAATTCAAGCTCAAAATATTTTCACTTGAAGAGATGTGTTAGAGAATAATATAAATCATATTTTAGAATCTCACCTATTAGCTTAATTTTTAAGATGAGATAGTTTCTTAATACAGGAACGAGCTATTAGATTCCAAAACATTCCGCAAATGATTTCAAGCACTTCATATCCAAAAACACATACAATTTCAATATCCATTATGATCCATGAAGCTGGGCGTATGGATTGTTAGAAATAATTATATATCTTATTCAGGTGCTTTGGAGTGTACATTCTACACACAAAAATCCCAATTATTTTCGAGATCCAGAAAAAAAAATTGATCCTTCAAGATTCGAGAGGATGGCATTGAACAATTTAGATGGGAGAAAGTGATTCAAGACGAAAAGATCATATACATGTAAATTCCGATGCCTGCTTGTGGCCTTCCGATTACTCTCCATCCTCACAAGAACTGAGTTAATGTTCGTGTGGCTCAAGTAAACGTGCCATGATGAATTAAAGGCCAATTATTAGTTATAATTTACTAGCATATATAACTCTCAATTTGTTTTTTTTTTATTCGAGGAAACCGCATTCTCGGAAAGCATATTTTGTGGGCCTAGATAAGTGAATAAAATCCAAGTTGTCCTAGGATCTTATAAAAAATACATGCCTTGACTCGAACTCGAAACCTGTTGTATAGATCTCAAACTATTTGTCACTACGCGGACCTGGGGACTCAATTTGTTTTATTGAATCCATGTATAAACTTCTAACATAAAAAATGAAACTCGTATATACAAAAGTATACTTCTGTATTTGGCTAAAAATCTTATTTGTTTTTTTGGTAAAGTTTTAATAAGGGGTGCAACACGAGGACTTCCGCGGAGATCATCCATCCTAGTACTACTCTCGTCCAAGCACGTTTAACTGCGGAGTTCTGATGAGATCCGGTGCATTAGTGCTGGTATGATCACACTCATTTGGCTAAAATTCTACAATGTTAACTATGCATTTTTTCTATATTATTTTAGTAACTTCATAAAAAAAAAGTAAATTAATTTGATAGTTTAATCATTTGATTTTTTGATAGTATTTGCTTACTTATTCAAAATAAAAAAGAAAGAGAATATATTTTATATCATAAAACACATAAAAATTTACTTCAAAACTATCTTAAAAATAATTTATTATACATCCTCGTCTCGAATTATTTTAATACACATAAACAATATATATATTAAGATTAAATTGAATCGCCAGGTCACAATTATGATCTTGTTTCCGTGTGGATGAAGGCATTGAAGAAATGGCCCTCGGAGAATATTATGAACCTTCATGTCCATCTGTATACAAAATCCAGAACTTTTCCAAAATACCCTTCTTATCATTTCTAATTCCCATTCTCTCCCTCTCCATTCTTCCATTACAAAAGAAACATGGTCATGGCGATTTAGCAACTCCCTCTTCTCCATTTCTTAAATTCCCAAACTACTCTCCTACATTGCCATGGTGTAACATGTCAATCATCGAGGAGGAGGGCAGCTCGACAGGGTCTTGTCCAGTCAGCCTCAAGTCAGCCCACATAACATCAGACACGTCGCTCAGAACCAGCTAACAGGGAAGGTCATGGGCCGAGATGGAACAGACGAATGGTAACAGGGTAGGTCATGGGCCGTAACAAAGAGTCCAATAACCGGCCCAGGGAACAGAAGTCCAGTCCAGCCCAGTAGTAGGTATTTTAATTAATCAGTCGGCCCATCAACATTAGTCAAGAATTGGAGTTTGAATTAAAGTCTCGATTAGATAAGTGATAAGAATTGTATTTACTAGTATCCTTATAAACCGGTAATTAGTTGCAGTTCAGGAATTATTTAAGTGTTGATTAGGAATAGCTGAGTATTGGGAATTTTCTTGCTTAGATTGTTAATTGGAGGTTGTGGATTCCTCGAAAATCCATATTACTGAATTCAGAATTTGTTGGATCATAACATTGGTATCAGAGTCGGCTTCCATGGCTGAGGGAACTGGGACCCGATATTCACAGCTTGCCGAATCCTTGGCATCTGTAAAACAAAATTAGGAGCAAACTCAGCAAAATCATCAAGCATTACAACAATTGGTGAAGGGGTTAGCCCAAAAATTGGACTTGGTAGCCTCACATGTGGAGGCGTTGGTCCAAAATAAAGCGACCCAAAACGCAAGAGACCGAGGAGGGTCTAGGCAGTAGATCACGAATCCTCTGTACGAGGAGCAAGGGGGAATCCATACTAAGGCTGTAAGGTTGGATTTTCCTAAATTTAATGGGGACAACCCCAGTGGGTGGATTTACCGTGCCAACCAATTTTTTAATTATCAGCAGACGAACCCTCACCACAGAATTCTAATGGCATCATTCCACATGGAGGGGAAGGCCTTAGTATGGTTCCAAGGCATTGAGGAAGTAGGGGGCCTCAACAGCTGGGATGGGTTCATTAGAGCTCTCCTCACAAGGTTTGGAGCGTCCCCTTATGATGACCCCATGGAAGCACTAATTCGGTCGAAACAGATGACTACGGTGGAGGAATATAAGAGTCAGTTTGAGTTTTTGTCCAATCAACTCAGAGGATTGGCTGAGTCCTACAAACTCAGCTGCTTCCTTAGTGGACTAAAAGAAGACATTTGCTTCATGGTGAGAATGCTCAATCCTCCAAATTTACATATGGCCTTCGGTTTGGCCAAAATGCAGGAGGAAAATGTTGCTGCCCTCAGGAGGAAAGCTAGAGCTGGAACGGCAGCCTTGCCACCACGAGTCAGTCAAGAGCTGTTGGGCCCTAACAAGAAGGGCCTACTGAGCTCAACTGAAAAGAGAGTTGTAGTACCCATCCAAAGGTTAAGCCCAATGCAGATGAGGGAGCGCAGGGAGAAAGGCCTTTGCTACAACTGTGATGATAAATGGGGCCCGAGCCATAAATGTAAGTCAGCCGGTTTATTCATCATGGACGGTGAAGATATGGATAAGGCCAATATTGTGGACGAATGGGGCAACAGCCTAAGTGAAGGACTGGGTACAGAAGAAGTTGGTCTCCTAACCCGAAAACCATGAGAATTATGGGGCTGGTGGGCAGGAAAATAGTGGTAATATTAATCGATACCAGCAGCACACACAATTTTATCGATCCAGCCATCATACAACTTTCACAAATACCATATGATGCTGAAAGTAAGATGCAGGTCAAGGTGGTTAATGGACAGGCAGTCTACTGTGAAGGGAGGTCTAACGCAGTTCCCCTACTTATGCAAGGCCACAGTTATACCATTGATTTTTTTTATTCTGACATTAGGGGGTTGTGATGTGTTTCTTGGAGTGCAGTGGCTCAGAACATTAGGGCCCATCTTGTTGGACTTCTTGAAGTTACAGATGGCCTTCACAATCAGAGACAAACCAAGAAGGCTGCAAGGTATGATTTCTACTAGTACCACAATAATTAAAGGAGAAAAATTCGGTAAAGCATCTAGACAAAATAAAAGAGGACTAGTAATTCAATTTATTGATTTTGAGAGCCCTAAGTTATAGTCCATTGAAAGTCCCATAGAAAGACAAATAGAAAACCTTATCCAACAGTACTCAAAAATATTCTCAGAACCTAAGGGGTTACCTCCTAGTCGAACCCATGACCACCACATTATACTTCACCCAGACTCAAAGCATGTTTGTGTAGGACCTTACCAATACCCATATTTCCAGAAAACTGAGATTGAAAAAATCATACAAAAGATGCTACAAGTAGGGATAGCCAGACCTAGCCAAAATCCTTTTTCATCCCCCGTATTGTTGGTGAGAAAGCAAGACGGGAGTTGGAGGTTATGTGTGGACTATCGAGCCCTTAATAAGGAAACTGTTAAGGTCAAGTTTCCAATTCCTATAGTAGATCAACTACTTGATGAGTTACACGGGGCAACTATCTTTAGCAAGCTAGATCTAAGGTCAGGCTACCACCAAATTAGGGTTCACCCAGAAGACATCCCTAAGACAGCCTTTAGAACCCACGAGGGACATTATGAATTTTTGGTGATGCCATTTGGGCTTACTAATGCCCCAGCTACCTTTCAGAGCCTTATGAATGATATTTTTAAGCCTTATTTGAGAAAATTCATCCTGGTTTTTTTTATGATATTCTAACATACAGTAAGAATATTTCAGACCACATTCAACACTTGAACAATGTGTTAGAGATATTAGAGCATCACTAACTCTTTGCAAAAAAATCGAAGTGTTGTTTTGGGAGTACATAAATTGAATACCTAGACCATCTAATTGCAAAAGAGGAGGTTAAAGCTAATCCTAGCAAGATAGAAGCTATGCTCAATTGGCCATTCCCCACTACACTCAAGTAGTCACTTAGGGGGTTCCTAGGGTTAACGAGGTATTACCGAAAATTTATCAAGGGGTATGGAACCATAGCAGTCCCTCTCACGGCCCTCCTAAAGAAAAACTCATTTCAATTGACTGAAATAGCAAAAAGAGTTTTCCAGGATCTTAAGCATGCTGTTACTAACCCTCCTGTTTTGGCTCTACCTAATTTTTCAATTCCTTTTATTATTCAATATGATGCCTCGGGTGTGGGTGTGGGAGTTGTTTTGATGCAACAGGACAGACCCTTGGCTTACATGAGCCAAGCTATATAGGGGAAAGCTTTGCAACTGTCCACCTATGAGAAGGAGCTAATGACATTGGTCCTAGCAGTAAAGAAATGGAGGCCATATCTGCTGGCCCATCACTTCACTATACAGACGGATCACCACAGCCTAAAGTATCTGCTGAAACAAAAGATTGGGACCCCACTTTAGCAAAAATGGGTCACCAAACTTCTGGGATATGAATTTCAAGTGGAATATAGGCAGGGCAAGGACAACAAGGTAACTAATGCACTCTCGAGGAAGACAAAGGCAACAGAACAGGGCCAACTATCAGCCCTAACCACACCAGCCAATTGTTGGCTTGATCAGCTCAAACCAGGGTATTTGATAGACCCCCAAACTAAAGAAATTCTAGAAAGCTTAAAGGAAGGGAGTGAGATTCCTAAACACTACCAAGAAAAGGATGAACTACTTTTCTACAAGGGGAGATTGGTGATACCAACTTCAGAGGAGTTGAGAACCCAGGTGTTACAGCTACTACACAGCAACCCACAAGGGGGACACTTCGGCTTCCATAAAACTCTACATCGAGCTAGAGCAAAATTTTACTGGAAGGGGATGAAATCTGATATCAGGGGGTTCATCAAAGAGTATGACACTTGTCAGAGGAATAAGGCAGAGAACATCCACATTCTAGGGTTACTACAACCACTGCCTATCCCAACTAAAGTGTGAACTGATATATCACTAGACTTCATTGAGAGCTTACCTAAATCCGAACGCTACAGCGTGATCATGGTAGTAGTGGACAGACTATCTAAACACGCACACTTCATTTCTATTGCACATCCATACATAGCAGCAAAGATAGCACAGGTGTTCATACACAACATATTCAAGCTACATGGGATGCCTAAGACCATTGTCACTGATCGTGACCCAACTTTTACCAGCTCATTCTGGAAGGAATTTTTCCAGCTACAGGGGACGAAATTAAATTTCTCATCTGCCTATTACCCCCAAACAGACCGTCAGACCGAAATTGTCAACAAATTAGTTGAACAATATCTAAGGTGTTTTTCAGGAGATCGACCAAAAGGGTGGTCGAAGCACCTGCCACTAGCCGAGTGGTGGTTCAACACTACAGTTCATGCATCTACAAAACTCACCCCATTCGAAGCAGTATACGGCTACCCCCTCTAAATTACTGCTATTTACACAGGGAACAACAAAGGTGCAAGAAATCGAATACCTTGAAAACCAGAGATGAGATCCTGAGCATACTCTAGATGAACCTACAAGGAGCACAAGAGAGAATGAAAGTATTTGTTGATCGCAAAAGGACAGAGAGAAGGTTTAAAGAGGGAGACTGGGTTTACCTACGCCTGCAACCCTATAGACAACAATCCGTGGCACAACAAAAAAGTTGGAAATTATCACCATGGTTCTATGGGGCATTCCAGGTGCTCGAGAAGGTAAGAGAGGTGGCTTACAGACTAGATTTACCCCAGAATCAAGGATCCACCCCGTTTTCCATGTATCCTGTTTGAAGGAAAAGCTAGGGCAAAAAAAACAAATTGGTGGTATCTCTACCTCCCACGGACAAAGAAGGGGTGGTTAAGCCTGAACTTGAAAAGATTCTAGACAGGAGGTTGACGAAGAAGAAGGGACGCACGGTGACTGAATTATTGGTCAAGTGGAAGGGTCTGGAGGAAGAAGACGCGTTGTGGAAAGAGTATGGGGAATTAGCAAATGAATTCTGAGACCTTGTGGACAAGGTCTTCTGAAGAGGGAGGATTGTCACGTGTCGATCATCGGGGAGGAGGGCAGCTCGGAAGGGTCTTGTCAAGTCAACCTCAAGTCAGCCCACATCACATCAGACACGTCGCTCGGAACCAGGTGTTAGAATGGAATGAGATGGAACGGACGAATGATAACAGGGAAGGTCATGAGCCGTAACCAAGAGTTCAATAACCAGCCCAGGGAACAGAAGTCCAGTCCAGCCCGGTAATAGGTATTTTAATTAATCAGTCGACCCATCAACATTAGTCAAGAATTAGAGTTTGAATTAAAGTCTCCATTAGATAAGCCATAAGAATTGTATTTACTGGTATCCTTATAAACCGGTAATTAGTTGCAATTCAGGAATTATTTAAGTCTTGATTAGGAATAGCTGAGTATTGGGAATTTTCTTGCTTAGATTGTTAATTGGAGGTTGTGATTCCTCGAAAATCCACATTACTGAATTCAGAATTTGTTGGGTCATAACACATGGAGAGATCGGATAACTCGAAATCTAAACTCCCTAGTTACGTCTCCTCCAAAATTCACCCTTCCAGCGACCCGGAAACCGATCACAACTCTTACTCGCTCGAGAAATTTAGACTTTACGAGACTAGACAGGTAACAAAATTCAATACCTCTCTAATCGCTTTTGATTTAAAATTCGCACTTGAATATAGCTAGATTGTTTTGGAATTTGAAGATAGTTTGAATTGATTGATGGTCAATGTTTAAATTTCTTGAATCTTTTGTTTGATTAAGAAATTCATTGTTTCCAGAAGAAATTAGAACATGAATAATAAAATTAATATGGCATTTTTGGGTTTTCATTATCAGAGATTTTATCTAGTTGGGAGTGATAGGAACAAGCAATTGTTTCGGGTATTGAAGATTGATCGATCGGAACCGTCTGATCTCAATATTAGTGAAGACCCAGTCGTTTATTCACCGCAAGAAATAAAAAACTTGCTTCAGCGAATTGCTGAAGGGAATCGTGCCACTGGGGGGCTAAACTTTGTAGTGAAGACTTATGGTATTGCAGGTTAGTGTTGGGTCACTACTATTGTATCTGTATTTTTGTGTTTTTGGTGCATGGATGTGTTACTGGTGTTTGTTCTTATGGTGCTTATAGGTTGCATTAAGTTTCTGGAGTCATATTATTTGATTCTAGTGACAAAGCGTCGGCAAATAGGATTTATTTGTGGTCATGCGATATATGGCATAGATGAGAGCCAATTGATTACCATACCCCATGTATCAGTTCAAACTGATGTGGCGCATTCTAAAACTGAGCTAAGGTATTTCCTTCCCTTTGCATGCTGTTGATTGATTACTTTGTAACCCTCCCCTTTGCTGAGCTAAGGTTTGCCTTCTCTTCATCTAGAACTTTTGGTTTCATGTTTTATGGAAATGCACAAGCTCAAATGGCATTCTGCTCATGATTTTTCTTTCTCATTCTGTTATCAATGCAATACGATGATGTGCCCTTCACTTTACTATATCTTCCCATTTTGTGTCTCTGTGTTTTTTATGTGGTCACGTTTGCAGCTTCTTCTGTCCTCCAATTTATATGATTGCAGAATTTTGATCATTATTTGGGAATTTTGTTGGCCATTGTTGCCACTGTCATTATCATAGCTTTGCCTAATTATTAGGAAAAGATGGTTTTTGGCACGACTCAAACAATTCATTTCTAGCTTGAGATGAAAAACTTATTAGGCAGCATTTTAAATAAGAAAAAAAATATGTTATAGAAAAATTTTAGGATTCTTTGTCCAATTCAATTTGGTAAAGTGCTAATTTGTGTTACAGAATCTTATTAGGACTATTTTACCAGTTCAACTGGGAAAAGTGCCATTTTTTCTTTCTACTGCTTAGCACATACCCCATAGCATCGATCTTTCATATTTCTTATGAATGAAAAATGATTCCTGCTCCCTTTATCGTGACAGAGCATCCATGGTGTTTATGGCTACAAAAGTAAAAATACTTGTTTTGATGAATAAAGTAGCCTTGAAATTGCTGACCTTGTAAGTTGAAATGCATAGATGATCCCCAATCTAGAATAATCAATTTGCAATTCTCCAAACACTTGATAAAATTGAAGAAGGAAAATGGGAGAGCATGAAATCCCCAGAAGGAAAACACAAACATGCATTCCATATTCTTTTTTATTACTATCTATTGCTTATAGAGGTCAAATGAAGTGCAAACCTTGTACATATGTTTCATTTTAATAAATTTCTTCTGTATTCGAAAGGAAAAAAAATGGTTTAGAGAATATTGGCATACACATCATTTTAATGTTTTTATTATTATTGTTATTGAGAACAAATATTATTTCGGGGGGTTTTGACATCTTGCATATATATATATATTCCAAATAACATAAAATATGAATGCTCTTAGAGATGGAAATAGAGAAATGAAGAATTAGCTGAAAGAAAAAGGGAAGGAGAAAGTGTAAGTGTAATCTTCTTCAAGAGCATAAAACTTGCAATTCATTATGTACGAAGTGAATGTTAGGAATGATTTTCCCTTGTCATCTATAATTTGTTATAAAAATAATGGTAAAACATGAAGAGAATAATTGGAATGGCTGATGTGGCAATTTTTATTCTCTCGGTTTTATTTGGCTTTTTTGTTTTTTTGAAGCTTTTATGTATTTCCTTGCAGTCTTTTCCTTAGTACTGCAAATTCTTTTCACCCCTTGTCTATCACAAGTCTGACTTTTAGTTTCTGAATAGTTCTTCTATCTGTTGCCTCAAATGCAGGTACAAAAAGCTATTATCTAGTGTAGATTTGACCAAGGATTTTTTCTTTAGTTATACATATCCTATAATGCAAAGCTTGCAAAAGAATGTGACTTCAATGGGTGAAGATGGGATGCCATATGATAACATGTTCGTTTGGAATGCATATCTATCACAAGCTATTCGGTCTAGATGTGGTAATACTATTTGGACAATAGCATTAGTGCATGGAAATTTTAAACAGGTATGGAATTCTTTTTGCTTCTTGTATCTTTCACTAATCTGTCAAAGATCATTTGTCATGCTAAATATTTTACTTGGATTTCATGCTTCAAATATATCTTCGTTGTTGTAATCCTGCAGTTACTTTTTGAGATAATTTATTTTTCAACATGCTCTTGCTCTATTTTTGTATTTTCTCTTAAGTTGTAGTACTCTTTCAACTGTGTTCCTAGCATTACAATATGCTTGTTGATTATTTGGTTTGATATTCTGTATTTCAAGAAAAAAATTGACCACGGTTCAGATATAGATTCATATGTTGCTGGCTAAATTTGTAAGCATTACAGTGCTTAATGGAAATGGAATATGTATTTGAATAAATTTTGAATATTTGGAGATGCTTGGAACATAATTTGTGAAGAACTGTTGCACAAAATACAAATATGCAAAGAGCTTTACCATATTCTTGCTGATTATTAGATTGATATTCTGTATATTAAGAAAAATTATTGGCCATGGTTAGAACTTCAGATGTAATGTAGTATGTGCTAAGCAAAATTTGGAAGCATTACTAGCCCTTAATGGTAATGGAGTATGGATTTGGGTAAATATTGAAAGATTTGGAGATGCTTGGGACATAATCTGTGAAGAACTGAAGCACAAATGCCAGATGTTATAATTTGTTCATCTTAAGCTAAAACAACAACATAATCTCTGTTTTGAATCTGAGTTGTTGGTCTTTAATGCGTTTTGCTTTTGATTTATGTAAGTACGATGTGTTTTTTAATGATTTAGAATTTGTTTTCCACTACATTGTTATCTTGTACAAATAAATTCATCCAATGTGATTTCTTGGTGACAGCCTTCAAATTTATCCTATTTGAGTGTAATGTGTATTTAGCTTTTCAACCAATTCTACTGTACTTAATCATGGCAGATCAGGCTATCGATATTTGGGAGAGACTTCAGTGTTTCACTGGTTTCTAGACGCTCTCGGCATTTTGCTGGTACTTGGTATGTTCTGGTCTGAATAAGTTCATCTATGCGTAACACTCAGTTGCATCTTTAAGTTTAATATTTTAGAAACAAAACAAATGGGTTTATGTTACTGGATTCTGCAGAGGCTTCCAACCTTTTTATATTGCAGTTCTCTCTCTTTCACATACACAAAGTAGACAATGTGTGTGTGTGATTTAAAAGCCAGGGACCAAACTGATATTGGTCCCAAAATTGGAGGATCCTGTTGTTGTACTTGTAGAGGGGGATGACTGCATGTATGGTGATTATTTACTTGTTCATAAGTTTGCAGTTGTGCTTTGATGGGGAAAGTACATAATTACTTACAAGATTGCTGCCTTTGGATTGTGTTGAGGTTGATTTTGATATGATCAGTTTAGGAGATAAGATGTGACAGAGTGAAGGCAATGAAGTCTTCCACCAAACTTGATGCAGGCATTGCCAGGATTCCTGTTGTTTCATTAAGATAATCCTTTGGTAGAGGATTTTGTTTCTAAACCAACTTTATGAGACTTTCAGTGATGATCCCTTTTTCCCTGTTTTCCTTAGTCATGCCTCCACCTTTCAAATAAATAAATAGAGAAATCCTTCACAGGATAGATGGAAACTCTAGCTAACAAGTGTGACTAGTTGAGCTATGCATTTTGGGTTGTCTCAGCACCTGTCCACACACACACACTTTTCTTATGCAGGGTTTATTTATTTTATTTTAAACTCCCTTGCTTTCTTGGAATTTATGCATTGCAGCAAGATATATTTAGGTTGTGCTTATTTTCATAATTTTCTGAAGTCGGTTTGGTCTGTTTTGGTTTTGGGGAGTGGAGTTTGGGTTCTCAGGTTCATCCTTTTTTAGAATTGTGATAACAGTGATCTTCATTCCAAAGTTTTCAAAATTGATGTGGAAAATGAAGAGTGTCAGAGGTTCAACCTTAATTGTCTGGCTTGAACAGAAGTCAAATAATATACACTGAATGTTGAACAAAGTACAGAAAATTGCTTAATAATCTTTGTTAATTGTCTCATTGTCTTTGTGCTCATTTATCTTAAATCTATTTTTAGCATCCTTTCTTAGTCAAATTGGGACAGTTTCAGCTAACAAAGTATCGGGAAAAAAATATTTTCCATGAATTACAACTGAAAGTTTTTCTTTTTCTTCTTCTCCTTGATTTTTTTGTTGTAGATAAGTCAAGATTCATTAATAAATGAAACACTGTAGAAGGGTGAGTAAAAAATATAGTGAAACAAGCACTAGGATACACTATCCACACCAACACAAACTTGCACACTAGTACAAATAGATGAAGTAGTTATTAATATGTTTAATGTTTATTTTGTGCATGTCAACCACTCTATCTTTGAAAATCCTATTTTTGTAGATCTCTCTTTTTTTTTAATCTTAATTTGAGTTCAAACCATTTTTTCACATTATGACATAATTGATGAACCGTTTGGCACTATGGAACAGTCAAGGGTTGCTTAGGTTGATAATAATCACTAGTTATATGTTCAATAATTAATTTAGTTATTTTTGAGAATGTATATGCTCCAGCAAATTGCAATGCTGAGTATTTACTAATTTTAAGTTCAAAGCTTTTTTAAAACTATAACATAATCGATGGAACCACATGGAACTAGTGAATGGTATAGGGTTGCTTAGGTTGCCAACAATAGCACATTATATTTTTTGTTATTTATTTATTTTTGATAATGTTATTATCCAGCAAATTTTCAGATATATACATATTTTAAGTCTCGTATCATTTTAAAGCAAAGCTAAAAAAGGTACCTCCTTAATAAAATGACTTAGTGCGCCCCCCCTCAATAGACACACGAGCTAGAGGACTATTAAAACAACTAAGTTTAATTGTATTTGGTAATTTTATTTGGCTGCGTTGGCATCATTAGTTCCTGGTGAAACTCTTACAATTGGTCACTATTATTATTGTTAGGTCTTAAAAAATTGGTTTGGGTTAGTCAGGTTGGCAGTCCAAACACCTGCAACAGCTGGTATTTGACCAGGTTTGACTACAAGTTTCTCCCATAGCTGAACTGGAATTAAGGCCTGCTCACGGGAACCCTGGTTGAACTAGTTCTATGTGACAACCTTGATTCATTTGACTTCTTATGCTTCAAGTGTAGAGATCCAGTAACTAGACTCTGTGTTCTTTTTGACGTTATCTGTGATATAATCTACACATTATTTATCTGTGTTTGTTTGTGCAGCTATATGCCATTACATTGTCCTGGGATGAATGTCTGTACTCTTCATTGCACAAGCTACACTATGCTTCATTATAGTTATGGGTATTATTTGAATGATTGTGGTGGCCTGTTGGAAACCATCAATTTTCATTTGTTTTGTGTCCTCATTTTCTCTGAAGTTATATCTGCTTTTTTCATAGTAGTGTTCTAAACGATCATAATATCTTCCACTACATTTAAGAAAACCTTTTGTAGTAACTTTATGTTTATTGAGTGCAGTTATTTGAAAAGGGGGGTTAATGATATGGGAAGGGTTGCAAATGATGTTGAAACAGAGCAAATTGTCCTCAATGAAGATGCTGGAACATGCAAGGGGAAAATGAGTTCTATTGTGCAGATGCGTGGTTCAATTCCCCTTTTCTGGTCACAAGAAGCTTCACGATTTAGTCCTAAACCTGATATAATCTGTAAGGCCATTGATTTGACCTATTTAATTAGTTCATTGTTGAGTCTCTCAGTGAAGTAGATCACATAGCATCTATCTTCTTATAAAGAAGTTCTCTGATATTTATTTTTCACTCTATATTAGTGCAACGGTATGATCCTACCTATCAGGCAACCAAATTGCATTTTGAAGACTTGGGGAAGAGATACGGCAGTCCCATAATTGTCCTTAATTTGATTAAGGTTATTTTCAGTTTCTTTTTTTGTGCTTAATGTATTCGAGACTCTTGTTAGATTCCTATTGATTATTGCCTTCCTAAAATACTGATTCTGTTTGCTGATTGTTGTATACATCTTGCATTATCTTACTTGATTTAATTGAATAATTCTTGCATTTGATTTAATTTACAAAGGAAAGCACCAGATTATAGTTGATTTTCTTGCATGTTATATACTATACAGCAAACCCAAATTACTTGCTCCTTATAGTTTCTTTTGTGTATAGGTTTGCTGATTGTTCCTTGCAGGATTTTCAAGCTATGCAGCGTTTTTCAACTAGATTGTCATTAAATGGCTGTTATTGCATTGTTTTAATGTATTTTTTATACTCCCTGGGCATTAATAAATGGTTACCTGAATTTGTTTCTCATTCCTAAACTGGAAAAACATATTAAAATGATGAGTGCTTATTTTCCACACTTGGTCATATTATCATAATGAACAAAAGTTTATCGATCAGCTTTAATATATCTCTGGGGAATGTGGTGATGTCTCTGTTTAAATGGACATTTTAAAATATACCATCTTTTCATTATAGTTTCTTCACTCTTGGACCAAGTACATGAATTGGCATGTCCTTTTTAGCTCACTGTTATTGAGGATGTGGAGGTTACTGAAACCATTTCTTAATCTGTTTTAGTTTCTGTGATAATTATGAATTTTGGTCAGCCTCATCAGATAATAATTCAGCTTTCACGCATTGACAATTTTACTCTTCTGTGAAATTCTCTTGTTTAACTTCAGTGGTTTATATAATTGTATTAGTTTTCACTTATAAACATGCTTACCACAAATTGGAATGCTTTTTCTATTGCTTTATGTCATCCTGAATGTCATTTAAATGCTCAAATGCAGACTTTTGAAAAAAGACCAAGAGAAATGATGCTAAGGCGTGAGTTTGCAAATGCGGTTGGGTATCTGAACACAATGCTTTCAGAAGAAAAACAACTTAAGTTTATCCATTGGGACTTTCACAAGTTTGCAAAGAGGTACATATGCATTTCATTTCACCTCAACTCCCATTTATAATTAACCATCTTGAACCTGACCACTCTTCTTTTCACTGTTTCCAAAGCAAGTCTGCCAATGTTTTGGCTGTTTTGGGTGCTGTGGCAAGTCAAGCTCTTGATTTGACTGGTTTTTACTATAGTGGTAGACCTAAAACTGTTAAGAGGACAGCCAAGCAACTTAGTCGAACAAGCACTGGAAGGTATTATTTTACACAAACTTTAAGCATTTATGTTACCTCATGATTGGAACTCTTCACGTAACCTGCAACTCAGGTCAAAGTTTGTCAATGCCTAATGTTTAGTTTCTTTGAGAATCTGGGTCATCCATCATACCATTTTAGTTTGGTCTTTGATTTTTCTTTTATTAACTGTCGGTGTTGAAGTATTACTAGGAGTTTGTTGCCAAAAACAAACACCATCAAGGTGCCCATGTGTTTGATAGTGATAAATTATTACATATAAGTAATTCATTGTCATCAAACGTTCAATTAATGCACAATATGAAGATTTTGAAGCAGTTTTACCATTATAGTGTCACACTTCAAGAACATGTGATGTGGTGGATGGTTGGATTTTCTTTTTTTTCTAATCATTGCAATTTGCAAGAAACAAAATGACTGTTAAGTGTGTGATGTATCCCATACATTTGTAAAAAGGTATTATAATCAATTATAAGCATGGGGCTTAAGAAATCTGAAAGTAGAAAGCTTGCTTTTGTACTTAGAAATTCTTTAACCCTGTCTTCTTTTAATTTGGCGATTTAGTGTCTCTGTTGCAGAATAGCATAAATTTGGTCATGTCATTCAGTCAAGGCTGTTTGCTTTATCATTTCACTGCTTTTGTTTCTTAAAATAAAAACTCAATTTCAGAGTAAATGTTGGAGCAGGAAATGGAAAGTTCAAGATTATGTAGACTGTGGGTTTCATATATAGTTGACTTTATTCTTTACAGGAATGCTTCTCTTAGAGATCTAAGAGTCAATTCAGGGGATCCTGCAAGGATTGGAAGTAATAATGAGAATCTAAATTCTATGATTAATCAGGATAGAGAGAGCGATTCTAATAAACTGAAAAAACAAGATAAGGTCGGTGAAGGGCCACATTTTCAAAGTGGAGTTCTACGCACCAACTGCATTGATTGCTTGGATCGTACAAATGTTGCTCAGTATGCTTATGGTCTAGCGGCTTTAGGATGCCAACTCCTTGCAATGGGTCTGACAGACATGCCCAAAGTTGATCCTGATAGTACCATTGCTGCTGCTCTTATGGATATGTATGAAAGTATGGGGGATGCTCTTGCCCAGCAATATGGTGGTTCTGCTGCTCATAACACTGTATGCTTTCTCTCGAATAACTTCAGTTTCTATGATCTAATTTGCTCATAACTGTGGTCATCATATCAAGGCCTGTTCTTGTTTCATGTGTTCCTTGAGAGGCAGGGAAAATGGAAAGCTACAACTCAATCTAGTGAGTTCATCAAGTCTATCAAGCGATACTACAGTAATGCATACACTGATGGTGAAAAGCAAGATGCAATCAATTTGTAACAGTTCCTTCCATCTTGCTTTCTACTTGATTTATTGCATAATTTACTTTCTCTGTGTCTAAGAAAATGAGGTGGATTTTCACTGCCCGAACACATGCTTTTTGTAAATACAAGGTGATTTTTGTTTTCCAGATTCTATTGTCACTAATACTTGACTATAGAGATTATATAGAGAAGTGTGCATGTCAACTTTTGTAAAGATAACAAAATGCACTTCATTATTTTTTTCTCCTGAACACTTTTTTTTTTATTATTATTTTTTAGCAAAATATGATCATGTTCTATTTGAAATGTTTCCTCTTTGGAGAGGCTTCTACTCTTAATATTTGTGATTTTTCAACTATGTACTCTAGTTTCCATAAGTTTCATATTTCACACGTGGATAAGATATATATCTAACAAACTAAATCAATAACAGTTGACTGAATTCTTGGAATTCCAAAACCACAGTGTAGGTTGTTATGTTTAACCACAACCAAACAGAAAAGCAAGAACTATATTCCATGTTTTATTAGTGAGTGTAATACTTCATATCTGATTATATTTTTATAACATCATTAATTTTTTTACTTATTTTTTGTGATTAGTACTATTTTTGGCATGCATTTTTCCTTGAGTGTGATCTGAGATTATCTCTTTCCTGCTTTCCAGATTTCTTGGTTACTTTCAACCACAGGAAGGGAAACCTCCTCTTTGGGAGTTAGATTCAGACTACCATCTTCATTTCTATGGGAATGCAATACAAGAAGAAGACCCCTGTCCAGATAATTGGTAAATAATAATAATAATAATAATAATAATAATAATAATAATAATAAGTAGAGTTGGTTTGGTTCAAATGCACTCAATCAGAACGTTCTATGTCATCTTCTGATTATTTTATTGTATCTTGCTTATCCAGCAATTTGGAAACCAATGCTAAGCCTGCAAGAGTCGGAATAACTCTTGCCCCTATTCCAGCTTGCAGGGAGGACTTTTTAAGAGTGAAGTTGACATCATTTGATAAATTGATTGACCGGACATGTAGTACTATAAAAAATGTAAGGCTTTGTAGTGAACCAGATCACAGACCAGGTGGCAGTGCAGGAAATTCTGGTGTGGCTCCTGATGCAGCGTAATTTTTCCCTTGACTAGAGCTGTTAACTTGTTGCCTGATTTTATCATTTTTTTTATCACTGATGCATGTGTTTGGGCACACACATCTGTTCATACCTCTGACGTACAAACATCTTTTATGCATGGTTCAGTTTTCTCAAGCCATCAGTTGCATGTGTTTCTTATGTCTTCAAACTGTTATCCAGGATGCGCCGCACCTCATTACTATGCAATTTTTGTGTTTATTTCAGCACTGACTATACCACATTAGTAGAAAGGGTCATAGGAAATTTTTGGCCTTATTATTTGACCCTTAGTGTAGTTAAACATAGCTGTTTGCATGATACTGAGAATTTCTAAAACACATGAAAAATGAACCAAATTGACAATTTTTCAGTATTGTGCCTAACTTGGAATTGGTAAAGTAACAACTTGATGTTGATTATGCTGATTTATGTCTTTATCTGTTAGACACTGTATTTGCATTGGAGAAATCTCTTAAAATGGTCTATTGATCATAAACGTTTTTCAGTATTTTGTCCATGGTTCTAATATTTGATTAGTGCTTGCCTTTTGCCTGCTCTGTTAGAATTGATGCGGGGTAAATAGAATTAGAGACTAGTGGCATAAATATTCGACTTATTTCAAGGGCAAGTAGCAACATGTAAAGTTAATTAAAATTCTAACTTGGAAGTTTTTCCTTCATAAAGGTCCATAACGATTTTTCATAAATATGTTCGCTGCTTTGTGAGATATCTCAATGGAATAAGTAAAATACAACTAGAAACAGTAGAGCATAATATTCAGCTTCACAGAAATCACCTATCCTCCTTCCTCGAAGACTTTGTGAAGCCAGTGAACTTGTTTAACATTTCTATTCATTTATTTCATTTCCAAATTAAACCATTTAGTTTCTTCCCACTCAACAAGAAAATATATCGTCCTGTCCCTTACCAAGGTTTGGAAGGTAAAGAGAGCTCTTGAATGCAAGGGTAGAATTGGTGACAAAGACTCAATCGGTTTAGTCCATATATGACCAATTATTGACAATTATATTTTAACTGGAAGACTGGGGGATATTCAGAAAATGGTTGCTTGGGTTTGTAAAGTTTGTAAGATGTAGTAATCTTGACTTTTTTTTTCAAGTGCTAACTATACTCACTGAATATGCTTTGTTTTGCAGTGAAATACAGCTTAAAAGCCCAAATTGGCTTTTTGGCCAGAAAAAGTATGAAGAGAGTGGCAATGCCCCAAAGGCTGCTAAAAGTGAAATTGAAAATGGAGCGTCTCAGAAAGAGATCGATCTTGATGGTTACTCAGAATTAAATTGTCTTTCTTCAGTTGATATCAATGAAGAGGATATCTTCAAAAGGTACTTTTATATAGTCTCCCCATTTTCTAGAGAGAATACACTGCTCTTAGACTTTCATTTCAGAATGCAAGGCTGCCCAAATTGGCTTTCTATTAGTCAAAGTTGAGCTTTGTTAATATGAACCGAGCAAGGGTCTAAACATCTCATACTTTGCTTGGTCAGCCGGCAGATTTGGATTTGGCTATAGCTTGAGTCCTCGGCAAAAATATCTATCACCACATACATGTAACTTCATGCATGTGGGCATACATATGCAAGTTCCTATTAATTTCCTAAGTTGGATTATAAAATTTCGATTGCTGTTCTTTGATTAAGAATGTGAATTGATTGTGCAACTATATTCACTACATAGGAAATTCATGCTAGTCAGGTAGTTGCAATTTCTATGTTTTGCACTCTTTTTTTCTCCCTTTATTTTGTGGCAACTCAAATCAATGACAATTGTCCAGTTGTGGTTTGGTTTCAAGGTACCTTGCAGTGACTTCAGTTGATGAAGCTAGTGGCTGGTATGGTGATACACTACTAGGTGATCAAGATGAAGGCAGTGAGATATATAAACATTATGCTGAATTGTGCCAGGTAAATTGATTTAGGTTCTAAGCACACTTGACAAATAGGTATGGTGTTACATTACTAGGTGACCAAGATGAAAGCAGTGAGATATATAAACATCATCCTGAATTGTGCCAGGAAAACTGATTTAGTCTTTAAGAACGCATGACAAATAAGACAGGCTAGACTGCCTTCTGCATAAGCAACACTACCGGAAATTGACATTTGCAACCTGATGAAACCTAATTTTTGGCATCCCGTATTTTGTAGTGTCTATTTTCTAGTGCATTGAACATTTATTATTTTAACAAACTGTACTTGGATCAACAGGGATCAGCTATGGAGTCCTTCGAGCATGATCTGGATATAGAGAAACACTATGCTGATGTTCTATGCATGAACACAACTGATGTTTTAGATGATTCTACTGCTGAAGCAGATATGGAAGCTTCTCTCATGGATTATGATCGCATTGTTGCTGATCTTGGGATTGTACAACTGTCATGCAAATCCTTCGCTGCCGATCCAAGTTGGCTGACGAGATGGATTGTTGGGGAAGAGAAGGTAGAAAAGGTCTAAAGCAAGCCTCTGCATGCACTATATGACTGTTGGAAGCACGCATTAGTTTTCTGTTCTCAGAATAAAGTAAATAATTGTTTACATGTAAAAAAAAAGGAAAAAAAAAGAGTATATAGTTGTGTGTAAAATATGCAAAGGGCGCTCTCTTAATTGAGACAAGACTTGCATCTTTATATATGTAGGCTTGATATGCACATTGTCTCGAAAGGAAATTTCAATTTGTTAGCAATCAGTTTGTGTGTTTGTAGAGAATGCATTGTTCTTTCCCTTCTCCAAAATGGCGTTCCATTTCCTTTGCGCTGGCCTGAGTAGCTCAACAGCAACATCAAATGCGTTCTTTACAAACAAGACCATGAAAATGATTTTAAAAAATAAATAAAATAAAAACATCTCCCTTGATTAAGGTACTCATCTTCCCTGGCGCTGACCTGAGTAGCTCCAGCCACAACAAATTCTTGTGGAAAAAGAAAATAGCCGAGACTGCTTTCTTTACTCTAGGGTGTTGATTATTGAATTTCACCTCTATGTTTTTTAAAAGAAAATCGATTTTATGGGTTGTCCTTTTTTCAATTTTAAAGTGTATTGACTTGACATTGCAAAATACAATACTGTAGAACAATTAGATAAAATCTAAAACCCGCGACAGGTATTTAATTATGGAGTTTACTTATGATACTGGATTTTTCACTTATTTATTTTTGGTTTTTTAATTTTTATATTATAGATTTTAATTCTAATCAAATGCTAATTACATTTGAATTCTTAGTCAAATGTAAAATAAATAAATAAAATACCGAAATAAAGGTGTTGTACTTGAACTCTAAGAATAAAGGTTGTAAATTCTATTATGTTCCGTCTGGAATAATTGATACATTTTGTTTCATAATTGATACATTTTGTTTCAATTCAAAAAACAGAGCAAATTAAAATGAATTTTATTTCACCAAAAATCTCGGTCTATTCCCGAAATTCTACCCGGAACATTCTAGTTTTGTTTCACCTATTCCATTCCAAGCAAATAGTATTTTTTTAAAATAATGAATAGTTGTGCAATATCAATCATCTCTTAATTCAACTGTTAGATTGAGATGAAATTTTACGCGGAATGTCCTGACATATTTATATATATATTCATATTTATATATATTATGTTAAAATTTCAAAGCAATCAAAGGATATAACGACCTTAATATTATCCAGGTTCATAATTTTATTCAAAATAATCATTTTATCTTGTCTTTTTTCAAATTAATTTTTTCTTAATTTCATTATTTAACAACGAATTTATTACGAATTAAACTTTATAATTTGATATGATTTATTTCATTTAAAGTTGTCATGGTCTTATTGTTGACATATAATGTCATACTTTGTATGCTTTATATATTTTGATGATAACAATAAAAAGAAAATGGGCTAATAATATGCTTGGATGAGATTAAGCTATAAACAGGTTTTATTCAAAGAATACATCAACAAGCATAATGGAGTTCAAGAAGAAATCACTCCAAGAAGTCCAAGATGCAAGCAAGTGAAGACTCAGAATAAGTGTTCATTTTAGTGCTTTGTGTAAATCTCAATTTCTATCTTGATAGCACAAATTAAAATGAACTCACACACTTCACAGTGCATGCATTAAAAGGATTTGATGATTAAAAGGTTTAAGTCATAATCAATCGGTTCAAGAAATTCAGAAAAGATAATTTGTCAAAATAGATTTCTGCATGAACCGGTCGACCGCTTGAGGTATCCGTTGTGAACCGGTCGACCGCTTGGAAGACAAATTATTTTATCCGTTGTGAACCGGTCGACCGCTTGGTTTTGTCCGTTGTGAACCGGTCGACCGCTTGATATGACAGTTGCACTCAAACGGCTAGTTTCTAATGGCTATAAACGGCTAGTTTCAAACGGCTATAAACGGCTAGTTTCAAACGACTATAAACGGCTAGTTTCTAACGGCTAGTTTCTAACGGCTATAAACGGCTAGTTTCTCTTTGAAACTTATAAATAGGCCTCTTAATTGCAAAACGATTTATATAGAACTTTCATATCTTATATTGAGGCAATTAGAAGTGCATAAACACCTTCATATCATCATTCCTCATTAATACTCATATTTGTGTTTAAATCTTCATATCTTAACACAAAGAGTATTTCTCATTCTCACTACACTTAAACACCTTCAAATATTCTAAGTGCTATTAAGTGAGAGAAAGAGATCATAGATCTTCATTTGTAATATCCACACTATTAAGAGTGTATTGTTGTTTTACTAAAACAACCATTGTGAAACTCTTGAGAGTTGAGTATAAAACTCTTGGTATTGGGGAGGGAACATCACCAAGGAAAAATCTTGAAGAGGATACATCTTCAAGTGGGAAAAGGAAAATCTTGAAGAGGGGACATCTTCAAGTGGAAAAGGAAAATCTTGAAGAGGGCATATCTTCAAGTGGTGTAAAGTCTTGGTGTGGATTCATCAAGCGAAAATTGTAATCTTGTTACTTGGTTTAGTAAGAGAGTACAATACTCAAGTACGGGTTGGTACTTGAGTCGTGGACGTAGGCTTGCCGAACCACGTTAAAAACCCGAGTTAGCAATCTCTCTCCCTTATCTCTTTACTTTAAAGTAATTAATTTTAGAATTGCTATATTTATTGTATTTGCACCAATTCCGCCTTTAGGTGCATAGTTGCCTTAATCCGTGAATTTCAACAATTGGTATCAGAGCTTAGTTCTCATTTATTAAGTTTGCTTAGACTTTGAGTAGAATGGCAACTATATGCAATAATCTCCGAAATGAAGGTGCTTCAACATCTAGACCACCATTTTTTGATGGTGATGATTATGCCTATTGGAAAGCTAGAATGTCAATATATTTTCAATCAATAGATTTCGATTTATGGCTTTCGATTGAAAATGGACCTCATAGACCACTTAAAATTGTAAATGGTATTGAGATTCCAAAAAGCATGATAGAATATAGTGACCTAGATAAAAGATTACTTTCTATGGATGCTATAGCAATGAACACTTTATATTGTGCATTAAATAGAAGTGAATTTAATAGAATATCTTCATGTAAAAATGCTAGGGATATATGGCATGCTTTGGAAGTAACTCATGAAGGAACTAACCAAGTAAAAGAATCAAAAATTGATATGTTAGTTCATCAATATGAGTTATTTAAAATGTTGCAACATGAATCCATAACAAGCATGTTTACTCGTATGACTAGCATAACAAATAGTTTACATGCTCTTGGTAGAACTTACTCAAATGCAGATATCGTAAGTAAGATTCTCAGATCTCTACCAAAAGCTTGGGAAGCTAAAGTGACAGCTATACGAGAAGCTAAAGATCTCACAAAACTTCCATTAGAGGAGCTCATCGGTTCTCTAATGACGCACGAGATATCTATGGATAATCAAGATCAAGAAGAAAGGCCAAAGAAAAATTTGGCATTTAAAACTGCTCATCGAATCGAAAGCGAGGAAAATGATGATGATGAAGACAGTAATGACGATCTTGAAGAAGATGTAGCATCAATCACAAGACAGTTTCGAAACTTTCTTAAAAGGAAAAATGACAAGAGAAAGTTCTCGAACTACAAAAAGGAAGGAGATTCAAGTAAAGAAACTCCAAGGTGCTACAAATGCAACAAGTTGGGGCATATCAAACCCGACTGTCCCCATCTTCAAATGAAGAAGAAAAATCGCTTTCAAAAGAGAGCTTTGAAAGCAACATGGAGCGATGACTCGAACTCAAGCTCTAGTGATGAAGAAGAATATGTGGCTAACATGTGCTTCATGGCAATCGAAAGCGAAAATGAGGTACTATCTTCGGATGATGAATCCAACCCTTCTTATATTGAATTACATGAACAACTTGAAAATTTGTATGTAGAATATAAGAAATTAGGTTCAAAATATAGTACTCTCAAAAGAAATCATATATGCTTAATTGAGGAAAAAGAATTATTAGAAAAGAAAGTATATGATTCAAATGACAAGAGTAGTAAAACTAATCAACTTGAAGAAGAAAATAAATCTTTAAAAGAAAAAGTTGATGAGTTAAAAGTAATTATCTCAAAATTCACAAAAGGCTCAGAAATTTTTGAGAAAATGCTTTCGAGCCAGAGAAGTGTGTTTAACAAAGGAGGATTAGGTTATAAACCTAAGATAAACCAAAAATACTTAAAGAATTACTTTGTTAAAGCTAAACATTCTTATGATCCAAATCATACATGTAATTATTGTAGAAAATTAGGACATTTGATTTATGCATGTCCTATGAAGAAAAATAAGAATGTTAAAATGATTTGGGTTCCAAAAGGAACCACCCCTAACCAAGAAGAACCAACCAAGCTCAAGGAATCAACAAGAGTTGGTAAGTAAATTCTTTGGTGGACATAATTTCATTTTGGATATATGTTGTTATTAAATATTATGTTTTTATTTATCTAAAATGTAAATTTTCTTTTTGTTGATGCCAAAGGGGGAGAGTATATGAAAATATCAAATGCATCAATAATAGGGGAGAAAAATATGAAAAATTTATATGCATATATTTAGGGGGAGAAAAATGAATTTTTTCTTGAAATTGCATATGATATTTTTACTTAGATTAAATTGCTAAAAATGTTCAATGTCTCTTATATATTGGATTACAAAATATAGGGGGAGACTCATTTTTTATCTAAGTTTTTTATTTATTGTCATCATCAAAAAGGGGGAGATTGTTGACATATAATGTCATACTTTGTATGCTTTATATATTTTGATGATAACAATAAAAAGAAAATGGGCTAATAATATGCTTGGATGAGATTAAGCTATAAACAGGTTTTATTCAAAGAATACATCAACAAGCATAATGGAGTTCAAGAAGAAATCACTCCAAGAAGTCCAAGATGCAAGCAAGTGAAGACTCAGAATAAGTGTTCATTTTAGTGCTTTGTGTAAATCTCAATTTCTATCTTGATAGCACAAATTAAAATGAACTCACACACTTCACAGTGCATGCATTAAAAGGATTTGATGATTAAAAGGTTTAAGTCATAATCAATCGGTTCAAGAAATTCAGAAAAGATAATTTGTCAAAATAGATTTCTGCATGAACCGGTCGACCGCTTGAGGTATCCGTTGTGAACCGGTCGACCGCTTGGAAGACAAATTATTTTATCCGTTGTGAACCGGTCGACCGCTTGGTTTTGTCCGTTGTGAACCGGTCGACCGCTTGATATGACAGTTGCACTCAAACGGCTAGTTTCTAATGGCTATAAACGGCTAGTTTCAAACGGCTATAAATGGCTAGTTTCAAACGGCTATAAACGGCTAGTTTCTAACGGCTAGTTTCTAACGGCTATAAACGGCTAGTTTCTCTTTGAAACTTATAAACATGCCTCTTAATTGCAAAACGATTTATATAGAACTTTCATATCTTATATTGAGGCAATTAGAAGTGCATAAACACCTTCATATCATCATTCCTCATTAATACTCATATTTGTGTTTAAATCTTCATATCTTAACACAAAGAGTATTTCTCATTCTCACTACACTTAAACACCTTCAAATATTCTAAGTGCTATTAAGTGAGAGAAAGAGATCATAGATCTTCATTTGTAATATCCACACTATTAAGAGTGTATTGTTGTTTTACTAAAACAACCATTGTGAAACTCTTGAGAGTTGAGTATAAAACTCTTGGTATTGGGGAGGGAACATCACCAAGGAAAAATCTTGAAGAGGATACATCTTCAAGTGGGAAAAGGAAAATCTTGAAGAGGGGACATCTTCAAGTGGAAAAGGAAAATCTTGAAGAGGGCATATTTTCAAGTGGTGTAAAGTCTTGGTGTGGATTCATCAAGCGAAAATTGTAATCTTGTTACTTGGATTAGTAAGAGAGTACAATACTCAAGTACGGGTTGGTACTTGAGTCGTGGACGTAGGCTTGCCGAACCACGTTAAAAACCCGAGTTAGCAATCTCTCTCCCTTATCTCTTTACTTTAAAGTAATTAATTTTAGAATTGCTATATTTATTGTATTTGCACCAATTCCGCCTTTAGGTGCATAGTTGCCTTAATCCGTGAATTTCAACACTTATAACACAGGTCATATATTGAAAGATTAACCTACATTGATACTAGTTAATTCTAGTTGATTCAATATATCATCCTTTCAATCCTAACATTGACACTTTTTCCTAACATTGACACTTTTTAGTGGTTGGCAACCCCCACGTGATTATGCAATTTTTTTTCTTAATATGCCAAGTGTCTTCTTTTGTAATTACATTATATTATAGTATAGTGATGAACTGAAAACTAAAAAAATATAAAAAAATATATTTAAAAAGTATGTTTGTGAATTTATATTTCAAAATAAAAAGTATGTTTGTATTTGAAAATTGATACTTATGAGATTAAGAAATACAATTTGAAAGAAGAAGAAGAAGAAGAAAGCTTTGATTAAGAAATTTTTTTTCCATTAACAAAAATTATAGGAAACAATTTTAATTTTATTCTTTAATATTAGATGAGTTTGAGAAATATGAAATCGAGATACTTTTATAGAGAGAAATATGAAAAAATAACAAGGCTCAATATCAAAGAAACATTATGGTGATGGATAAAATTGAAGAAAAAAATCAGTTCTAAAATAAGATTGAAGTTAACTTAATCTTCCAAAATTAATTTATGGGTCATGAGAGTGAAATTATTCAATACAAAAAAACCCAAAAATATCATGGAGTCAAAATCCAAATTGACAAGAAACTAAGGAATAATGAGATTATTTAATGGAAGAAAACCCCCCCAAAACCCCCAAAAAATCATGGAGCTAAATCCAAATTGACAAGACAATGAGGATTGGAATCGGGAAAAAAACATAAAGTGATTGAAAAAATAAAAACAAAATTTGATATAAAAATTTAAGTGAAACAAATTATTGAAGGATAAGATTAAAAAACAAAAATGATTTACAAAATGATAGAAAAACAAATAATAAGGACTGTATTTCATATCAAAACAAAATGATAGGATATCTTTTAACTTTTGTAAATCATCGTAATTTCTTTGGAGATGAGAGAAAAAAGAGGAGGAGAAGAAAAGAAGGTGAAATTTTCCGAGAATAATTCAGGAACAATTCAAGTAGGAAGTTGATTATTGAGGGCATCAATGATGTTTGGAAAAAGAAAAAAAATACTATTTTTATTTTGGATTATTTATTAACAATTTGGACACCACTTGAAGGAATCATTTACTGGTAATAGAGAGAAAAAAATAGTTGGAAGATTCAGGATCTTGACAGGAACTTTGTTAGATCATCTCAATAGAAAGTGTCTACAGTTTTGGTTGGATAGGACATTACATACTTTTCTAGGGTTTCTCAGGTTAAACAGATCTATCCTTAGATCAGCCATGAGATGGAAAATATCCAAGTGAAACACTATGTTTGATTGTCAATTCGGTTCTGATTCACCGTTCTCATTCACCTTGAATAACCGGTATATTTTAAATAATTCTGACAGGAAATCTTACCTGCTCAAATAGTATTTTTTTAAATAATTTTATAATTTTATAATATCAATCATATCTCTTAATCTGACTATTAGATGCATATGATATTTTACGAGGAGTATCTTGATATATTTATATATATTATGTTAAAATTTCAGAGCAATCAGAAAATGTAACGACCTTGCGAGATTGATGATGATATTCTCATAATATTATACATGTTTATAATTTTGTTCAGAAAATTCATTTTATTGTATTTTTTAGATTATTTTTTTCTCAATTTCAGTATTTAACAACAAGCTTATTACGAATTGAACTTTATAATTTGATTTGATTTGTTTTATTTATGGTTATTATGATCTTATAATGGAGGTTACATATTTAAAAGGTAAACCTAGGTTGATCCAAGTTGATTCAATATGTCGTTATTTTAATATTTTTTAAAGATGTCTTGATTTTTGAAATTTAAATTGCATAATTTTAAACAATTTTATTTTTGGATTTGAACAAAAAAATTAATTAATATATTTAATTATATATATATATATATATATTACAACCCTAAATAAAATACTGAAACATTTCAAAACCAAAATATTTTATTTAAATTGAAAAAATAAAACACCAATCAAAACAGAATAGAATTGATATTCTTGCTGTTTTTATTTTTTTTGTCTATTAGATTTGATCTGGTTCTCACAGTTGCTCCAGCAAGCATGATTTTTATTTCAGCTTTTGTTAAGATAACCTCTGTTGGACGGTGGTCAGTGTTTGGAGAAGTAACTGAGACTCTCACCAAATGTTCTCCCTGTTCTGACCCATGAGAGTGTTCGAGAGAGACAGAAGCCGAGAGCTGTGTAGGACCGGGTACAGTAGAGCAAAGTAACTTTTCGATGTGGAGACATGCTACCAGAAGAATTCTCATCGGACGGCGGAAAACGCGGTCTCAAAAAACGATCGAGAATGGTATTGCCTCGGGATCCAAGAAAAAGCAAGGGTGGGCCAAAGGAGCACTGGGATTAATTGTCTGCGTCTTTACTGTTTTCCACTGTAGCTTTTTAGTAATTCATGTTGGGTTTAGGATTGTATTTTTTGTATTTTTGCTTCTCCAATTGTTTTGTGGGATGATTTTTCTTAGAAGATCTGTCAATTATGGGAGTTTCTGAGCTGTAAATGGCAAGGATTCTGCTCGAATGTTATTGTTCATAAGATTCATGAAATACAAAATATGATTGCTCATTGAATGGAATAAAGAGAGATAATAATAGTGGGGTTCCATGCACGGGACAGAATAAATGTGGGATATCCATATCCAGCAAAAGAAAGATTCTTTCGCAAAGTGGATTGTCAGGGGAGAAAGTACCTCGGTGCTTCTCTGCTGTCATGGCATGGGTGGAATTATTTACTGGATCATCTTTTCTTGAACAGAATCAAGCAAATAAGGTTTTTTAAGCTATAATGGCTTCCAGATCATAGTAAAACATCTGATCTGGACGGTAATCTCTTGAAGAAGTTGACAGGGACAGAGGGCAGCCTGCTCCGGAACCTGGGATGACGAAGCAAGTAGAGTCCAACCAGCACTGAAACTACCTGGAATGGAGTTACATAGATGAACACAGCCCATATTAATGAAAAGAGGATGAAGATTGCCGTCGCCCTCGGATCCCTCCAACTCAGTAGAGCCTGAGCTCGTTCCCCCTGGCTTGCCAAATCTCCGATCACTGTCTGCACCTTACCTCCAACAACTCTCATCCTGTCGTATCTCATCCTCACAAGATCTGATGGCCGGGATGTTGGGAATGAATCAAATTCCTCGTCAAGTTCATCTGGATGCGCATTGTCTGCCTGTGAGAGCCTTGTGTCCATGTGCGGCGGGTGCCTCGGCCTGAACCGATAATTCCACAGCCCGATCACAAACAAATAGAGGAAAATTGTGGGGAGTATCAGCTCTGGATAACAAACCAGTACGAAGAACAACACGTGCACGAGACATGTTGTTATTGGGATTCTCCAGTTGCAGATCTCGTTGTACCATTTACAGACGGCGGTGATCCCTGAAAGCAGCGACATTATGCGTTGAAAATTAGCTTTGCTCCTCCTCAAACTCCACATGTTATAATCCACATCCAGCATGTACTCCACAACTTCACGCCTGAGAGGTGGCTCGGCTCTTGTCAGCCTCGCCGCCACTATCTGCATTGCATGGTGGCGAAGCAAATCAATGTGCCTGACAGAAATCGGCTGGAGATAATGCATTTTGGGAAGAAGTGGCTTGCCATATTGTGTCACCATGTTAACCCAAGCTGTGCAGGTAAACCTCAACGCCAAGTGAAGTTCCCCGTGCTTCCTTAATCCAGAGGGGGTAAGAACTAGCAGCGGATAGTAATGTGTGTAAATTCGATCAGTTTCCAATGTCGATAGCCGAATCCTTACCTTCCCAATTCTCTGATCTCTTGAATCATCTTTGCTTCCATTAATATGGCAGTTGTCAAAGACGACAATGGTGATCACAGTGCAAGGATCATGAACTTCCCAGGTATACTGTTCATTCCAGCGAGGATTCAGAGTATCAATAATTGTTCTTGTTCGAACCCATTTGTTGCCATACTTCGCCGCACAATATGAATCAGTGGTCCTACCTTCCTTCCCCTTCATTGGTAGCAAATTTCGAGCACTTAGAATCCCAAGCTCAAGGATGCCAATACTTGGCTTCCTGAGGTGCTTGGATGATGGCTGCATATCACTGCTAAAATGTGTAGCCTCGTCAAGAACATGGTACCCTGCATCTAAACAGAGACGGAGCAGGATCTTGCTCGAGAACTTCTCTTTCTTCTTCTCACCATCCTCCTGTGCCAACGAAGGCTTCGACAGATTAAACCAGCAAGGATCCGGGAGCTTGTGAGTCTCAAATCTTGGCAGAACATTCTTGACTGATAAAATCACACTTCCAAGTATCTCATCCTTGCCTGGTCCTATCCTGTCTTCAACAGACACAATTATGAAATCCTCAAAAGGCTCAGACGCGACAAACATGAGCTCATCATTCCAAATTGGATTGGTGGTTCTTATCTGAGAAGGCCTGGTGACCTTTTTCTGATTACCAAGTTCAACTTTTACGTGCACAGCCAGCATGCGACCCTTGTCGGAAGGGATGAGATCTTGAGCTTCAATGACTTCAACTCGAAGGTAATACAGCTTCGGCGAAAAGTATACCTTCGATCGAGTGTTGGCAAGGTTTGTATGGCTAATGTCATGAGCATCACTATGCCATGCTTCAGGAAATGACTCGTCAGCCTGTGTTCCCATCCAAACTGCCAGCATAATCTCTCCTTTCGTCTTTATACCCTTCATGTCCTCCAATCTGTACCACTGAGGAGCCAATGGACTATCTGGGGGCACTCGAAGAGGGACATCGGATAAATGAAAGTGCACTCTGCCCACAAAATCATCCTTGGTGACAAAGTCCTTATCCTTCACCGTAACTTCAACTAAATTGGACTGCAATCTATCCTTCGAGAATGCAAAAACCTGCTTCCAAACCGGGCTTTGGCTCTTCTCCAAGTATTTAGTCCTGCCTTTGTAGTTCCCAAGCTTGACCTCAACATATGGATCGAGACTCCCAGAAACATCCATAGAAGGAAGATCTCTGGCCTTAACCACACTCACATACAAGTAATGCATCTTCTCCACCAAATCATAAGTGCATGTCATCTTGTCCCCTCGGTACCGCATACGGGCCGCAACCGGTGGCCTGGTCTCCACCAACAAGAATTCCGGATTCTGCTTTGGCATGTGCATATGCATTGCAGTAGGTGGCCCTGCTCGAGCAAAATCAGTTCTTGACTCGGCTGTAGGAGCCTTCCCTCTCATAAAATGAGTCTCAAACCCGAACCCGGAAGACACAGGAGGTGGCGCGGCAGCGGAAGGACCTCCAGTTGCAGTCCCTATAGAATGAAAAGTTCTAACTTCTTTAGCCTTATTTTTCTTCTTATTCTTCTTCTCATGATCATCCATGACATCTTCTGCTTGAAGCTTGTTGGTGTTGATTTCTTCGAATACTGGAGATGCTTGAGTTTCAAAATTGCCAGCATTTGTTGAGGGAGGAGGATGGCGGTTACCATCATGGACTGCATAAATCTTGAGTGCTATATCACCTTTGATATGAGAAAAAAGGCCACGTCTCTCAAGAGGGTATCTCTGAAGATCAATGGCCGCGGAGTCAGACAATAAAGGCACAGAATTTCCAGAGATTCTGACACGGCCAAGGAAGTTCTTGTGGTGACCGCCATTTCCATCACTGTACACAACAACTTCAATGGTCTTGCTTGGAAGATCTCTTGGACTTTTTACGTTGAAAGAAAACTTTTCATTCCAAACAGGGTTGAGTTCTTTAGGCTTGGTTTGAGTCCTCTGTCTCTGCTCATCAAAGTCTACCTCCACAAACGCACTGGATGAACCTTGGCCATCTTTGGGCATAAGGTCATATGCATTATGAACTTCTACCACTAGTTTGGCCATGGTGTGATGGTAGTTGAGGGATAGGGCTGGAGGGGCTTGTAAAACCTACTCAGACAATTATTTGATAGCTAAAATGAAAGGAATGAAGGTGGTGGGTGGTGAAAGAGCTGATTAAAGGAGAAGAAAGAAACGAATGGTAGGAGAGGGAATGAAAGATAGGTGGAGAGAGTAGGGTGGGCTGAGATGAGATGCTCATTTTTTAGTATGAAGACAGAAACATGTGTTCCAAAGAGATCTAATTGTTATTTTGGTGGTAATGAAGTGGCCCCCTGTGTGTGTGTGTATCTTTGGTAGAGGCAGGTTCTGGTGGGCACATTGAACATTTGTAAGTATATGTTTGAGGTTGTAATGATTTTTTTTGGTGGGCACATTGAACATTTGTAAGTATATGTTTGAGGTTGTAATGATTTTTTTTATGGGAGTAAATTTTATTTTCAGTCTAGAAGGTCAATTAAATCCTCAGACTCTTATAAAGAATAAATTCTCTAATTTGAACTCGTTATCTACTATATTCGATAATTTTAGACTCTTATAAAGAATAAATTCTTTAATTTGAACTCATTACCTATTATACAGATAATAAATTTTTTAATGTCAAGTTGTTTTTTGTTTTTTATGCTGAGTGAGAGAGATGCATTTTGGGTGTTGGTTTTCTTCAGCAATTATTGTGTAGGGTTGATGATGATAAAGAGCTTAGGCAAATGAATTATGTGTTGAAAGTGATCACTTCATCCTTAACACTCATTAGAGATTTTTCTAAAAGCAATGCTTCTCTCCTTTTTCATGGTATTTGGTAGGTCCATTACAGCAATAAAAGGATAAGAAATTTTATGCATCATCATAACTTTTTTGGTGAGCCTGCTTTTTGCATAATATTAAATCCACACAGTATTTAATTTTTTTTTTAAATATAGCTCAAATTTGTCATGAGGGTTAATCTGCCTGAATCATTCCCTCTCAAAATGTTGCGAGCCCGAGTGTTGTTGATATTATTTTTTAAATTATTTTTTATTTAGAAATATATTAAAATAATATTTTTATTTTATTTTAAAAAAATTATTTTTGATATCAGCATATCCAAATGATTTAAAAATATTAATTTTTTTTAATTTAAAATAAAAAAATTATTTTTTTCAAATATATTTTCTAAACGCACTCCTAAACACCCTTTCATCTCGCTCCCCGCACCTACATTATTTTATTTACTTTTCTAGCTCAAGATTCCTGGACCCTAACAATGTAGAAACCTCTCCATCTCCCTCCCCCACACCCACATTATTTTCTCAGTTTTGCTCCTCTTTTTTTTTTCTTTTGTTCTTTGTTATTTGCATTATTTTTAAGGGCATCTTTAGAAGGTGTGTCCAAAGGGTCCCCAGACCTTTTCACAGAGTTTTCTAATGCTGGAAGAGAACAATATCTGGATAGAGAGTATAGGATTATTTCTGTTATCTTAGCCCCTGTCATTTTTATATTTATTTAATCCCTAATAAATATTTATTCTCAATTACATCCTGCTTCTATAATTTTTTTTATCAATTAAGCTCGAACACACTTCTCAATTGGATGCTTTTGATAATTTCTATTTAAGAAATTGATACGAGGATAACGCACTCAGGATGAATAGTGGTCTCTAGAATGCATTTGACTAGTTGGAGGTTAAGTCCTTTAAGAATTACAAAGAACCTTTTACTTAGGGGTGTTGTTTTGTTAGGGTTTTTGGATGAACACAAAATGTGAAGGTTTATTATGTTTGCAAGGCTTTAAGAAAAAACCCTAATCTCCCTTTCAAGTTTAAGAGTAGTGTAAGCTAAGTAACAACATGAGCTAGAAACATTTCTTGGAAAATCAAGTCTAGAGAAAGAAAAAAAGATCTTTATGAACCAGGAGTTGGGAAAAAAAAGATGAACAAATAGTCGCGTTGATGAAAGACTTGAAAGAATGATCAAGAGATGGCTTGTGGGTCTAAGGAGATTGCATATGGGATCAAGTAAGGATTGAAGAAAAGATTGACCAAGTGCCTGTAATGGTTTAAGCTCCATGCATCGAGGTTGGGATTTATTTCTGCATTGCTGGAGAAATATTACAGGCAAGAAAGTATTCCGCATTGGAAGCTGATACAAGCACATGCTTTATTTGTCTAGGAAATGTTTTAATTTTAATTTTTATCAATTGAGTTGTTTAAAAAACTTGTCGATACTGATATGCACCATGGTCTGCTTTGGAATCTGGATGCATGATGCAGTCTTCAGTGATAAAATAATTTTTTATTTTATTTTTTAAATATTTGTTTTATAAATGTGATGAGGAGGAGATATGTCGTTGACCACGTGGTCATGCGGTCTCACATTCAACCTTAACTCTGATCCGAACTTTCTAATCAAAACTTAACTGATGGAAAAATAATCAATCCAAAGAAACTGATCAGAGATACAAAATGATGAATCTTTTAGCCTTGTGTCTCATTTTCATTTCCCTATTTGCAGCAGAAGTATGATCTCAGAACCAATCTGGGTTGAAGAACAGCAAGTTGAAGATGTTATAGATAAAGAAGTATGGCCGTAGGGTCATTGTTGTCGAGACTTGTGACGAAAATGGCTACCACAACAAATAAATTACCAGTCTCGCCGATAAAACCTCAACGACAACAGCAACAACAACGGCAAGAGTGTAGTGTTAAGTTTAAATAACCTGGCTTGGAAGAGGCCGGATGTAATTATGCTCTTCCAAATATTGGCCAGGGCATTTCTCATGGTTCTGCAGATGAAACCACCTGCCCCACCGAGCTTTCATGTGATGGACACGGCAAATGTCGACACGGTACTGCTAAGGTTCCAAATGTGGCCAGGGGCAAGGTTTCTGAAGATTTGTTCAAGAATCACAAAGAGATGGTGATGGTGCATGAGGCTAAGGATAAAGTTTGAGAAGTTTATGAGAAAGCAAAAGAGACCGCATCAGAGAAAGTCCATGAAGCCAAGGAATGTGTCGAAGATGCATAAAAGAAAAAAGAGAAAGCTCGTGATGTCAAAGAAAGTTCAGAATCCCTGAAAAAAAGCCAGAGGTACAGTAAAGGAAGCAAAAGACTTGGGCACGACGATTAGGTTTGATTCTGTACATAAAATCACAGAGAAAGCAAAAGGAGATTGCCTAAAAAGCGAAAGAAAGCACAAGGCATGCCACTAACAGGATTAGTTCATTCGTGAGCTGTGAAGTAAGTTACTTATCAGAGGTAGTGACATCGTTGATGGGAGTTGTGAGTTTGCTAGGTTTTGCCATCGTTTATGGGATATGAGTGTGGGCTACTTTTATTTCGAGCTATGTGCTGGCAAAGGGCTTTGCCAAGAACAGTTTGGATTGGTGCAGAGCAATATGTATCCTGTTTATTTCACAGCAATGGTTTATTCTATTGGGTTATTGGGTAGAGATAGATATGTACTTGTTGAATTGAGAATATCTTAAATTTAAATACAATTAAATTCCAATAGTCCAGATATCAAAATTAAAATCACACGAAATTCACATAGTTAATGACTTTCAACATCACCGCCAATAGTCAAAAATTTTATTGTTGATGCATATTTTTTTTAGCTGAATTCCATCATTAAAGCTCTGGAATCATTATTTTTATTATTTTAGAAAAATTTCATTTTAGTCATAACTTTTGATTTTCAAGTCCAAATCGACTTCCATCAATTCCGACTTGCTTAAGATTTCTAGCAATTTTAATTTCCACAATTATCTCAGTGTTGCTATTTTTAGTAATTTTTAGTAATTAGTCCTGTATTTTCTTGTCCAAGAAGAATTAGGGCAAGGTTATCACTTTAAATATGCTTGTAAACCCTTTGACCAGAATCAATCAATTATTCAATAATATTTCAAATTTTCTTGAGTTTCTCTCGTTTCTGGTGGACTCCAGAGTAATTTACAGAATATCAACGTGGATTATATTCTTTTTGTGTTTTTCGTTACGTCAGCGTTGACATTTACTGGCGCAGAGGAGGTTGTTCACAAACAAGGCTGTAATGTTTCAAGCTTTTCTGGCTTCAACAAACAATGCTTGAACCTATCTGTGGTTATAGGCCTTGTCAAAATGCCTGCTGCATTCTCAAAAGTGTGAGATTTTTCAAGAAACATTTCACCAAAAGACATCAATTCTCTGATCCTGTGAAATCTCACAGCTGGTAAATGACACTTTGATTATCACAATGCAACTACATCTCATCTTGCTAGATATCCAGTTCTTTGACCAAACCAGCAAGCCACAAGACTTTCTTTGGCAGCCTCAACCATCACCATATATTCTGACTTAGAAGTAGATAGTGCAACTAGACACTAAACCATAAACTTTCAACAAATAAATCCCCCCCACCAGAGTAAATACATACCTTGTAGTAGACCCCATATCATCCAACTCTCCCACATAGTCTACATCTACATATCCCACAACTAATGAACTACTCTATTGTCTATTAAACATTGGGCGGTTCTATATACCCACAACATCTCATCAAGCAACTCTGATCACTCTTATTTAGTTCCTTCTATTTTCTTTATTCAAACAATTCAGTAATAGTTAGTTTCTGAGCTCTATTTGTCTATTTGCTTACAGGTAGGGGATCAAGAAGAGCATATGGTCAATGATAAGCCTCTGACAATGTTCTTGCATCTTTTTATTGTCAAATTAAGTGTCATTATCAGTGATCAACACCCAATGAAAGCCTAAATCTAAAAATGATATTCTTTCACAAAAAAATGAGATAATCTTAGTGGTGGTTAATTTTGTAAGGGCTTTCTTTTCTTACCTACTTTGTGAAGTTGTCAACAGTTTACTAGGTTTTAAGAAAGGGGCCCAGAATATCCATTCCCTACAAGACAAAAGTCCATGAAGGAATGGTGGTTAACTTCATGGATGGGTGGCAAGGAATTGGAGCTAACCTGTGGAACTTATCACATTTATTCAAAAGATTTGTAGCATCCTTCAATACACTTGTTCTTACTATTTTAACAGCTAATGTCCAGGCTCCTGTATGAATAACATAAATTCTCTCATGATTCACTGTTAACACATACTCACCCTTACATGTTTGGGACACTTTTTTTTATTTTTAAGTTTAAACTAACAAAATTTGGTATCTTTAGATCATTTTGATGTGATGATGTCAAAAATAATTTTTAAAAAATAAAAAAACATAATTTTAATGTATTTTTGAATGGAAAACACATTCAAAAACAATCGCAACCATACTCCCAAACAAGCACATTAGTGATGAAATGGCTTACCTTTTTGTATAATTTGTCGTGTAGAAGACAATATCCTTCAACTCACGTTGTTAGCTTGCTAACTTTTATCTTGTTTGCTAAGAGCTTTTCTATCAACAAGTATTGTTTGAATAAGGTTCTTCAATATTTTCCTAGTGCAACGGTCAATATTTACATTCCTTGTTCAATATTTGGTCTGTCAAGTACCTTAATCCATACATTTTATGGTAACTCCACGAGATTATAACTAGTCTGTCTTGGAAAGAGGCCCTCTCTCATTCTCTTCTCGTGAGATTTTAGGATGAAGAAAGTTGAGATATTTTTTAAAGACTTGAAAAGAACAAAAAAAAAAAAAAGACAGGCATCGTTCTCTTAAAAATGTGAGGAGTCTATTCAATATTGCTAGACTTCCCACAAGACTTCAAGATCCTTACATATTGTGGTGGGGTTATGTCCAAAATGGCCTAGATCTTTTAAGGATTAAGCTTTATCCATATACTACAAGCCAAAAAACCAAGAAATTTTCCATTTTTTTTTATCACAAAAACACATTTGGTTGGGTTTAATTTCATTTTATATATGTTCAAGACATATAATACTCATTGCAAGCCATGTAAATGTTGTTCAAAAGTCATGTTTTTAACTACCATGTCATTAGCATATGCCTTCATAATGACCTTTAAAGACCTTGCTAGCCATGCGTTGATAGATGACATGTGTTTTCATACCAAAAGACATTTCCTTGTTATCTTGTCTATCCATAAGGTGTTTTTTTCATCCAAATTTATGTCAATTTTGATTACCATAAATATTTGTTGAAGCATATGTTTGGGATATAGTAATAATCACCATAAGGTCAATGACTCTCTCTCTCTCTCTCTCTCTCTACTAGCCCTTGTTTTCCTTCAATCCCTATCAAAAAGGTCAAGGCATCCTTTGACAAGATATTCACAATGTTTTCATCATCAATAGATACTTTATCTACATTATAATTACATAAGAAAATGAATATAACTAAGACATCTTGATTGTGGTTAGCACCCCTTCTTTATAGGGAATTTATAGATTCCAATAGATCAAATTTCATTGAGGAAAAAAAAAAGCATAACAAGAAATTTCTTTCTATTTCCTTTTGTGTACTCAATTTCCTCCTCTCCTACTACTTGGGCACAAGAACACAGACTAAATAAAATATCATTTAAACAATATGTTATGGAAAACAAGGGTAAAAATATTAGAACTAGTAATAGCAACAAATAAAAACTCATGAAATCAATCCAAAACTTCAAAAATATCTTTGAATAAAAACCTTCAAAACCAATACGGCGTCATCGTCTAAGTATTACAGTGTTATAAAAGTGATACACTCTCTCACAACTTGTGTTGCCCTCCACTCCTCACTTTTAAGCTTGATCTTATTACTCCATAAACCATCTATATCACTCATCCATCCGAGGGATCAGTTCACTCAATAGTGCTATTTTTATACTCAGTCGAGTCAGTACCACATCATTGGTTATAAAAAAACATGCCATATGCACTTATACTCGATTGAGCAAATGGGAGATACTTACTAAACAAACATTTAGATTTGTAAGCATATTTGAATGTGTACTTAGAATAATGGACACAACCTTTAATTTAAAAACCTAGATATCTAAGTTATGGTTCTATCCTGTATATAATCAATTTACTTTTATTATTATGTTTCAAGGGGAAATGTTTTTTTTACAACTCACATACACAACCTTGACATCATCTCATCTGCATTTATAAGTTCAATATGAGAATATAATGAGCTAGATCCACACCACCTCTCTATACTTTTACTGAAAATGCTATTCTAAATGCCTCAAAGTAACAACAATCCACATTCCCACATCATCTCTCTATACTTTTACTGAAAATGCTATTCTAAATGCCTCAAAGTAACAACAATCCACATTCCCACACCATCTCTCTCTACTTTCACTATATATGCTATTCTAATTGCCACAAAGCAACAAAAATCCACAATATTGCAGTGCCACAATTAACAAGCATCGTGCATGCATCAACAAACACACTTAATATTAGAGTTTGAATGCCTCTTCAAGTAAACCCTTTCTTTTATTTTTTTTGAAAGAATGACCTCCACCCAAATTACCAAATTTCTCCAGTCACGAGCCACTAAATCTTGATGGTATGACTAGGCAAGCTCATCTTGCCAACAAGTCAATCTAGTAACCCACTATTTTAGAGTCTAGCTTGATTTTAAACCATCTAAAGAGTTGCTCAATCACACTCACTCGGATGATTTGACAAGTCAACTGAGGTTATAACGATCCAAGCGAAGCAAAACTCAAGTTGATTTGTCCAACTCATGACACTAACCTTCAACATGGTCATGAACCAAGCCGGGGACAGTGATTTGATTTTCTTTTTATCTATATTTTTTTTATCTGCTCATCTCTTTACCAAGACAGTAAAGTTGGTTCATCAATTGTCCTCACTAAATAGTATCCAAACTAATTTCCTTCTCAGCTCCTGCCCATCAATTTCCTCTCTCCACTTTTCATCATCCAAATTATATAAAACAATTCCATAAGACATCAGGCAGAAATGTTTAGATTAAGATTTCAACCACATGGACATATGATAGACAATACCATCATCCAGACTGCGACAATCACAATATCACTTCACATATATGATTTTCAATGCAACCAGAGGATAAAGGTCATCCATCAATGACGTGGGCACAAGTACCTGAGCACACAAAGCAATTAATACTACAGCCTCTCATTAGATTTATAGGAGAAAGAAAGGGGGGTTAATAACCCACATCTAAGTCTCTTGCTTGTATAAACAAAGGAGTTCTCAGTGACATAAAAGACAGCTTGAAGCCATTCGAAAATATTAAGAACTTCACAAGACAGAAAAAGTAGGAAATAAAAAGATTTTCTTTTCACCAGAAATCTTGTCAGTTTCCATTAGAAAACAAGAAGAAAAAAGCTGCTACTATTAATAGTGAATCTCATGCAAAGCAATTTCTAAGACACTATGTATAAAAATTTGACCAAAGAATTTCGTGGATACAACAGCTTCTTCAGGAAAGTTTTATGGAATACATAGCTGTAATATACCAGACTATGGAAAACAATATCAAGAATATCTAAAGCCCATTCAGCAGCACCCTGGAAAGTATATTATTGTGTACAGGTTTCTACAACTACTAACATGCCAACCACGAACTTAAAGAGACTAGAACTTTCCTAAATGGCTAAGCCTTGACATGAACTCTATAGATTTGTTACCCACATGGCAGGCTTTCATCTACATATAGAATAAGTGTCACATAAAAGATGGTAATCTTTCAATCACATGATGGAGCTTCCAGAGAAGATCATCAGAAAATACTATGATGGACCTTAAATGAAATCTCATTAATGTGATAATTACACAAAACAGTGGGCAGGCATTACCTCCTTGTTATTCTTTAGCTATGCATTTGCATTTTCTTTGCTGTTCAGTGAGTTCCTGCCATGTTTCAGTCAGTCAAATACTAAAATTTCCCTGCTTTTGCATTTCAATTTGTATCACTATCTATGCATACAAGTGAGGGGACAATTTGGAATCTGTTTGTTACTAGGTGCTTCCAAAGGTAAAGGCTGCAAATCTCATTTCTTTACCAATGGCTTTAAAACCAAATGAGCTCAAAATAAGACCTGTGTAGAGAGTACCTGAATCTGCCTTTGAAGAACCTTAACATACTCTACAGCCTCATCTAGCATATCAGCAGTGTTTGTTTGCTGCAACAATAAACCATGAAAACTCCAAATCAAATAAATGGAAACCAATGTTAACCAAAAGAGTAGCAATAGTCACTCAATTTAATTCATGTTGAAATGAAAATTAGAATTTCAATGAGGGGTTTTACATCAAAGACCCACTGACCCAAGATGAATCCCATTACCAATATGCCAGTTATCATGACACAATGAAATCAGGTTATTTAAGCCAAGCAGTATTTGTTACAGCAAACCGATGGGAGCTTGACTCAAGTGTTTATTTTGTTTTCTACATTTTATGCATCAAGATCCATAATTCTCACCTGGTAGCGCAACTTGTGCAAAGGGGGGTTTTATCAAATGCATGAAATTTCATTCCTGATTTACAAATATTAAGTTTAAGAAGCTAAAAATACAAAAAAAAAAAAAAAGGCGCAAATCTTAAAATGTTGGAACTAAATACAAGAGAGAACCTGAAGTGAGTAACAAACAAGTGTTTGATACCAAGATCATTGATAAAATCCACACATAAGTGGGGGGATTAGAAAAATCAACAGAGGAGACCACTGATAGTTTGCAATTTGATTTATCTTGTTTTAAAACTTAACGAACCAAGCCCAATAAATAACTCCAATAACAATTTTGAGTGGTGAGCATTGTGTTACACTGACTACAGTGCCTTCACACAGGCCTTGGCAGGAGCAACTAAGCAAGCTTGTTCTTAGGGTTTCAAAATACTAATAACTCAAGCTAGCAATTAGGTCAGTTCATGGTAATACATTATAGTACTTTCATGTGTGGTCTTTCAGAGGATTATCTAAGAATGCTTCTTCTCAGGATTTCAAAATAATACAAACACCCAAATCACGGGTCATAAACATAACAAAATGCCACTTCACCAAGAATTAACCAAGGAACAAAATGAAATCATGTAAGACTAGGCTCTCGAACAACTGTTTTATGTAATGGATGATAGCACCATTTGCATGTATGTCAATAATGAAAAGAAGATAAGATTAACCAATATTAATGGGGATAAAATAGAAAAAATGAACCCACATCCAAACCAGCCACTTGAAATTAAACTGGCATCAAGCTCACCATTAAAAGGGGCTTGTTTGGCATTGGGATTGACTATGATCAATAGTTTAACTTTTAAGCCAAGGTAAGCCTTCATGCTTTGATAGGGAGCCAAATTTCGATTCTAAAGTCATCTTACTTAAAATATATACACTCGTTTTTCTTTCCACCAATTGCAAGAGCAAATCCACAAAACATTGCTAACTCTTGATGGATGTGTAAAAACTTAATAAAACAACAGAGAGATAAATACACAAGATATCTTTTGGCTTGGCTAAGTTTTTCATTATATTTATAGCTGTAGAATCAAAATGTCAAGAGTTTAATATGGAAACAAACATGAGTGAAATAAGGAAACAATTATATACATGTTTTAAGCTAACTAGCTGGATTGTTTTGAATCAGTGTCAGAATGTATGGAGTAAATCATTGCTTCACATGCTACTGGATTTTTTGCTAAAGATGCTGATGAAGATTCTGGCACTGATTACAAACTATTTCAGTAATTCTTTAGGAGGCAAAACCTATATGATAGTTTCTGACTTATAATTTGTCCTCGAGTTCAATTATATAAATCTTGCATAGTCCCATTTTAAGTAATAGGATAATAAAAATAGAAACAAAACAGGCCTAAGTTTTGTCTCAAACATTTACCACAATGACATTAGTAATTAAAATTCCTAATTTGTTGTCACTCCCTCCAGGAAGGAGGGGAAAAAAAAGCCTGACTTTTCTTACCTCCTTTTTCACTATATCCATATTATACAAGAGATACACTCTCCAAGAACAGACTTCAATTTTGAACTCTCACATAAAATGATACATCTAGCAAATCAACCGATTTAAAGTTAGTTGAAATATATACAGTGATCCTGAAGCTTTGCAACACTAGATAGAGGCTATTAAGATCCTCAATCAAGGCAAGCATTATGACAATAAAATTTTAATGCCAATTTCTCCATGGTGAAATCTGTGATTACAAAGAAATCCTATCCCAACAAAATTTGCATTTTCAATAAGAGTTCATAAAGAAAGTACCTTATCCATATTTGGAACAAGTTCCTGAAGTTTCCTTATGCGATCACTGATTCGTGTTCTCCGAACCTAATTCAGAAAAACATGAAATTCATTTAGGAATAACAACAAACACATCCGCTCCCTATCTCTAGAATGCATCAAACTGCTTGTAATTGATTCATATTACCCTCTCTGCAATACTCCGAGGATGCGTGGCACAGCCACGCTTAGCACGAACCCTGCAAGGCACTGAATCCTCCAAAAGCTTATCCATCTCCATTTCTATCAAACTAGATGCCCTTAAAGGGCCAGTTTGCTCTCCTTTCTACCAAACCAAATACTGAAAAGACTATAAAATTGCACACAGCAAAATCCTAGCATATATATAATAAAAAAAATAGCTTAAGTTTCACATAACATCAAAAGTAGAATTCTTTTGCTCTATTTTAAATAAACAAGCAATCAATTAAAGAGCCACACCACAAATAAAAAAGAATCCACATACTGCCACAAAAGATAGAACAAAAATACAACCAAAAAACTGTTAATTAATAACCAGCACCAGTTACAAATTGGAGTGAACATACCAACGGAGGAGGTGGATATGTTGCAGAAGGGTTTTGAAACTCAACCGCTCTAGCTATTTTATCAGAAGGCGAAACCTCCATATTTGCCGTCGTACACTCATAATTTGAAGCAATTCGATAACTAGAAAAATACCCCTGATCACTTCCAATCCCAGAATTCCCAAGAAAATCAGCTGGGGAGCTATTTTGCCTTTGAAAACTACAAACCGGTTCAAACAAACCCGGTTCAACAGAAGCTCTAGAAGCATTAAATGGCACTGAATCTCTACTTGGAGGTGTGTTTGAAGTAAGTAACTGAGTCAAGTTTTGACTTTGCTTTAAAGGGTCCTCTTCTTCTTCAAGAAGTGCTTCAAACCATGTGGATGGTGCTGAACGATACCTGGCAATCCCACCTCCTCCACCAGCGCTACCGCCACCAGCACTAGCGTTGCTGCTTCCGGCAGGTGTTGGTTGCATCTGCTTCTTCTCTCAGGTTTTAGAGGATTTCACCTTTTTTTCCTCTTTTGTTGGGCTTTGATATGGACAGTGCAAGAATAGAAGGAAATATTTCCTCTTTTTAGCACTTCACTTTTGTGGTAATGAACAGAACATAGAACTGGATTTATAGTTCTTGCCTGTCTTTTTTCTTTCATGCCTCACTTCTATGCATCGCACGTGCAGGCTTATCCATGTGTGTCTCACTCTCGTGACCCATGATGAGAGCACCATCTCCTCGAGATCAGATGAAGGGTGTGATTAAGTGGCAGATCGCACACAGTGGGTTGGCCTTTGTGAAGCTTAAAGAGCTGCAACGCCATCGTTTTCCAGATTTGATTACTGTGCTTCTTGACGGTCAAAGACCAGGTCCCAGACGCAGGGACATCGCGTGATCCACACGGTCCAGTGGAGAAGGACTTAGGTGGGAAACCAAGGGTGGGGGTTGGGGTGAGTGGGTTTGGAGAGTGGAATGATGGTCACGTGAAGTTGTTGCTTTTGATGATTGTCTTTGATTATTATTTTTTTTACCTATTTGGTGGGGTACGAAAATGTGGTTGCTTTATCTGGCAAATTTGTGACCGCTATCTCGCACCCATCCACTCGAATATACACAATACATTCAAGAGAAAGATGTGGCCCTCTTTTTTTTTTGGACCACTTTCTTATCAATGTAGGGTCATTTTCTGCCATTTATATATGGTGTTAAGCTTCAATTAAATTAGTTTTTTTATTAGATTTAAGAAAGAAAAAAAAAGTATTTTAAAATTATTTTAATATACTATATTAAAAATAATTTAAAAAATAAAATATATATTTATATTTATATCTATATCTATATTTATATTTATATTTTCAAATAAAAAAACTCCTTAGAAATCAATCATAATCATATGCTTAAAATGGTCTAAATTGTTGTTTATTCGTTGCTAACGTTGAAATAGATTTTTTTTATTTTTTTATGAAATTTTATGAAGGTAAGAATATGTTTTTGTAGAAAAAACTATGAATATGATTTTGAAAAATAAATGTATTTTTTCTAGTAAGAAGTATTTTTTTCTCGGTCATGATATTTTTCTTTCTATTTTGACAATAATATGCTCTTTTTAATCGCATGGTTTGTTGAATAAAACGTAATAGCAGCTAGAAAAAGCATAATAAAAAAGAACTTTTAATAAAATAAAATAAAAAGGCATTATCATATTCATGTATTTCTCTCTTCTTTTAAAAAAAATGTTTTTTTTAATTAGAATCACATTTTTTAAATATGAATTATTAAAATCATGAAATTAAAAAAAAAATATAGTGTGTAAAAATGAGTTTCATCCACCACCATTATCTACGAATGCATTTTCCCATAACTCCACCAATAACTCTCCTATTTATAGATACCACTAGTAACAATAGCAGCTAGGGGTTAGCAAAAAAAAATGAAAAATTTATTAAACCGAGAGCACTAAAAAAATTAATTGAGAAAAAAAATTAAAATTGATTAGATTTTTTAAAAAAAAAAAACTTCCATTTTGGTTAAGTTTTCAGTTTTTAAGTAAAAAAACAGTAAACCAAAATCAAACCAAACTGATTCAAATTGCAAAAATATGCTATAATTTTTTATATTCTACCAGATTAGTTCAATTTTTTTAGTTTGCTTTCATGTTGGTTAAATAAAAAAAGAGAAAACTTGGTTTAAAAAACTAAAATTATTTTTCAGTTTTTTTAGTTAAAAAATCAAATTAAACTAAATTGAAACCAATCCATTTAAAATTTTAAACCACGTCCAGTTCAATTTCAAAAGAAAATAAAAAAATAATTTAATTATTTTTATTAATAAAAATCAAATCAAACCAAAAATGTTCACACATTACGCTAATCAAAAGTCAATTTTATTTTAAAAAAAAAAACATATGTAGACACCGTCAATTTTTTCGCAGTCAATGGAGTTTTCAAATGTCAATCCAAAGCTTGACGCGTGTGTTTTATTAATTGACCGCCGTTTATGCTAATAAATGTCAAGTCTCTCTTTTCCCTTATTTGCTTCTTTTCCTAGTTGAATATATTAATTTAGCCCGGGTAAAATGAAATTTAATATTCAATTGAAGAGTTATTAAACTATGAAGTATGAAATTAAAAAAAAATATTTAATAATATAATTAGAAAAATTCAATGACAATAATTTTTTTTGGAAAAATGTCAATGACTAATAAAACAATACTCTTTAAATATTTTCTAAGGTTCTTGATGATCTTATTTAACAACAAAATAAAAATTGAACAAGAACAAGAGAGACTCATGAAAAAAAAAATCCAAGCTCAATTACTAGGAAATCAAAACTTAAAGAATAAACTAAAAAAATATTTTGAAAAATAACAAAAACTTGACTTAATTAATCATGCTAATTCATCATGACTTTGATGGTAAGATTGGAATTACCTCAGGTAAGGCAAACATAAAATATCATGAAGCAAAATTTCCAATCATTCAATATTAAAAAAAAAGTAGTAATTTTTAAAAACATAAAAAAATCTAGTATAAAACAAAACAAATAAAATAAAATAATACGGGGCTAAATTTAGAAATAAATAAAATAAGAAAATGATAAAAATATATTTGAATTGTGTCTGCTTTTTAATTTTTTTTATGTTTTTCAAATTGTGTTTGCTTTCTTTTTATTACTATTATTTCATTTATAATAATTTATAAAATTAAAATTTCTTTCCAATATCACCTCCTTTTAAATTTTCTATCGTTCAAATTTTGTCATCGTTCTTTTGATTGTCATTTTTTTTAAGATAATTTTTGAATTTTTTTTCTACAACTTTATCCTCCTTTAGTTTTTTTTCATATCAAATCTAGACCTTCTTCCTTTGATTTCTATTTTTTTACTTTGACAAAAAAATTAAATTAAATTTTGTTTATAATTTCATTTTTCAACATTAAATTGATTAATAATTGAACTTTTGTACTGAACTTAGGTCTAGCATTTCACGTGTTATGAGTTTGAAAGATTAATCTAGAAGGTTCATCTAGACTTGCTTGTCTTTTTTATCTTTTTTTAAGCTCATGTATTCTCAATTTCATCATCAAGAATTTATTCAATTAAAGATCGGTATCAGTTATTTTTATTTATTTGATTTCTATATGAAAATTTTCATTCATTTTAAAAATAACTTAGGTTATCTCAGTTATTTTTATTCATTGTTATATGTTGAATTTACTTTAACAAACGTTTTAGACTGATTTGGTTTTTAATTTTATCTTAAAAATAGATTGGCTAATAATTAATTTTTCATTTTTCATTTTTTATCATTTAAGGTTGATGTTTTTATATTGAGCTTGATGATTTTATTTATTTTATTTTCTATTTGTTTCTCATGGTTCTATCATATAGACCACGAGTTTGATGAACTAGCTTGGATTGACCCGAGTTTATTTATACTTTTTTTAAAATTTAATATTTATTATTTTGTGTCCTTCAGGTATCATTTTAATATTGAACTTAACTCTATTGATGATATGTTATGCACAATGATAAACGCGTGCAAATGCAAATGTATGTACATACACATCGGTAAATTATCAGAGAGTTTGTACCCAAAGTCAAGTTCTAAGCTATTTTCTTTATTTGTTTTTTTATTGAGTTATATCAATCTAATAATCCAAGTCTTAGAGTTCGGTTTACTTGCTCAATTTTTTAGTCCTTTTATTTAAAAGATTTTTTTTCTCTCAATTGCATCCCTTTACTTTGAATTTTCTTTCTCATAAAACTCATGTTTTTTGTATTAACTTATCTTAGTCTCATGATCTAACTTGTATATCTGGGATGCTTATTTAGGTTGATTCAAATCGTTTTGTTTTTTCAATTTGTTTTGTTTTAGACTAGAGTCTTAACTACTTAATATCTTATGTTGTTTAGAAGTATGTGGTCTGTAATGTTAGTTAGATTAGTTTCCAATTTTTCTTGTTTTATAATACACACACTAGCCATTTATTTGCGTTTTGTTGCGGCTGAAATCATATTTTTTTGTTGAAAAAATATGAATTGTATAATTTTTTGTTATACTATAAATTTGAGCAAAATAATAAATGTGTTGATAAATTTTATAGAGCATGAGTTTTCTATAACATATATGAATTTTAATTCTATATAAATTTATCTATTTAGCAGGTTTCAATAAAATTATCATCATCATTAAAAATAAGATTCAGATACATGAATTATCGAATTCACTATATTCGGATTAATTCATTTTATAATTTAATTTAGATTAAACACAACAAACAAAATATAAATTGTAAAAACACCTACAATAACCAAATAACAAATATTATAGAAAACACCAAAAAAACTAAGAAAAAATGAAGAAATATTAATTTTAAAATGACCACTAACATAAATTAAAATTTCAGGACTAAGTCGAATAAAAATAAAACCTAAAAAAATGACAAAATTAAAAACAAAAACTAAAAGCATAGATGCTTAAATGCGAACCCAAATAAACATTATCCAAGAAGGACTGAAAAACCAAATGAATTAATACTATATAAAAATAAAAAGAATAAGGGATGAAATGAATAACAAAATATATAATTAATTCTAATTGAAAGATAAAAATGCAACAAATAAAAATCTTGGGACCGAAAAAATAAAGGGATTTTTTAAAAACAATTGCAGATGTGATTTTTTTAAAAAATAAGAGAATAAAGACCGAAGTGAAAAATAGCATATATGACCAATTTCAATTGGAGGATAAAATTGAAAGAAATCAAAACTTGCAGACCAAAAATAATAATAAAAGAACAAAAAACAAACTAAAAATCAAAAGAATAAGGACAAAAAAAAAACAACATATATCATCAATTTCAATTGAATGGCACAATTGAAAACAATCAAAAATTCAATTGAAGAAATCAGGAAGAAAAACAAAATCAAAAAACCAGAGATTAAAATAAAACACCCTAGAACATAAAAGATTGTCATGCATTTTGTCGTTGTAAGAGAGAGAGAACAGGGAAAAAAGAAAATCATCCATTGATGATCCTCCAACCATCGTAAAACAACACGCGCCTCACTGGAGGAAGAGGACATGACGACACATCTAGTAACATGGTGATTAGGTATATTTATTGACATATAATGTCATACTTTGTATGCTTTATATATTTTGATGATAACAATTAAAAGAAAATGGATTAATAATATGCTTGGATGAGATTAAGCTATAAACAGGTATTATACAAAGAATACATCAACAAGCATAATGGAGTACACAAAGAAATCACTCCAGGAAGTCCAAGATGCAAGCAAGTGAAGACTTAGAATAAGTGTTCATTTTAGTGCTTTATGTAAATCTCAATTTCTACCTTGATAGCACAAATTAAAATGAACTCACACACTTCACATTGCATGCATTAAAAGGGTTTGATGATTAGAGGTTTAAGTCATAATCAATCGGTTCAAGAAATTAAGAAAAGATAATTTGTCAAGATATAGTTTCTGCATGAACCGGTCGACCGCTTGGGTTACCAAGTGAACCGGTCGACCGCTTGGAAGACAAATTGCCTTTTGAGCTGAACCGGTCGACCGCTTGGGTTATCCGTTGTGAACCGGTCGACCGCTTGATATGACAGTTGCATTCAAACGGCTATAAACGGCTAGATTCAAACGGCTATAAACGGCTAGTTTCAAACGGCTATAAACGGCTAGTTTCTCTTTGAAACTTATAAATAGGCCTCTTAATTGCAAAATTAAGAACACACAACTTTCATATCTTATAGTGAGGCAATAAGTAGTGCTTAAACACCTTCATATCATCAATCCTCATTAATACTCATATTTGTGTTTAAATCTTCATATCCTAACACAAAGAGTATTTCTCATTCTCACTACACTTAAATACCTTCAAATATTCTAAGTGCTATTAAGTGAGATAAAGAGATCATAGATCTTCATTTGTAATATCTACACTATTAAGAGTGTATTGTTGTTTTACAAAAATAACCATTGTGAAACTCTTGAGAGTTGAGTATAAAACTCTTGGTATTGGTGAGGGAACATCACCAAGGAAAAATCTTGAAGAGAGTACATCTTCAAGTGGGAAAAAAGAAATCTTGAAGAGGGCATATCTTCAAGTGGTGTAAAAGTCTTGGTGTGGATTCATCAAGCGAAAATTGTAATCTTGTTACTTGGACTAGTAAGAGAATACAATACTCAAGTACGAGTTGGTACTTGAGTCGTGGATGTAGGCTTGCCGAACCACGTTAAAAATCGAGTTAGCAATCACTCTCTCTTATCTCTTTACTTTAAAGTATTGATTTTAGAATTGCTATAATTATTGTATAGTTGCCTTAATCCGTGAATTCCTACAATTGGTATCAGAGCCAAGGTCACGAGTTCGATTCCCAGCGGGAGCAATTGCTGAGGGGGAGATTGTTGGCCATGTGTGCATCAATTGTCCCGTGGCGGAGGCCGGGTAGGCCAAGTCACAATAGAATGTCGTGGGCGCTTGCATGTTGAATGCGGTATAAGGCTAGGGTATGCGCCTCTTCTATCACCAATTAATTTTAGAAGAGTTGGTAGCGCCTGAGATCCTACAATATTCCATCATCAAAAGAAACTGCACGTGTAGTTTAAAAGGCACATATACTTGAAAATTGATGGCATGTCAAAATGACGCACTTGCAGTGATCTCGAAAAATAATAATAATAAAATATAAAATTATCTAAACATCTATGAAATCAGTGATAATAATAATAATAATAAAAAGAGCAATGAAAATATCACCATGCCTTCGTTTCTGTCGTTTTTCAAGATATGAAATTACCACAAAAGGGTTAGTCCAACTTTGACCTAAGCTCTCCAAGTAGCTGCCGACTATAACTCGCGACCTCCAGTTGAAAGGTCATGGACCTATTAAAACATTATTGTTTCTGGAGACATGAGGTACCTATGTCGATCATGCCCAAATCTATATCAAATTTTTGACCGTGTAATCGAACAGGAAAAATAGTAGAGGGAGAAAACAAATTAGAGAAATAGATCATGTTCTTATAAATTATTCAAACAATTCAATACATTTATGCATGGATTAATTGGTGCAATAACTTATTTCATCACGAATTAAAGGTCTTTGCGACCCTAGAACAATATATAGTAAAATATTATCTGAAACAAAATTAGAATTGCGAGACAAAAATTATATTGTCATCTCCTTTTAATATATTTATTTATGTTTTAATTAATTTTTTAATCATTTTAATATTAAAAATATATATTTTTTATATTAATAAACATATATTAAATACCACTCCAGCAGCCCCCACCCCCCTTATTTAACACTAACGAGAGTAATTATCAACTTATTTATTTATTCTTATATAAAAAAGAAAAAAATATTAAATCAATATTAAATTGAAGTTAATTAAAGAACTCCCTTGGAACTTCTTTAATAAATAAATAAACAGTTTCAAAGACTTTTTTAACCACAAGAAAAATCAAACCATCACCATCGACGATCAGACGCCCTTCATGTATAAAAATCCCCACTCACATGACACCCCTTCTCCTCTTCCAAACCCCAAAATCCCACCACCACTACCACCACTAATTCACCGCCATGAACTCCGCCTCCGCCGCCACCACAATAAAAAACCCACCATGTTTTCCCCACCTTACCGGCTCATGGTAGCCACCAGGACCTGGCTCCGAACCGGAAGGAGCCGCTGTGTCTTCCTCCTCCTGCTCTCACCTATCCTCCTTCCCATTCTCTGCGCCACCCTGCCTCTCCTCTGCGTCGCCGAGCTGTGCATACGCCTCTGCCACCGTGTCCAGAGGAAGAAAGATGAAGACGGAGGCGATCGGTTGCGGCGGTGTGAAGAGGGGTTTTGTGATTGCGACTATGAAGAGGAAGAGGAGAAAGAAGTTGGGTTATTGCAAAGGTATTTAGAAGATCAGTTACGGCTTGTTGGATCTGTGTATGAGTGCGGTGATGAGTTCGATCATCTCGATGATGGCGATGATCAAGCTGATCATGATCATAATCTCAATACTCCTCTTCTGGGTTAATTCTCTTTAGATTCATTTTGGGGGTTTGGTATAAATCAAAATTTGTTAATTAAGTTTGAGGGGTTTTGTTAATCCTAGGATTTCTTAATCTAATTTCATTTTTTTCCTAGAATTTCTTTTTTGGGTTGTTTTCAAATTTTATTTTTGTACACGACAATCTGTGTAAGTAATAATGCATAAAATCTAAATATTTCTCGTTTGATGTAAGAAAAATCATTCTGTTCATTGCCATATGTGAGCTTTGACATTTATGATTCATCAAACTTTTTCGTGATTCTTGAGCCAGTCTCGTCTCAGGTTTTATTCCCACACTATAAAACCAGTTCATGCATGGATCAGTGAAAAAGTATTACGAGGGTGTCACCAAGACAAACAATAAAATTATTATAGAAAATATATATTTATGTATTATATATATATATATGTTATTGTACCATATTTTACGACACAAGGACTCCACCAAGCAAAGTGTAGATCTGAAGAAAGGGGTAGCCAGATTCTGGCAGTTTGGCACAGGCTGTGATGAGTTAACTCAGTTCAGCACACCCACCGGCCCCGGTCGTGGGCCAACTCAGAATGACAAGATGATTCTGGTGTCCAAATGTGGGAAGCACCTGTCGTTATTTCTTTAAATGGATACCTGAGTGATTGAGAAGTTGAGGATTTTACAGGAATCTGACGATCACGTCCTAGCCTTTTCTTGTCTTTGCTTTTTGTTTTCTGTCCTTTCCTGGCGAGTCAATCTTCTCACGACTCAGGAGGCTGGCTGCTACCATATTTACAGATATGACTCACTGCCTTGGGAGTCAGGATTTTATGCTTGTCAATGAGATTCAGTTTCCGCAATCAATGGCAGAGCCGAATAGATTTTTCAATGGGATCAATTGGCAGCCATTACTTGTTAAAAAATAAAATTTAACTCCAGTATGCTCTTTTATTTGTTTCTATTTTTTTAAAAAAGTCATTATTCAATGAACAGCGAGTTGCCTTTTATAGCTGTGTTTGCGCAAATTGATGGATTGATGGGCGTGTTTTTATTGGGTGGTTAAATAATTGATCAATAAAATCTATCAAAAATAAGTTATTTGCTTTTTCCATTGAAGTGATTGAATGTTGTGTATGTTTTATCTGTTTGGTGAATTATTTCACCAACAAATTGTAAAATTATAATTGATTAAATGTAATGCTTGATTTGTTTTTATTAAGGAATAATCTCATCTAAAAACTTGAGTTTTTAAGTGAAGTCTCATAATATGATTTATATTATTCTCTAACACCCCCCCCTCATGTGAAAGTCTTTTGGGCTTGAAACTTGAACATGCCCACATCACCTTGTGCTTGGTTTTTATCAAATAGAATGGAGGTGGTGAGATTCGAACTCTTGACCTTTAGGTCAACAAGGTTTTGATACCATGTTAAGGAACCATCTCACCTAAAAGCTTAAACTTGTAAGTGAAATCTCATAATATGATTTATATTATTCTCTAACACCTTTTGCAACAAACAATTTGATTGGTGGTTGTGTTTTAACTGTTTATGTAATTGCAATGAAATAAATTCATTAAAGATTAGCCTGAACAATAATGCTTGAGAAAAAAATACAAAACAATTAGCATGTGCAGTATCAAAAGAACACCTAAGAGAGTGTTAATGCTAATTGTATCAAAATATAAACATCGTAAGTGGCTAGTATTATTTATAATTTAAAAAAAATCTTTTTTCAGATCAAATGATTTTTTTTCATTGAAAAAAAACTATGATTCCGGACGCAATAAAACACGGGTAAGTGACTAGTATTATTTATAATTTTAAAAAATAATTTTTTGCATGTGCAACAAAACAATCAGCATGAACAATATCAAAAGATCACGTAAGAAATTATTCATGCTCATTGTATTGAAATACAAACATCCTTGGAAAAAAAATTGCATACACAGCAAACAATTAGCATGAACAACATTAAAAGAACACCTAAGCGACTGTTCATCTTAATTGTATGAAAAGAACATTTAAGAGCGAGTGAAATCCATTATTAAAATCCTCGTAAAATGAGTATGGCTGAACAGTGATTTCACAACACGACAAAGCACACGTAAGTGGTTAGTATTATTTGTAATTGACAAAAAAATCTCTTTTTGGATAAAATGGTTTTTTGCATTGAAAAAATGTGGTTACGGCGCGAAAAGCGGGTAAGTGTCTAGTATTGTTTATAATTTAAAAATTATTTCATGCATACTGCAGCAATTAGTTATTTATAGTTTAAAAAATTGTCTTTTTTCTTGGTCCAATGATTTTTTATATTGAAAAAATATAGTTCGCACCACAACAAAACAAGGATAAGTGACTAGTATTATTTATAATTTAAAAATATATATTTCTTGCATGCACAACATAACATTAGTTATTTATAGTTTAAAAATTGTCTTTTATTTCCGATCAAATGCTAGCATGAACAGTAGCTCAAAAGAATGGCTACGAGGAAGTTGCTATGAAAAAAACCCTTCTGCAATTGGCACGACAGCAATATTGATTTCACTCACTATCTCATTGAGCTGTAGGTATAATGCAGAGAAGAAGTTGCTTTGCCCTCTCTGTAGGTGCTTTCCCTTGCATTTTGGATGAAATGGAAACACATTCACCATAAACAATTACTTTTTGTTAAGAATGAGACACACGTTAGATGTTGCTGCAGTTAGAAACATAAACACTTGCTAATTACTTGGCATGAGCTGTCTTAGGCAAAACAAAAAACACTTTCCATGTTAATTAATTATAACATGAACGGTGGCAAGAAAAAGGAAAAGAGAATGAGCTGCACCGTCCCGTCCCAATCCACAATAAATTCAGTGTGAATGAACAGTGTTGTCATCATCATAGTTGTTAGTTCCGTTCCATTCAAAAAACCGAGACAAAATAACCGTTTTCGTCTCGGTTTTAATTCTGATCCATTCTGGAAATTCCGGCCGGAACGCCTCGGTTCCGTTCCGGGAGTGCCATTCCGGGTTCAAAATCTTTTTTTAAAAACAAAAATTATTTTTAACATCTACATCAAAATAATTTAAAAACACCAAAATATTTTAAATAAAAAAGAATTCAAATTTTAATTATGCTTGTTAAATTAATTTTTTTTTCATATATATATATATATGTGTGTATAATTAATTATATATGAACAATACGATACTGAAACGACACCCTGGAACGCTCCGAAACTATAACTTTTGGTTCCAATAGAAAAAACATGAAATCATTTAACTTTTAGAATAATATAAATGATGATGATTAATTTATATTTAAATAATACACTCATCATCTCTCTCTCTATATATTAAATTTATAATGCTTTTTGAGAAGGAAAGTTTCTTACGTGGGTTAAATTAGAGATTAAAATATTGAAAAGAAATAGAACAAAAACAAGATTCAGCACGAACGTTAAAATTGTTTCTTAAACTAAATTTGTTAGAGAGTCCTGAAAATTATACCCTAGATCTTATCGTAAAGTTATTTTTCTAACAAGTACCATAATTAGATAATTTTAGTGTTAATCGTAAATATGAAATCCATGGACTCATACTGTGCTCATGCAAAACAAGGCTTGGCCACCTGAAAATAAGAAAAATGTCGTTCCACGTAGACAAAAAACTCTTGGATTTGGTGGTTTGGAAGTACAAAATAAAAAAAAGTGCATATTAACCTAAAATTGTAAAATCATAAAATCTGATCGATTCAACAAACTATTTTGATTGTGATTTTTAGTGGGTTTTGAATCATTACTCTTATTTTAAATTAAATTTTATGATTTTGTTAAGTAACCATCTCACCTAAAAGCTTAAGCTGATAGGTGAGATCCCATAATATGATTACATTATACTCTAACACACCCCCTCAAGTGAAAGCCCTTTGAATTTGAAACTTGCACAGACCCATATTGTCTTGTGCTTGATTTTTTTTTATCAAATAGAATGAGGTGATGAGATTCGAACTAGTGACTTCTAGGTCAACAAAGCTCTGATACTATGTTAAAGAACCATCTCACCTAAAAGTTTAAGCTGATAGGTGATGTCTCATAATATAATTATATTATATTCTAACAGATTTGATAATGTTTTTTTAATAAAACAAGTGAATACTTAAAACAAGGTAAATACAAAATGTTAGGAAATAATAAGTTTCGATTTTGTAACTAAAATTCGAGCGTTTTAATTCTGATAGTAGTGTATAAATTGCTAAAAAAATAATAACAATTTATTAAACCCGGCATGTCTCATGAGTTGATCATGGGTTGGGAAGATTAATCACATTTTAATTTACTTAAGAGATAAATTTAATTAATTTAGTCTAATAATTAAGTTTTGACTTAACCAATCAAATCATTCCATACCAAACTATATCAATTACAAGTTGTTTTATATGTTTTTAATTAGAGATCAAATTATATATATATATATATATATATATATATATATATATATATATATTCACGTTCATCATCAATCATCTCTTAACAAATGAAAAGAGGTTAGCTGAGTTGGTGAATAGGCTGGGGCCAAGAAGTCAAGGTTAGTTTGGAATGCGCAGCACTCTACATGAATGAATAAATAAATTAGAGATTGGAAAGAGACAAGTCAGGAAAATCAAGATAAAACAAGAGAAATTGAAGCTAGCTAATTACTAGCTACCCATGACTATATCTCATCTTTCAAATATTTCATCCGGCACCGAAAGAAGCAGTGCTGCTACTCCTCTAATTGAGGCGGCAGATGACAGTGTTAAAGGCGCCGTTGACTACAACGGCAACCCAGTTCACCGATCCACTTCCGGTGGCTGGAGATCTGCTTCCTTCATTATAGGTACGTCTGTGGATCAAGTATTTCATCATATGAGCTGAAGCTTCCGGTGAATCTTGGTGATCGAATTTTGAAGTTTCTCTGTGTATTGTGTAGCCGTCGAAGTTGCAGAGAGGTTTGCATACCATGGGATATCTTCGAACCTTATAACCTATTTGACGGGTCCTCTTGGCCAGTCCACGGCCAGTGCTGCCGCCAATGTGAATACGTGGTCTGGCACCGCCACCCTGCTGCCGCTCTTAGGAGCTTTTGTTGCGGACTCTTTTCATGGCCGCTACCGGACTATTGTTGCTGCTGCCCTCATCTACATCTTGGTTAGCCTCTTTACTCTCAACCTTCCTATTTTTTTCAACCCCAGTTCTTTTTTATTATTTATTTTTCTGAATTGGTTTCTTGCTTTCGTGATGAAATATGACCATTGATTCACATATATTTTTCATTGAGCAACACGAAAATTTGATTCGATTGATCAACTTACTATAGACCATTTAATATAAAATATAAATGTTTTATATTCATTTAGGTTTGTCATGATGGCACATTCAATAATATTGAATCTGGTAGCTTGTCACTGCTTTTAGTTTTTTTTTTAAAAAAAAATTCTTAATATAAACAAAAAAAAAATGCTTATTCAACTTTCATGTTAAAAGAATAGTCACATGTTACCCATCCCTGCTCAATCTAATTCGGCCCGTTTGATTCTATGGCTCAGCCTCTTGATTTTTTTTTTTAATTTGTAAATAATATTAAAAAAAAAAATATTATTTTAATTTTTTTTAAAAATAATTATAGTAATAGAACCCAATATAGTTGCCTTTTGTACTTTAATGAGAGTGTGACTGCGGTTGTTTTTTAAAAGTGTTTTTCATTTAAAAACATATAAAAATGATGTATTTTTTTAAAAAATTTTTTTTTGATATCAGGACATCAAAATGATCTAAAAACATTATTTTTTTATTTAAAGTAAAAAAAATAAAAAATAATTTTTTTTAAAAAAAAATCAAAAGCACTTTCCAAACATAATCCCAAACACCCCTTAATTCCCCAATGACATGGGAGAAGGTCATGGTTACGATTTTACGAGTAAACAAGTATTCACTTGTCAAATCAGACTAAACATGAAAACTAGTACAATTAGACTTGACTCGTGCAAAATCGGTAAAAATCATAAAATCTGTCTAATTTTACGAGTTTACTGAATTTGTGATATGAACAACCAAGTTGATTTTGAATTTGGCCTTGTAATACTTGTTGATGATTTTGTGAGATTAAACATATCTTTTAAGCTATATATTGAATCTAGTTGAAATTTTATAGGGAAATATTAGATACATGAAAATATATTTTGTTAAATTATTAGATTAAATAAAGTTCAAAAACATATTATTTCAGAGAGTCAAAGTTGTTAGATGAATCTTGTCAAATCTGTCAAACTAGTCATTTATGTATTATTTTGGACACATGTGGAGTTACAAATAAAATTTTGTTGCGATTCTAGATAAAAAATATATTTTAGTTATCTTTCTTTTTTATTTAGATTACTAATTGATTATAATATTTTTTGACTTTTTTTTTTATCAAATTTTAATGTAATTTACTTTTTTTTACTGAAATTGTCAATATATAGTTAGAAAAATATACTTGTGATTTTACAATCTAATTTTATGACCTGATTTTACATTATGTTTTTCGATTCGTGTCAAAAAAGCGTTTTACCCATCTTGGTCATAATGTATTCCCCATAAGAATTAACCCTCTAAAATCTTGATATTTGACTTACAATGAAGGCACGTGTACAAACAACAACATTAGACGATGTGCACTCGTGGATGTCAACACATGTACCAACTTGAGGGAATGATAATATATGGTGGTTTTAGAATAAATTCAAGGAAATGTTCATTTTATGTTTCTATACCAATCATAATCCACCTGCATTGGATGATTCACAGGGACTAGGCTTGTTGACATTTGCAGCCAAGCTAACATCTGATAACCTTCATCACTATCAAAGCATCAAAGATGTTAGTGTATGTGCTCCTCCATGGTTTCTAGTAACATTGTTCTTCTTCTCCATATATCTAGTAGCAATTGGTCAAGGTGGGTACAAGCCATGTGTCCAGGCATTTGGGGGTGATCAGTTTGATGGGCAAGATCCCAAGGAGAGTAAAGCTAAAAGCTCATTTTTCAATTGGTGGTATTTCTCCATATCAGTTGGCATTAATGTGACACTCATCGTAATGGTCTACATCCAAGAAAACCTCAGCTGGGCCCTAGGATTTGGAATCCCTTGTATTGTGTTGGTAGCTTCTCTGCTTGTCTTCTTGCTTGGCAGAAGAACTTATAGGTATAATGTAAAAGAGAACGACAAAAATCCTTTCATAAGAATTGGTCGAGTGATTGTTAGAGCCATTAGGAATCGACACATTACTCCTTCGACTATACCTAGTGAAGAGGATGCTTGTCAATGGCGTAAATGCTCAGAACAATTCAAGTAAGAGAAATAAGTTTTTTTTTAACAATTGAAATAAAATAGAGACTTAATTTCCTAAAGGATAAATCTTCTACGATATAATGTTTTTGAAAGAGGTTTTCTTGTAAATTCTAACACAGTTGCTCTTGTTATAAAGGTTCCTCAAGAAAGCATTGCTTACACAAGATGGTTCACAGGTAGATCAAAATGTGTGTAGTGTCAATGATGTAGAAGACACAAAAGCATTGTTGAAACTTGTCCCAATATGGATCACGAGTTTGGCTTATGCAATTGTGTTTGCTCAAACCACAACTTTCTTCACAAAGCAAGGGGCTACGTTGGACAGAAAAATTGTCTCAAGCTTCAAAGTTCCAGCCGCTACACTTCAAACCTTTATAGGGTTTTCCATCATGATCTTTATTCCAGTGTATGATTGGATTATAGTCCCTATATCACGACGTCTAACCCGAAAATCTTCTGGCATTACAAAGCTTCAAAGAATTGGAACTGGAATGGTTTTCTCTGTGATTTCCATGGTAACTGCAGCTCTGGTTGAAATGAAAAGACTTGAAACTGCCAAAGATCATGGGTTAATAGATCTTCCAAAAGTGACAATTCCGATGAGTATTTGGTGGTTAGCTCCTCAGTATATTCTATGTGGTGTTGCTGATGTGCTTACTATTGTTGGGCTTCAAGAGTTTTGCTATGATCAGGTCCCAAAAGAGCTAAGAAGTTTAGGTATATCGATCTACCTTAGTATCTTTGGAATAGGAAGTTTTTTAAGTACCTTTCTTATCTCTACCATTAATAAGGCAACAAGCAGAGATGCTCACGAGAGCTGGTTTGCCAACAATCTCAACAGGGCGCACCTTGATTATTTCTATTGGCTTCTAAGTGGTCTTAGTGCTTTGGGATTCACTACCTACTTGTACTTTGCTAGATCATACATTTATAACAGGGGAAGTGCAATTTAGAGAATTCTGACCCTCACAATCACACAAAGTTACTGCCGTAATCTGAATATTATAGAGACATTTTGAGATTACAAAAAGAGAGATAATATAGATTGTCTTTTTATGTTTATCGAGATTCTTCTTAAAAGGAATGCCCCCTAGAACTTGCATGATATATTTTAGAAATCAACTAAATTAAGAAATCTTTAAATAAATTCATCAAATCATGGATGAAAATAAAATATTAATATTCACTTTCACATAAATACTTTTGATTTCAAATTGATCATAAGACATAAAGAAAGAGCATGCTTCATTTAAAGATGCAATATAGTCCGAAAACATGAAAAACAAATTCAAGAAAAAGAATGCTTTAGAGACCTTATTCACAAAGTTCAAAAACAAAAAATAGATTGACAAAACTTCCTTTATTTCCTCTTTATACCAACCTTTTATACCAACCTCTTTTAATAAACATTTTGCACTTGATAATTCTTATCAAGTGTTTCCTCTATCATCCCTGTTGATCACTTGCTATGTCGACGATGGAGGAGTAATGATATGGTATGAACCACTATTCTTAATAAATATAACATTACCCTAGCCTGCCAACAACTAGACTTTATACTTCAAATTCTTGTAATTTTTAATATAATGCCCCAGAATACTCACACTTCACCTTTGGATTATACTTTTAGGACACGATGGTTGTGTCTGATTTTTCATGTCTAGGGTGACGTGTCTATGAAGCAAATTTATTTATTTTGGAGAAATAATGGAATTGTTTATAAGAATATACCTAATTACTATGGAAAAAAATATCAATCAATTTTTTAAAATCTATAGAAATTTCAACGTCATTCAAGGCAATATTAGCATATCTAGTGCATATACCATAATCAACATTAAAACATATGTATTCCTTATATAACATATTCATAGCATCATGTGTCATGTGATCATATTCATAACACAACATTATAACATAACATGCACACACAAATTACATTTACCCCCGCTTTAATCATATTAAAAGGAGATAAAGAAATATCACAATTAAGAAAATATCATGACTAATAAATATGCTTAAAGACACTAGATCATGAGATCAAGCTTAATCAATAAGATCTTTTCCTTGATAACTCTATCATACCTTGCCTTAGAGTTGTGCTTATAGGCCTGACTATTTTAAGGGATATCAATTTGAAAAACATTAGTGGAGGGACCAATGATAGCCATAACATAATCAATCTTGAAAGTTCCACTGATTTTTATTTTTGATACAGTTATGATGTGCACTTGCATTAATGACATTGCACTAGTACTTGGTGGTCTCAAACTTTCACAAGGCAATATGAATGTTAATACCTTTCTTATTGGTCTCAAACTTTCACAAGGCAATTTGAATGTTAATACCTTGCTTATACTTAGCCTTGAGCTCATCAAGCACACATTCATACTTAAATGAGTTTTTTTTCATCTTGATAACTCTTTTAAAACTTCCAATAAGATGCTTCTCAATGCCTCCAAGCTAATAAACCAAATGAACAATGATGATATTGTGTGACAAGAGTTTTGTTTAACCTTATAGTTAAATAGTTTTAAAATGAGCAAGGTAGTGGTATTTTATGAGTGATTTTAAAATGCTGTAGGTATTTGTTTTAGGTTTGAGTGAATTCTTTGTTTGAAAAAGTAAAAAAAATCAGTTAAATGTTTGTGAAATAAAAGAAAGATAGTGAATATATTGATGACAAAGAGAAATGGTAATGTTTGGATTCACTCAATCATATCTTCTTAATGCAAAAATAAAAATAAAAATAACCATAGTTAAAGCTATAATTTATTCATAAAAATATTGTAATATGATTTTTCTTTGTCTAAAAAGACCTTTTCATATCCAATAATCTTTTCTCAACTTTAGCCATAATATAAAGGCAACAAGTCCAATTAGTTTATCATTTTTTTCCAACTAAGGTCTCATAAATTGATTAAAACTTGATGATCCAAATATTTATATCTTTTTCAAATAACTAAAATGAAGTTTTCCAAATAACCAAATATTTGGTTAGCGTTGGCGTTAAGGCTTAGAATTGGGGTAATCTCCAGATTAGTGAAAGAGGTGGGAATATAGAGAGAGTATAAATAGACGAGGTGATGACAGAGAGATCCTAAAGTGACAAACTTTAATTCCTTTTTTTATGAGCATTTCCTTTGAATTCCATTTCCTTTTGCTTTAAAATAAATATGATGGAGATATTGGGGATTTGGTCGCCGATAAAAATGGCGTTGGTGGGGGTACATGAGCTGGGAGGAGATGAACGCGTCAAGGGAGGAAGAAGAGAGGTGAAGTATTACCTAAAGAAAAACGATAGTGGAAAAGATTTGGGTATATATTTAAAAATAAAAATAAAGATAGAAAGCTTCAAGGACTACTGTCGTAGAGGACAATATATATGAAATTGTATAGAAAAGACAAATAATTCTTGATTCAAACCAGTTTACTTTTCACGTTCATTTGTAAAATTTGATTCAAACCAATTTACTTTTCATTCGTGTGTGTAAAATATTCCTAATTCTTAAACTTGAAAAAAAGCCACAGGTTGGCAATTTAGTGAGACAAATGTACAGAAAACCAAAATATTAAAATTAACTAAAATATAAAACTAGTATATTTCAGTGTAGTGTTTTTTTACTGTGTATATAAACACAGATTATTATGGATTATGATAAAAAAAAATTAACCCTCATAACCGAGAGTATTTTGAATATTTGCAGGGGACATGTATGGTATTTTTGAATTTTTTTGCACAGTAAAACTTTTATTTTACACTTGAGTGCTGACAAAAGAATGCGGAATAGTGGTTGGGTATTTTCAATTTTTCACATATTTGTACACATTTCAAATACAAACAGGCCCCGGAAAAGACAAAAACGAAAGCCTGGACCCAGGGGTATTGTGGTATTTTCACTCCCAGTTTTTTTGTGATTATCATTAGGTTCTTATTCTTTTGATTTTTGGTTTGTTTTTGGTTTATTTAAATTTTTTTGGTATGTAGGTTTTAATTTGTTTTAATTTTGTTTTCCAATTGCGATTGATCATGCATGCCATTTTTCATTTCGGTCCTTATTCTGTGAATTGTTTTTAAAAAATTACACTGTATTTTTTTTTAAATTTCTTTATTTGTTTCGGTCCCAATGTTTTTATTTGTTTCAATTTTTTCATTCTATTAGAATTAATCATATATTTTATTTTTCATTTTAGCCTTTATTTTTTTAATTTTTTATTTGGTACTAATTCCTTTTTTTTCGGTCTTTTTTTCAAAAATATTTATTTTTTATCTGTATTTGTGCACCTATGCTTTTAGATTTTGTAATTTTATTTTTTACTGGGATTTTATTTTTATTTGGTTCAATTATAGAATATTAATTTATATTAGTGATCATTTTAAAATTAATATTTCTCTTTTTTTCCCTTTATTTTTTTTATGTCATTTTTTATTTGTTCTTTGGTTTAGATGATTTTATGATTTCATTATTTGCACAATAATAATGATAATTTTAGTGATTATTTTATTTATTGTTTTTTTTTTGTAAAAATATTTTGCTTTTTTTTATTTTACTTTTTGGGAAATTTAATGATTTTAATTGTTTGGAAATAATATAGATAATAATTTCAAGTGTTATAGTCATGATAATTATAGTAACTGTTATAGTCATGATAATGATAGTAATGTAGGGATGCATTTTCAATGATATTTTTTCTTTTGTAGATAGAAAACTAACTATTTATTTTTGTTATTTGATTATTGCAGGTGTTTTCACAATTAATATTTTGTTTATCGTGTTTAATTTAAATTGGATTATAAAATGAACTAATCCTAATACAGTAAATAAGATAATTCAGGTCTCCGAATCTTCTTGGTTTTTTTAATAATGATGATAATATTATGTTGATGATTTCATTGAAACCTACTAAACAGATAAGTTTATATCAATTTAAAATTTATAATTTTTCCTAAATTTATATTATAATAAAAAAATTCATCCAATTAATATTTTTTTGCGTTAAAACAAATATGATTTCGGCCGCGACGAGGCGCGAGTTATATATATATATCATGTTCATCATCAATCATGTCTTAACAAATGAGAAGAGACTAGCTGAGTTGGTGAATAGCTGGGTCAAGAGGTATCCTTATTTATATATATATACTCTTGACCCAGCTATTCACCAACTATATTACCTATAATATAAATCTCGTGGCGAATTCACTGTGCGGCTTACTGTGCACTTAGACTGAAGTTACTGTGGATTGTGGCAATGTCTGGACCTTATTGCCCTTAATGAGGTCGTCTGTTTTCATTATTTGCCAATGGATGCTTCGGCTTTTTCCTTTCATTCTAATGCCTCAATGTTGTTTTGCTTCTCTTTTCGGACAGAGAAGGCATCGGTCTCCCTACTCAGACCTGGATCGGCGCTCGGAGAGGGGTGTTGATGGGCTGGTTTCTGGTCGGTCTGAGCCAGTGTTTGGTCATCTTTTTCCCTCGGTTCGACGGTTCGGTTGGTTGCTTCGTCAGGTATGCTTTTGCCCTCTGTTTTCTATCAATTTTTGGGTTCTCTCGGATTGCTTTCATTGGGTGCATTGGTTCAGTTTTATTGTTTTTTTTTGCTTCTTTTCTCTCGGTTTATGGTTTCTCTGGGCTGGGTTGTGGGTGGTTCGTTTAATTGGGTTGGTTTGGATTTCGTTTGTTCCTTCATGTATAGTGGGGGCTGGGCATTTCGTTTGGTTTCATTGGGTTCGGGTTGCTTGCATTTTCATGTTTGTGTACGTTGGGTTGTGGGTAATTGGTTTAATTGGGCTGGGGTTCGATTTTTTCTTCGATTCAATGTTGATTTCATTCTCGGGTGAACTTTGGGTTGGCTTTGATTTGGCTTGATTGCATGCGGCTTGATTGCATGTTAGATGTGGTTACAGAGGAAATAGAGGTTGTTGATGGGTTTATACAGCTTCGATATTTTGATTATTACCATGTTAGTTTTTGAATTGGAGAGGTAGTTGTTGGGGGGCATTTTTTGTTTTGGAGATAAATTTACGAGTGGAAGAGAGAAGAGGTTAAGAGAGTGTTTTTGGCAACTAGCCGCAATACTTAGTCCATTTTTATGCCCTTTCCTATCAACCTCCGTGTTTATTTTGTTCTTAGTTTTTCCTGCTCCTTGGTTGATTGTGCTTTTGCATTCTTTGTAGTTCGCATTTAAGATTTTTATGTGGGACAAGCTTTCATTGTTTTGACTTCATTGCAAATGAGTGTTGGTCTTCTTTGGCGTTCATAATCGTTTTTTGTCGTCAATGTTAATAAAAAGATGAAACTAAAAAAAAAAGTGTTGGAGTCCTAGATAACTCGGATCCTTTTTAGGTTGGGCTTGATGGATTTTGTTGCAATTTAACTTGAAGTTGCTTTTATTCTTTGTTTAAAAAACATCTCTTAACATGCTCTAGGTAATTAGACTATTGATTCTATTGTTTGATATTGAGCATCTTTTTATTTTATTTCAAAATTTAATTGATTTTTAAGCTTCTATTAATAACCCTTACAGGAGTTTCCATTGCAGAAAATCTGGTATGGGTAGAGTCAATTTCTTTAAAAAAATCGGGCATGTCTTTGCTTCATTCTTTATTTGCTAAACTTCAACAAACATTCATTACCTCTTCTAGATATTACATATGTGCTTTTAAAAGGCAAAAACCAATTGAATACTGTATTAGAACACAATTAAAATATTTCATCAACTACAATCCAACACTAGAAGAAGCACAAATGCAAATGAGATAATTGTTATCTCAGCTTGGAGCTAAAATATTTCCTAGGTTTTTCCCCTCTCTCAAGGAGATTTTTTACTACATCTTAAGTGACAATCAATATTCAATGGAACAAATTAATAACATATAAATAGAAACAAAAGGATTAGATTGAAATGAGGTGAGCTTCAAAACATCATTGATGTGATATTATTGTATTCAAATCGAAATCCAGAAAAACCATAGAGGAATCAATGTGGTGTTTTTTGTTTGGAAATTTAGCAGTGCCCATATTTCTTGGAAGCTGATGTAGCAATTGTGATGTTGCTTTTACCTTTGAATATGAGTTCCTCATTGTTTTGCCTTCATTACAAGTGAGTTTTGGATTTCTTTTCCTTGATAAAAGTGTTCAAATGTTTCAGGAAGAATTTCTGTTGCAAGCTTGCTTTGAACATCAATTTATTGGCTACAACAATTTTCTTTTGATCCATCATCTTTCTCTTTGCAAACATTGTTGCGTTCTTAGTCAGGTTCGTTTGTTAAGTTTTAATTTTTCATGCGGTGTGGCTTTCTCTGTCATGTTTTTTTTTTCATGATGAGTTTTTCCAGCTTCTTAGTTTGCTTTGATTTTGCATTATTTGTTGTTCACATCTCATTTTGTGGTGTGAAAGGAAATAGAGGCTATTGATTTGATTGCTTGATATCGAACATCTTCTTCTTTCATTTCAAAATTGAATTGATTGCATAGTGAATTATTTTTTAATCATCAAGGATAGACATAAAACCTCCACACATGCTCTGGGTAATTAGCTTATTGACTCAATCACAAGGTGAAGTTTGTAAGATAAGCACAAGAAACTTAGAAAAAGGAATTAATGGAGTTTGGGCTTGGAGTGATGAATAAATGAGAGGAGAGGCTGCAATTGATGACCCATAGAAGAACTCTCATGGCAGAAAATCTGGTATGGGTTGGGCCGATTTTAGAAAATAATAGGGGTTGTCTTTGCTTCATTTTTTTGTTCCTTTGCAGAAACAAACACTCATTGGCGCTTTTAAATTTCACATGTCTGTATTTTAATGGCAACACAAGTTCTATACTGTCATAATGCAAAATCAAAATTGTTTCACCTGCTATAATCCATCAACAATGAAAAACACTCCACTATTTCAACTTTGCCAACATTTTACTCTGTTTTTTTCCCCCTTTGTTCAAGAGATGTTCAAGTTCTTGATAACTTCAATCCTTTTCAGAGTAGGCTTAATGGCTTATCTAACAAATTAGCTTCAAGTGTTTGTTGTTATATTTGTTGAGATCATATCCAAAATTGGTTTTCGTTATTAAACAATTGCTTCCATTACTTCATTTTTAGGATTTCTCTGATTTCATTCCAAAATTGAGTTCATTGCATTCTCATCAAAGATAAACATGAAACCTCCAAACATGCTCTAAGTAATTGGCTTGGAATGATGAATAAATGAGAGAACAATTATAATGAAGAGTGAATACAAGATTGACAAAGTTTCAGTGTTGAAATGATGTTCATATATTACACAAGAGGCTGCCATTGATGACCCATACAAGAACTCCCATGGCAAAAAATCTGGTATGGGCAGGGTCGATTTTTGAAAAAAATTAGGGCTGTCTTTGCTTAGTGTTGTTTTTTTTTCCTTAACAGCAATAGACAATCATTAGCACTTTTCAATTTTGCATATATGTTTTTAAATGGCAACACAAGTTTCATTTCTCAACAATTTGCTCTGTTTTTTACCACTTTGCTTAAAAGATGTTTGAGTTCTAGGTATCTTGAATCCTTTCGAGATTAGGCTTAATGAGTTGTCTACCAAATTACCTTCAAGTCTTTGCTATTAGCTTTCTAAACATCATATCCAAAAATGGTATAGATTATTAGACAATTGATTCTATTGCTTCATTTTCAGCATTTTCTGATTTGATCCCAAAAATGAATTGCTTACATATTATAATTTTTCCATCAAGGATCAACATAGAATCTCCAAACATGCTTTAGGTAATTAGCCTATTAACTCAATTGCACCGTGCGTCTGTAAGGTCAGTAAAAGAAAGGAAGGAGCATAAATTGATTGGGTTGGGGCTTGGTTTAACGAATAACTAAAACAATTAAACTTCCTAAAAAACAGCATGCCATGCAAGGCATTCATGTAATACATAGTCGAAAATAGTACTAAAACTTTACACCATTGTCAATAGAAATATCGAGGATTTCTTTTAAAAAATACATTTTCCAATCTAGCAAAGAACTAAGTTTGGGTTTTGAGATGTTATTGATTTATTACAGGAAAATTTGCCATTCACAACCCTTACAAGATCATTTTCTTTTGTTATCAAATTACCTTCATGTCTTTGTTGTTATCTTTCTAAACATCATATTCAAAAATGTTATACATTATTAGTTAATTGATTTTATTGCTTCGTTTTGAGCATTTTCTGATGTCATTCCAAGATTGAATTGCTTGCATATTATAATTTTTCATATCATCAAGAATCAGCATAAAATCTCCAAACATGCTCTTGGTAATTAGCCTATTCACTTAATTGCAAGGTGGATTCGTGAGATCAGTTTAAGAAAGGTAGGAGCAGAAATTGATTGGGTTGGGGCTTGGTGTAGTGAATGAGTAAAGCATTTGAACTTCCTAAGAAAGAGCATACCATTAACAACCCTTAAAAGAGCTTCCATTGCAGGAAATCTGGTATGGGTAGGGTAGCTTCCTAAAACAATTTCGGTCTATCTTTGCTTGGTGTTTTTTCCCCTAAAATTCAACAAACATTCATATGCAACTCTAGATCTTACATAACTGTTTTTTAATGGCGAAACCAACTGGATACTGTATTAGTACACAATAAAAGTGTTTCGGCAACTATAATACAATACTTGAAAACAACAATGCACTATGTAGATGTTGGTTTTTTTATCAGGAATATGTAACAAAACTATAAATGAGCATCTTTACTAAAGTCAGGAAAAACAAGTCCTAAAACATATAAACAAAAGATGCAAGGCTTATTCATGTGAACAAATTAAAACTGCTTTTGTCTGGGTTATTTAGATAAAACATTTGCAATGTACTTAATTCCTTCAACTAAAGAAAATAAATTGTTTGCATTTCTACAAAGAAACTTTGATGCTCATTGAGTTTCTCATGATAGAGTTCTTCCTCATCATTATGCAACTCCTTTATATGTTAAAAATGCTTGAAATTATCTTGATCCAAACATTAATTTTAGACTTTTATAGTTCATCATTAAGACTACAGCATTAAAACAAGGACACACATCATGCTTAGATTGTCAATCCTGCTGTAAACATGATTGTGCATAAAATGTGATTCAAATTGTGTGCAGGTTGTGTTATGGATAACTTGGGATCTCCCAATATAGAAGAGACTCTGCCGAACGAAATTTCGACGAGAGAAAGAAAAAGGGAAAATTTCTCATGCTTCATCTACCCTTTTTATAGGGGTTTGTTGTGTTGGTATGAAACAAATAAACATTGTTGCATTCAATTAGTCTTGATTATTGTTGCTACTGTTTGTACTGTTGATGTTTGTTTTCTCTATTGCTACTATTATTACCTAAATTGTTTCTATTATTATTGAGGTTAATATTATGAAACCTATTAACATTTTCATTTTGAACTATACATCCAAGTATTCCCTTCCTATAATTTAGCATTATAGTTTTCCATTAATCCAATTTCCCCCCCAATAATAGCATTCTCTTCCTTTTTCCTTTTTTTTATGTCTACAATGATTTTTGCATCATATAGTGCTAGTTTTTAACTGTTTCTTTATTGATTTGCTGCATTTTTCCTTCCATGATATTTCTTTGAATTTTCTATTAGATGACTTCATTTCTTCATCCTTTCATTTATGACCTTACGATTTTTATTTTTTTTTCAGGAAGATTAACAACAAAATGAGATGTCTCATTTCGAAGAGGGGTTTTCACTTCATTCTGCACCTCAATATCCCTCTATTTTGCACTGATGTACAAATTTGTGACACTGCATACATTCCAAAAAATATAACCTATGTTGCAAAACGCACTCTTTTATGTTATGGTTTTTAACTTTTTATACAGGCTATATTATAAGTTTATCGTTATTAATTTAATTATATAATATTATATACACAACAATGCTCGCGGCAGCGTGCGGGCAATATAGCTAGTATATATATATATATATATATATATATATATATATATATATATAAAACACGTTCATCATCAATCATGTCTTAACAAATGAGAAGAGACTAGCTGAGTTGGTGAATAGCTGGGGTCAAGAGGTATCCTTATTTTGTTGTCTCTAGTTTGTTTTACTTGGCTAACGAATAATAATGACGATAACATAAATATTATTTTGCAGATTTTGTTGTTGGGAATATAAGAATTTAGTTTTGAATGCGCAGCACTCTACTTGAATGAATAAATAAATTAGAAATTGAAAATAAAACACGAGCACTTGAGAAGGCATCTGCTGATATAAATAATAGAGTCCAGGGTAGATACAATGCAGGAGCGAGTATGGACTCCTGGAAAACAAGAAACATATGGTAGCAAAAGGGAGTCAATTTTCATGTTCGAATTTGGTGGATAGCTATCATTTTGGCTCAGAGAAGACGCTAGCTAATTACTAGCTACCCATGACTATATCTCATCTTCCAAGCATTTCTTCCGGCGCCGGAAGAAGCAGTGCGGATACTCCTCTAATTCAAGCGGCAGATGACACTGTTAATGGCGCCGTTGACTACAACGGCAACCCAGTTCACCGATCCACTTCCGGTGGCTGGAGATCAGCTTCCTTCGTTATAGGTATGTCTGTGTATCGAGAATTTCATCATATGAGCTGAAGCTTCTAATGAAACTTGGAAATTGAGTGTTGCAGTTTTGTGTGTACTGTGTAGCCATGGAAGTTGCAGAGAGGTTTGCTTACTTTGGGATATGTTCGAACCTTATAACCTATTTGACGGGTCCTCTTGGTCAGTCCACGGCCAGTGCTGCTGCCAATGTGAATACGTGGTCTGGCACCGCCGCCCTGCTGCCGCTCTTAGGAGCTTTTGTTGCCGACTCTTTTCTTGGCCGTTACCGGACTATTGTTGCTGCTTCTCTCGTCAACATCTTGGTTAGCCTCTTTACTCTCAACTCTCCTTTTTTCTTTTCCACTCCCAATTCTTTTTTTTTTTTTTTGAATTAGCTACTTGCTTTGATTCGATTGATCAACTTACTATAGACCATTTAATATAAAATATAAATGTTTTATATTCATCTAGGTTTGTCATGATGCCAGATTCAATAATATTGAATCTGGTAGCTTGTCACTGTTTTTATTTTTTAAAATATAAATTTAGAAAAAATAATATTTAAACTTAATATAAAAAAAAATGCTTATTCAACTTTCATGTTGAAAAAAATAAAAGTCACCTGACTCTGAAATCAGCAACAATGTTCCTTCAATAATTGCAAACCACGATTGTGCACTGCCTGTTACCCATTTTTGCTCAATCTAATTCGGCCTCTTTATTTATTTATTTTTAATTTTTAAATAATAAAAAAAAAATTAGAACCAAATAGAGTTGCTGCTTTACTCTAATTCTCCAATGACGTGGGAGAAGGTCACAACGTATTCCCCCACAAGAATTAGCCCTACAAAATATTGACATTTGATATTCACATGAAGGCACGTGTACAAACAACAACATTAGACAATGTGCACTCGTGGATGTTATCATATGGACCCACTCGAGAGAATGATAATATTTGGTGGTTTTAGAATAAATTCAAGGAAAAGTTCATTTAGAGTCATGATTGTTATGTTTCTATACTAATTATAATCTTGGTTGATCCACAAAGGCTGAGCATGTTGACCCTTGCAGCTAAGCTAACATCTGCTAACCTTCATGATTGTCAAAGCACCAAAAATATGAGTCTATGTGCTCCTCCACAGTTTTTAGTAACATTGTTTTTCTTCTCTGTATATCTTGTAGCAATTGGTCAAGGTGGGTACAAGCCATGCGTCCAGACATTTGGAGGTGATCAGTTCGATGGGCAAGATCCAAAGGAGAGTAAAACTAAAAGCTCATTTTTCAATTGGTGGTTTTTTTCCATATCAGTTGGGGTTACAGTGGCACTCATCGTACTAGTCTACATCCAAGAAAACCTCAGTTGGGCCCTAGGATTTGGAATCCCTTGTATTGTGTTGGTAGCTTCCCTGCTTGTCTTCTTGCTTGGCAGCAAAACTTACAGGTATAGTGTCAAAGAGAACAACAAAAACCCTTTCATGAGAATTGGTCGAGTGATTGTTAGAGCCATTAGGAACCAACACAATACTCTGTCGGCTATACCCAGTGAAGAGGATGCTTGCAAGTGGCGTCAATGCTCAGAACAATTCAAGTAAGAGAAATGAGTTTTTTGTTTTAAGAATTGAAATAAAATAGATTTAATTTAAAAAAGAATAAATCTTCTATGATATTATATTTTTCAAAGAGGTTTTCTTTATTGGCTTTTGTTGCACAGAAATATTATTGACTAAAACAATCATTCTCTAGTAAAAGGATGTTGTAAATTCTAACATAGTTGCTCTTGTTATAAAGGTTCCTCAACAAAGCGTTGCTTGCACCAGATGGTTCACAGGTAGATCAAAATGTGTGCACTGTTAATGATGTAGAAGACACAAAAGCGTTGTTGAAACTTGTCCCAATATGTATCACGAGTTTGACTTACGCAATTGTGTGTGCACAAACCTCAACTTTCTTCACAAAGCAAGGGGCTACTCTAGACAGAAAAATTGTCTCGAACTTCAGAGTTCCAGCTGCTACACTTCAAACATTTATAGGGTTTGCGATCATGGTTTTTATTCCAGTGTATGACCGCATTGTAGTCCCTATATCACGACATCTAACCCGAAAACCTTCTGGCATTACAATGCTTCAAAGGATTGGAACTGGAATGGTTTTTTCTATGATTTCCATGGTAATTGCAGCTCTGGTTGAAACAAAAAGACTTGAAACTGCCAAAGATCATGGGCTGATAGATCTTCCAAAAGTGACAATTCCAATGAGTATTTGGTGGTTGGCTCCTCAGTATATCCTATGTGGTGTTGTTGATGTGCTCACCATTGTTGGGCTTCAAGAGTTTTGCTATGATCAAGTCCCAAAGGATCTAAGAAGTCTAGGAAGCTCGATCTTTCTTAGTATCTTGGGAATAGGAAGCTTTTTAAGTACCTTTCTTATCTCTGCCATTAATAAGGCAACAAGTGGAGATTGTCAAGAGAGCTGGTTTTCCAACAATCTCAACAAGGCGCACCTTGATTATTTCTATTGGCTTCTTGGTGGTCTTAGTGCTTTAGGATTCATTGCCTACTTGTACTTCGCTAGATCATACATTTATAACAGGGAAATTACAATTTAGATTTATTCTTTTGTCGTTACGTCCAATGGGTAACAAAAAGGTATTTCAAAAAGATCATTATTTGCAAGGACATGATAACTTGAAAGGAGGAAGAACTAGTTATGATGCAAATCTTCAACTTATAATTAGGATAAATTCCCATTTCATCTTCATCAATAACTCTATCCTCATTGATGATGTGAGCTTCTTGAAAACGCAATCAAGAAACCCATAAGGACATCAATTCTTAGAAACCCAAGTAAATCAAGTTTGATAGAAGTGTGATACAAAGATAACTTATATGTAGGCACCAACACTATTAGATCCAAATCTTCCCAACAAATAGCAATTCACAAATGAGAACTATAGACTGACGCCATAAAATTAGTTGAATTTTGATAAGTCATTTTCAGTCCTTTAGAGAACCAAGGAAGAGAGAATTCTCACCCTCACAAGCACACAAAATTGTTATCGTAATCTAAATATCATTAAGTAAAGAACATCCTCCATGTTCTATTCTTTTTAGGCACAAGCAAAATTGAAACAATATAATGGCTCATACTCTCACGGATGTACCCCTTCATCATCAACTCATCTACTTGTCTTTAAGGCTTCACCAAGCTCAGCGATCAACTTCAAGTGGTTGGATATCAGCTTCCTTCATTATAGGTATGCCTTTGTCTATATCTACTAAAGAGGATGCTTGTCCGTGGCGTCAATGCTCATAACAATTTAAGTAAGAGAAATAAGTGTTTTTATTAACAATTGAAATAAAATAAAGACTTAATTTCCCAAAGGATAAATCTTCTACAATATAATATTTTTGTAAGACTTAATTTTATGAATAAGACAACGAACATAGATGGTCTTGAGAGCTGGTTTGGCAACAATCTCAACAGGGCGTACCCTGATTATTTCAATTGGTTGTTAAATCATCTTCATGCTTTGGGTTTCACTGCCTACTTGTACTTCGCTAGATAATACATTTATAACAAGTTTGATAAAAGTATATGTCAAAGATAACTTATACATAGAAACCAACATTATTGGGTCTGAATCCTCACTTAATGAATAGCACTTGGTGAACGAGAAGTATGGATCGACGCAAAAAAGTTACTTAAACTTCGAAATGTATTGGTAGCTCTCTTCAATCTCTTTTTTAATAATCTACCTATATTAAAGTTAGCATCTCAATCTTACAAAGCTATTTAATTTATTAGCGAAAGGTTGTCAAAGAGTGGAGCACCTATATACTCCTCACAATTTTGGTGTTTCGGGCATGGAAGCGCTATATACTCCTCTCGACATATATATATATATATACTAGCCAATGCCCCGCGCCTCGTCGCGGGCGGTACCATATTTTTTTTAACACAAAAAATTTTAATTGTTTTTTTTATAATATATTTTTGGTTAAAATGATAAATTTATGCAAAATTCCTGTGACGTGCAAGTTTTTTATAAAATATATGAATTTTAAATCGATATAAATTTATCTGTTTAATAGGTTTCAACGAAATAACCAACATAAAATTATCATAATCATTAAAAAAGCAAGAAAATTACCATAATCATTAAAAAAAATTAATCATATTTTTAAGTAAAATAGAAATCTGTCAAGAGTGGACTTGAACCCCCAATCTCTCGAACAGAATTTTTGTCTCCCTCCTCATAAACCCGCTCGGCCACCTCAACATTTGTTCATCTTTCTTAAAAATATATATTAAATCTAATTTTAATGTGGATTCACTAAAAAGAAAGGTGTTGAGAGTGAGATTCAAACCCATGCCCTCGAAGGGGACCTTAATTTGACGCTCTTTAGACCATTTCGGCTACCTCAACAACCGTTTGTCTTTCAAGAAAATATATATTAAAATTTCAGAATCATAAGTACACAAAAAAATGAAAAAAATAAAAAATAAAATCTAAAAACATAAATACATAAAATATTGATTATTTTTGTCCAAAAAGAACAAAAACACCAAAAAAATATAGTAATATTATATATATATATATATATATAATATAATATAATATAATATAATATATATTATATTATATTATATATACATATATATTGGCGTGGGGAAAGCTACAATGTTTTCCCCACGCCTATTATATATATAGTAATATAATATATATATATATATATATATATATAGACACACTATGGATTGCAACAGTTCTCTCTTCTTCTTTTTTTGCTTTTCTATTTGTGTTTTTTTTGTTTTTATTTTATGATTACGCTCCTCTCTATTTTTTCGTTTCTTCTTCTTCTTTTTTTTGCTTTTTTTTTCCTAATTATTCCTTTTCTTCTTTTTTCCTCTGTTTTTTGTTTTTTTTTTTATTTTTTTGTATTTTTTCCTTATTATATATATTTTTTATTTTTTTCTTATTATATATATTTTTTATTTTTATACTTATATATTTTTTGATTTTTTGTTTTTTAATAATCGAGATCTTCGAGCTCACTTAAATACACCACGATTAATCTTCATATCCAATTATTTTTGATAACCAGGGTATCCAGGCCAACTTATGCATACCACGACAATCCCTGGACCCACATTTTTTTTTCTAAAGTGCTTTCCTGCTGGTACTTTTTTTTTTCTTTTCTTATACTTTTGTTTTATTCACTTATACATTTTTTTTATAATTGGGATCTTCGACCAGTTTAAACACACCACGACTAATCCTTGTGCCGAATTTTTTAAAAAACAATATGAATTGCTGCAGTGCTTTCACGCTTATACTTTTTTTTTCTTTCGCTTATACTTTTTTTTTTGTAACCATGGTCTCTCAGCCAGCTTAAACTCTTTTTTTCACTTATACATTTTTTTTCACTTATATTTTTTTATAACCACGATCTCTGGGGCGGCTCAAGTGCACCACCACCACTTCTCGGATCAAATCTATTTTTTGATAATCGAGGTGTCCAGGCCAGCATGGACACACCATGACTAATTTTTTATTTTTTTTCCTTATACGTTTTTTTTACTTATATAATTTCTTTATGACTGGGTCTTCAGTCCAGCTTAAGTACACCACTACTAATTCCCGGACTAATTTAAAAAAAAACAATATGGATTGCTACAATGCTTTCATGCTTATATTTTTTTCCCACTTATATATCTTTTTATAACTGGGATCTCTGGGTTAACTTAAGCGCACCATGACTAATCCTCTGACCTTTTTTTATAATCGGTGTGTCTGAATCAGCTGATGCGCACCGCGAGTTCTATAAGTATGTATATACCCCCTATAAGACAAAATCCAAGAGTTGGTTATAGGGGTGTATTGGTAATTTACCAATAATTTTAGATTTTATAGCAATGATAATGGCAATAATGCCAGGATGAATTTTCAATCTATGTTTTTGTCTTTTTGTTGATAGAAAATTAACAGCTTGTTTTTTTTATTTGATAATTGTAAGTATTTTCACAATTTATATTTTATTTTTGTTTGATTTAAATTGAATTATATAATGAACTAATCTTAATACAATGAAATTAATAAATAAGATATCTGAGTTTTCTTGATTTTTTAATGATGATGATAAATTTATGTTGGTTATTTCGTTTGAAACTACTAAACAGATAAATTTATATCGATTTTAAATTCATATATTTTATAGAAAACTTTCATTTGACATGAATTCTGCACAGATTTATTATTTTAACTAAATTTATATGATAATAAAAAATACACACAATTAATATTTTTTACATTGAAAAAAATATTTTACCGCCCGCAACGAAGCGCGGGGCATTGTCTAGTATATATATATATCACGTTCGTCATCAATCATCTCTTAACAACTGAGAAGAGGCTAGCTGAGTTGGTGAATAGCCGGGGCCAAGTGGTATACTTATTTTGTTGTCTCTAGTTTGATTTACTTGGCTAACTAATAATAATGACTATAACATAAGTATTATTTTGCAAGTCTTGTTGTTGGGAATATAAGAATTTAGTTTGGAATGCGCAGCACTCTACATGAATGAATAAATAAATTAGAGATTGAAAAGAGACAAGTCAGGAAAATGAAAATAAAACACGAGAAATTGAATTTTTGCTCAGAGAAGCAGCTAGCTAATTACTAGCTACCCATGACTATATCTCATCTTTCAAATATTTCGTCTGGCACCGAAGGAAGCAGTGCTGCAACTCCTCTAATTGAGGCGGCTGATGACAGTGTTGAAGGCGCCGTTGGCTACAACGGCAACCCAGTTCACCGATCCACTTCCGGTGGCTGGAGATCAGCTTCCTTCATTATAGGTACGTCTGTGGATCAAGTATTTCATCATATGAGCTGAAGATTCTGGTGAAACTTGGTATCAAATTTTGCAGTTTCTGTGTATTGTGTAGCCGTGGAAGTTGCAGAGAGGTTTGCATACTATGGGATATCTTCAAACCTTATAAACTATTTGACGGGTCCTCTTGGCCAGTCCACGGCCAGCGCTGCCGCCAACGTGAATACGTGGTCTGGCACCGCCGCCCTGCTGCCGCTCTTAGGAGCTTTTGGTGCCGGCTCTTTTCTTGGCCGTTACCGGACTATTGTTGCTGCTTCTATCATCTACATCTTGGTTAGCCTTTTTACTCTCAACTCTCCCATTTTTTTCCACTCCCATTTCTTCTTTATTTTGAATTAGTTACTTGCTTTCGTGATGAAATCTTACCATTGAATCACATATATTTTTCGTTGAACAGTATAAACACGAAAATTTGATTCGATCAACTTACTATACTATAGACCATATAATATAAAATATAAATGTTTTATATTCATTTAGGTTTGTCATGATGCCAAATTTAATTAATATTGAATCACGTAGCCTGTCACTGCTTTTAGTTTTTTAAAATTAAATTTAGAAAAATAATATCTAAACTTAATATAAACAAAAAATGCTTATTCAACTTTCATGCTGAAATAAATATTGAAAAGAAAAGTCACCTGTTGTCCATCCTTACTCAGTCTAATTCGGCCCGTTTGATTTATGGCTCAGCCACTTGATTTTTTTTTTTAATTTGTAAATAATATTAGAAATAAAAAAAAATTAAAAAAATAATTAAAGTAATTGAACCAAATAAAGTTGTTTTTTTGTAATTCTCCAATGACATGATAGACGGTCCCAATGTATTACCACAAGAATTAGCCCTCTCTAAAATCATGACATTTGGCTTACACATGAAGACATGTGTACAAACAACAACATTGGACAGTGTGCACTCATGGATGTTAACACATAGACCCATTGTTATAGATGGTTGTTTTAGCATAAATTCAAGGAAATCCATTTTATATTTGAGTTATATCTATTACGAGCGAATTTGCCCGCGCGATGTGCTGGATTTTTTTATCTATGTTAAAAATTTATTGATTGTATATGTATTATATTTTGTTATTTTAATATTAAATTAATAAAATTATAATTGATAAAATCTGCTAAAATTGGTTTTTTTCCAATAAAAAGTGATAATATATATTAAAGCTTTAATATTAAATAAATATCAAAATATATAATTATTATGATATATTTAAAAGAAAATAAAACTTAAAAATAATAATTATTATCATTTTGAATGTTTTATCTATAATAATTAGAAAATTCAATACCTAACAATATTAACAAAAAATAAATATTATTATATTTAAAGAAATTATTAACTTGAAAAATACAAAAAGAAAAATAATAACAAATATTATTTTTAAAATGATGACCAACACAGATTAATATTTAAATATTAAAAACAAATCTTAATAATAGTGGGAAACGAAAAAATTTTTCAAAGAGTAATGAAAAGTGAAAACCACAGTTGAAATAATTATTCATTACTGTTTGAAATTGTGATCTCCTTTAGCCATTCTATAAAATAATAGTTGTGGTATCAGTAAGCTGACCCGTACACCCCAGTTATAGAAGAAAAAAATTATAAATGAGAAAAAACAGAAAACAAATGTCAAAAAAAGTAGCCCGGGGGATTATTCATGGTGTGCGTAAACTATCATCGACACCTCAGTTATAAGAAAAATATATGCGTGGAAAAAAAATTGTGGTGCACATAAGCTGGCTCGAACACCACAGTTATAAAAAAATGTATAAATGAGAGAAAAAAGGGAAAAAATGTAAAAAACAAAGTGGATCTAGAGATAAAAAAAATATATATGTGGGGAAAAAAATTGTGGTGCTCGTAAGCTAAGCTGAAGACTCTAATTATTAAAAAGACCAGAAAAATATATAAGTGGAAAAAAACAGGGAAAAAATATATGAAAAAAGTGGGTCCAGAAATTAATCGTGGTATGTGTAAGCTAGCTGGGATACTTTATTATAAAACAAACAGAAGGGCGGTTTAAAAAACAATCACCTTTTTCAAATAGTAATGAGAAAAAAATTGTGGTGCGCGTAAATTGACAGGGACACCCTGATCATGGAAAACAAATATATAAGTGGGAAAACAAATCAGGGAAAAAAATGTAAAAAAAGTGGATCCGGAGATTAGTTGTGGTGCACGTAAGTCGTCACGGATACCCTGGTTAAAAAAACACAACAAAAGAAGCCCGTTTTAAAAAAAAAATAACTTGGATATCTTGGTTATAAGAAAATAGTTTTTTTTTAAAAGAAGGTCCCCGTTTATTTAAAAAACAAACAAAAAATACCTGGTTAAAAAAAATGCAAGGGGAAAGTATTTTTTTAAACAGTAATGAGAAAAAAAATATTATGGTGCGTGTAAACTAACCTAGACACCTCTGTCATGAAAAAAAAGTATAAGTGGTAATAAAAAATAGGGAAAAAATGGATCCAGAGATTAGTCGGTGCGCATAAGCTGCAACGGATACTCCGATATGAAAAAAAAATAAAAAGCTCGATTAAAATAAAAAATAAAAAACATATTTTCAAACAGCATTGAACAATGAAAATTTCTATTAAAAAAAAAGAAGCACGGTTACAAAAAAAAAATGCAAGGGGAGAGCACCTTTTTAAAGAGTAATGAGAGAAAAAAATCGTGGTGCGCATAAATTAATCCAGACACCCCGGTCATGGAAAAAATTGTATAAGTGGAAACTCGGCCATGGAAAAAATTGTATAAGTGGAAACAAAAAAAGAAAAAAAAATCGATCCAAAAGAAGCCCGGTTAAAAAAAACAAAACTGACTTAGACACCCTGGTTATAAAAAAATGGATTTATTCAATGAGAAAAAAACAGAAAACAAATGTTAAAAAAAGATCCCCGTTTATTTAACAGACAAACAAAAAATGCCTAGTTATAAAAAAAAGTGCAAGGGGAAAGCATCTTTTAAACAGTAATGTAAAAAAAATCATGATACGCGTTAACTAACCTGGAGATCCCGGTCATGAAAAAAAATATATAAGTGATAATAAAAAATAGGGATAATAATAATAATAATAATAATAATAATAAAATGGATTCAGAGATTAGTCGGTGCGCATAAGCTGCAACGGATACTCTGGTTTAAAAGAAAATAAAAAGCCCGGTTAAAATAAAAAAAACAGAAAACACCTCTTCAAACAGTATTGAACTGTGAAAATTACTATTAAAAAAAAGCATGGTTAAAAAAAACAATGCAAGGGAAAAACACCTTTTTAAACAGTAATGAGAAAAAAATCATGTTGTGCATAAATTAACCCGGACACCCCGGTCATGGAAAAAAAAATATAAGTGGAAACAAAAAAAGGGAAAAATGTAGAAGTGGAAAAAAAAAGAAAAAAATAGATCCGAAGATTAATCATGATACGCGTAAGTTGTCATTAATATCCTAGTTAAAAAAACAAACAAACAAAGACAATTTTTACAGAGTAATTTTTCAATATTAGAATTTAAAAAAATCCAAAACAAACAAAACAAACGAAAAGCAACACTTTCCAAAATAAAAATTTTAAAGGAAAAGAAAAAACAAAATTTAGAAAAGAAAAAAAAAACCAAAATAAGGATTTAAAAAGAAAAGAAGAAACGAAATTTAGAAAAAAAAACAAAAGAAAAAACGAAATTCAGAAAAGAAAAGAAAAACCAAAATAAATATTTAAAAAGAAAAGAAAAAACGAAATTTAGAAAAAAAAAAAAACCAAAATGTAGATGTACTCCCGCGAAGTACAAAGTGGAAAAATCCACTCCACAGTACAATTTTCCCATCTCCTTTAGATATATAGTAATGTTTGTGTATTAATTATAATTTACTTGTATTGTGTTATTTACAGGGATTAGGTTTTTTGACACTTGCAGCCAAGCTAACATATACTAACCTTTATGATTGTTAAAGCACCAGAGATGGTGGATTATGTGCTCCTCCATGGTTTCTAGTAACATTGTTCTTCCTCTCTATATATCTAGTAGCAATTGGTCAAGGTGGGCACAGGCCATGTCTCCAAGCATTTGGAGGTGATCAGTTTGATGGGAAAGATCCACATGAGAGTAAAGCTAAAAGCTCATTTTTCAATTGGTGGTATTTTTCCATATCAATCGGCACTATAGTGACACTCATTGTATTGGTTTACATCCAAGAAAACCTCGGCTGGGCCCTGGGATTTGGAATTCCTTGTATTGTGTTGGTAGTTGCCTTGCTTGTCTTTTTGCTTGGAAGCAAAACTTACAGGTATAGTGTAAAACAGAATGACAAGAACCCTTTCATGAGAATTGGTTGTTAGAGCGATTAGAAATCAACACAATACTACATCGGCTATACCTAGTCAAGAGGATGCTTGCCAGTGGCGTCAATGCTCAAAACAATTAAAGTAAGATAAATAAGTTTTCAAACATATGCTCTAATTCAAAACTTTCCCAGTTAAAGGCTCTTGTGAATTCTAACATAATTGCTCTTATTTCAAAGGTTCATCAACAAAGCGTTGCTTACACCAGACGGTTCATTAGTAGATCAAAATGTGTGCAGTTTCAATGATGTAGAAGACACAAAAGCGTTGTTGAAACTTGTCCCAATATGGATCACAAGTTTCGCATATGCAATTGAGTTTGCTCAGACCTCAACTTTCTTCACAAAGCAAGGGGCTATGTTAGACAGAAAAATTATCTTAGGCCTCAGAATTCCAGCTGCTACACTTCAAATCTTTATACCAATTGCCATCATGATCTTTATTCCAATATATGATCGCATTATAGTCCCTATATCACGTCGTATAACTGGGAAAACTTGTGGCATTACAATGCTTCAAAGAATTCGATCTGGAATGGTTTTCTCTGTGATTTCCATGGTAACTGCAGCTTTGGTTGAAACGAAAAGACTTTCAACTGCCAAAGATCATGGGCTAATAGATCTTCCAAAAGTGATAATTCCAATGAGTATTTGGTGGTTGGCTCCACAGTATATCTTATGTGGTGTTGCTGATGTGCTCATCATTGTTGGGCTTCAAGAGTTTTGTTATGATCAGGTCCCGAAGGAGCTAAGAAGTCTAGGTATCTCGATGTACCTTAGTATCTTTGGAATAGGAAGCTTTTTAAGTACCTTTCTTATCTCTACCATTAATAAGGCAACGAGCGCAGATGGTCAAGAGAGTTTGTTTTCCAATAATTTCAACAGGGCGCACCTTGATTATTTTTATTGGATGCTTGCTATTCTTAGTGCTTTGGGATTCACTATCTACTTGTACTTTGCTAGATCATACATTTATAATAGGGAAAGTGCAATTTAGATTTCTTTTTTTCTGTTAATGCCACTCGATAACAAAAAGAGATTTCAAAAATATCATTATTTACAAGGTCATGATAATTTGAAAGGAGGAGGAATCGACGAAAAATTCAAGTCTTTTGCTTATAGCTATGTTAAATTCCCATTTCATCTTCATCAATAACTATATCACCATTAATGATGCGAGCCTCTAGAAAACACGGTCATGTAACCTATATTCAAAAACACCAATTCCTAAAAAGTAAATCAAGTTTGATAAAAGTGTGCCACAAAGATAACTTATATGTAGGCACCAATAATATTAGACTTGAATCCTCTCTCAATGAATAACAATTGGTAAACGAAAAGTATCGATTGACCCCAAAAAATTAGTTAAACTTTGATAACTCATATTTATTTATTTAGAGAATAAGAAAGAGAGAATTATCACCCTCATAAGCACACAAAGTTGTTATTATTATCTGAATATCATTAAATGAAGAACATCCTTCAAGTTCCATTCTTTTTAGGAAAAAGTAACACCAGCACAACACAATGACCCATAATCTCACGGATGTACTGCTTAATTATCAACTCCACGCTAGGTTTCGTAACCCAATTTTTGGGTTACTCCCCAAAATAAAATAAAAATAACAAAAATAAAATAAAAAGGGTTTTGGCGTCGGTGGAAAATCACGGTGAAAATTTTGAATATTTCCTGAGACGAATCGTATCTCTTTTGTGCCAAAAAATGAGAGAAAATACAACTTCAATGTAAAAATTAAGTCAAAAATCATAATTGATGAAAAATTGAATTCTCAAGCTTAATTCGGGCCTAATTGAGAAAATCAAAATTTTTGGAGGTCAAATTGAATTTTTTTCAAGCTAATTACACAAATTAAGGGCCAAATCGAAAACAATTAAGAGTTCAATTGTCAATTAAGGGTCAAATTGCGTAAATCAGGGGTAAGGGATCAAAGTGAAAAAAACACTCAAAGTCAAAGGTAATGTTGAAATTCGGCCAGGGGCAAAATTACAAAAAGTATTTTTGTGCATATGGCCAAATTCCAAAGCTTTTCTCATTGTATTTTTCGTAAAAATAAATATGTTGCATATTTTTCCATATTTTTAAAATGAAATTTGGATATCGTAACCAGTTTGCGATCATCCATTGGTATTCGGCCAAAATGTCATAAATAATTTAACAAATTTTTGGTTTTAGCTTTTGTGTTGTAAATTTACATTGTAAAATACACCTACAAATAAAAATTATTTTTACTACCGTATAAAATTACATTGTATAATACATCCGTAGATTAAAAAAAGATTTTTAATTATGGTGTAAAATTACATTGTAAAGTATATCTGTAGATAAAAAAAAATTATAATTGCGGTGTAAAATTATATTGTAAAGTACACCCGTAGATAAAAAAAAAATTTTTTTTTTAAAAAAGCAGTGTAAAATTTTAACCTAGAAAATAACAATCAAACAATAATACAACTTGCCTTAGGTAGGGTGCACTGGGGGTTATGCATCTTCCCCTTGCACAACAAGTCTCCTTATCCGGACTCTCGCAGACCACTCGGTTTCTAGTGACCTTAATACTAGGTGGCGACTCTCAATATTTATAGTGGTAAATTTTACGACTATAAACAACCCCACATTTCACCGCGCGCCGTTGTCCCTCCGAATCCGCAGGATGAAGGCGGGCGCGAAGCTCGTCAAAAAATCACCGTCGCGACAATCATATATTACAAATAATTAAATTACAACCCAATTAATATAAACAAATCAAATCTATCAAAAAATAATTCACCCTTGCAAATTACTCAAATTGAAAAGAAAAAAAAAATTGTTGGCGCTTATCCTATATGTGCACAACGATAGACTTCATGGCTTCTTTTCACGCACCATTGATCATGGAAAATGCTTGGACCACTCTGCATGGTGGAAGACTCCGTTTTGTTCCAAATAGTATTGGTGGAGTCGACCACCTCCATCAAAGCTTAAAAATTAGGGTTTGAGAAGGTGGCAACTACTACTAGACAAACTGGATTGTCTTCCTCTAACTTTGGGGAGGTTAGGTTTTTTGTTTTTTCATGGTTTTGTTGTTCCTATGCTCTTTTTGTTCTTCGCTTAGGGTTTTTTCTTTGCAATAGTCTGTCCTTTAATCTTTGGGTTTGTGTCTATGTGTTTTCTCTTGTTTGTTTGAATGTTTCATATATATGCCCTAAAATCCTCTATAAAATAGAAAAAAATAAACTGAAAAAATAATGTTAAACAATTATGTTGTTTCCTTCTTGCTTATATATTTCTAATTAATTTTTATTTATTTATATTTTCCCCTTTTTATAGATCCCCTTATTATTTGTTTAGTTCCCTTTGTTAGAGAATAATATAAATCATATTATGGGGCCTCACTTACAAGCTTAAGCTTTTAGGTGAGATAGTTCCTTAACATGGTATCAGAGCCTTGTTGACCCAGCGGTCACGAGTTCAAATCTCACCACCCCCATTCTATTTGATAAAAATTAAGCACAAGGTGATGTGGGTCTGTGCAAGTTTCAAGCCCAAAGGGCTTTCACTTGAGGGGGGGTGTTAGAGAATAATATAAATCATATTATGGGGCCTCACTTACAAGCTTAAACTTTTAGGTGAGATGGTTCCTTAACATCCTTTTCTCTCTTTCTTCTAAATCCACTTCCTAAATTATTATTTTTTCCTTTTTATGTTATATCATAATTGAATTAAGTAAAAATTAAATTGCATGGAACATATAATTTTTTAAAACACAAAAAAATTAGGGATATAAAACGGGTTATGACAAACATTAGGGACTGATTTGCATGGTGAAGGAAAGGTTTTCATTTTCAGTCACTCAACCTTTTTGTTTCTAATTCTATTATTTAAAATTAAAATTAATTAAGATTTTACTTTATTGTTTTTTTAGTCAATCAACTTTATGAGGCTCTCAAAATTTCAAGAGAAAATCCTAGTGCTCGATTGATGCTTGATTCAACAAAATAAAATAAAATAATATGGATGTATTAAGGTTGACTGCTAAGTTTGACATTTGTTCGTAGTTGCATTGAAAATAGCACAATGAGCTTTTTTTAGATTTTTTATTTTATTTTATTATTTAATATTGGGTTGGTTATGAATTGGGCTGGATACAAATTAGATTATGAGAGTTTTTAGATGTGGTGATCCTAACTCACAGGTATAAAATGTTAACATCAATCTTTTTTTTACACTATTTTTTTTCAATTTCACCCTCCAACATTGTATTTATAAAAAATAATGTTATATGATTTTCACAATGAAACAATTCTAAAATGTGAGCTCGAGGAGGGGGGGGGGGGGAATGATTTTGAGGGGTAAATAGAGAGTCTGATAACCTAATTATCCTGTTCTCCATGAAATGAAAAAAGAGAGAAGAAGAAGAAAAAGAAGAAGAAGTCACTGCAAGGAGGAGTTATGCAAGTAAAACGCCATTGAAAGAACTCGAGAACCTTAAGAAAATCCAAATGAAGAAGAAAACGAGGTGCAAGAGCTTGCCAGAAACACATACAAATATAGAATGTCAGCAAGCACAAGCAAATGATGTGTCAAAACTCTATATGGAGATGGTAAAAGGGAAATACAAGTCCTGCTTGCTGCGTGTAATTTCCTTTAAAATTTAACATAATATATTCCCATGTATCTAGTATTTTCTTGGAATTTCACCTATAGATGACAACTACGATAAAATAATATAAGTTATATTCTAGATCTCGCTAATAGCTTAGATTTTTACGTGAAATAATTCTTTGATATAGTATCAGAGTCTTGTTAGTCTAATGGTCACGAGTTCGAATTTCATTACTCTATTTTATTTGATAAAAATCAAGCACACGGTAATATAGACTTATGCAAGTTTCAAACCTAAAAAAATTTTATTTGAAAGAATGTATTAGAAAATAAAATATTATATTATGAGACCTTACTTAACAACTTAAATTTTCACGTGAGTTAGTTCACATCAACAAAGGTCGGCCACTGTCTATTTTCTAGTTTGTTTTTATATTTAAAAAACCTAAAAAAATCTTTATAATATATTCTTAAATAAAAAATACACATTACCACATCCATAAACTAAATATATTTTAAAAAGTAAAAATAAAAAAAAGGTATGTATCCAAATGCAGTGGATGGGAATCCACTTTCTTTCATCATCGGAGGCAACTTTGCAATATGCACTGAAATCTAATATGATTCTGATGTTTATGGCGCGTTTGATTTCACCAGTCAATTAAAGCAGCTGAGTTCATACAATCTATGGGTGGCTTTTGAGATATTTTATTTTATTTGTATGGATAAGAAAGAATTATTAGCACAAAATCCCAATGGAAAATTTTATCTGAAGACCTTGGGGAAAAGAAAAATAATTGAATCTAGATATGTCCTTTAGTCGCAGAGAGAGCTAATTTTTCAACCTTTTCTAGAATGGAAAACATTCTCATAATTATGTTTATTAATTAATTGTTTTTAGTCTTTGTTCTAAAGTCAATTTGCTTAATTTATATATAAAAAAGTCAATTTATTCATCCCAAAAGTATAGAGAATTTAACATATGATTAAATAACATATACTTTTTTAGAAACAATATGTGCGTTGTATTTTTTTTTCCGAGAAAATCTAATCTTTTTAAACACTTTTTGCAAGTACGGATTACACAAGTAAAATTCAAACTATCCTAGAGTTTTACAAAAATTCAAAACCTATAATATAAATCTTAAATTTTTTATCATCATGTCGAACCTGTTAAAAATACTGTAATTATTTTGATACCAAGGAAGAAGGGAAAATCAGGGAGGATATATTTTATTTAACGGTAATATAGATAGTACTAAGGAAGCAATTCATGCATATTATCCAATAATATTAATTTGAAGAAATTCGTATAGGTAGCTTAAGAAAAGAGGGGGAAAAGAAAAAAAGAAGAAGAAGCAAAGAAGTATATGTTACTAATAGTCATGATTGATGTTATATTCAATCTATTTTTTATTGATTAACAAATTTAAATATTTTATTTGGTTTCATATATTTAAAGAGTATAAGCTATCTATTATTATTATTTATTATTTAAAAATAAAATATTAATATATATATATATAATATTAAAATAAAATATTGTACAAATATATATATATATATATATGAGTTACGTTCGAATAATTTTTGGATCGAATTTGATAATATTCATATCTTACTTGTCAATTATTAAAAAAATATCTAAAGAATATTCATCCATTAATTGTTTGAGCAATAATATTGATAATAATTTTAACTGTTATAGTCAGAATTATTTAATTTTGAACTCCAAATCTCAATTTTATTGTTTGCACAATAATACTAATAATCTTAGTAATTGTTTTTTTTTGTTTTTTTTATTCTTTGGAAGTAATTTAATGATTTTAATTGTTTGAACAATAATATCGATAATAATTTTAACTGTTATAGTCAGAATAATAACGGTAACATAGGGATACATTTTCTATGATGTTTTTTTTTGTAGATAGAAAATTAACTTCTTATTTTTTATTTAATTATCATATGTATTTTCATAATTTATATTTTTTGTTGTGTTTAATTTAAATTGAATTATAAAATGAACTAATCCTGATACAATAAATTCGATAATTCAAGTATCTGAATCTTCTTATTCTAATGATTTTATCAAAACATATTAAATAAATAAATTTATATCGATTAAATATTCATATGTTTTATAAAAAAATATACAAATTTATTATAGTAAAAAAATCTCACACAATTAATATTTTATCCTAAAAAAATATATATATTTCCAAGATGCTGTTACGATGTTAAGTGACTAGCATATATATGTCTTGAAAAAAGCACCAAATTAATTGTGAAGTACAGTGGTAGGTCCCCATTTGCAATTATGAAAACTAAGAAAATGGCAGCTTATGGAAACCAAGAAACAGATGGCAGCAAAATATGGTCAACAGGCAGTTTTTTTTATCAGGTAAATGGCTATCATTTGGCTTGCTTATAAGTAGCTACCTGCCTAGTTGACAATTATCTTACAAATATTTCTTCGGACACCGAAGGTAAAGTAGTGGTATTGACTCCTACGTACCTGTCTAATGGAAGCAGCAGAAGGAACTGTTAATGGCGCCGTTGACTACGACGGCAACCCAGTTCACCGATCCACTTCCGGTGGCTGGAGATCAGCTTCCTTCATTATAGGTACGTCTGTGTATCAAGAATTTCATCATATGAGCTGAAGCTTCTGGTGAATCTTGGTGATCGAATTTTGCAGTTTCTCTGTGTGTTGTGTAGCCGTCGAAGTTGCAGAGAGGTTTGCTTACTATGGGATATCTTCGAACCTTATAACCTATTTGACCGGTCCTCTTGGCCAGTCCACGGCCAGCGCTGCCGCCAATGTGAATACATGGTCCGGCACCGCCACCCTGCTGCCGCTCTTAGGAGCTTTTGTTGCCGACTCTTTTCTTGGCCGTTACCGGACTATCATTTTTGCTTCTCTCATCTACATCTTGGTTAGGCTCCTCATCTCATCTCTCGTACTCTTTTACCACGAGTTATTTTTCTTAATCCCCGAAGACAATATGAGGACATGTTTATGTATATATTTGACCGTTACTAATTTTAAATTGATTAACATAGTTTGAATATTTTTTTAACCTAAGCTTCATCGATACTCCTCATTTATAAAAAAATAAAAAATTATGTGGATCAAGTAGTTAGAGATATAAATTAAGATGAATTTCATTCCATTTTAAATTTTTATAATTTTCATTGTTGTGGTAGATATTTTGGAGCAAATAAAAAAACCCATAAAAAATATTTGAAATTAAATTTTTATAATTTTCATTGTTGTGGTAGATATTTTGGAGCAAATAAAAAAACCCATAAAAAATATTTGAAAATGACTTTTATTAGTCATGCATATCATTTTTGTAAATCATAAAAAAATTTAAAAAAAAAAAAAGGCAAAATGACTCGATTGAATATCTTGTACAACTGCTGAATGATATGCCTTCCTTTCGAGACTTTTCTAAAGTGATAATATGCCAGTGGATTTTCCATGCTTGTCGTTTGTCTTCCTGTCCATAAATAGGATGCGATGGTCGTCCACTTGTCTTATTTTTTATTTTATTTTATTAATATGGTGTCCGGCAACTCGATTTATAGTAGACCGGTGTCGTTTGTAAAAGGGGTTGTCGTTTGGACTTTGGAGTGACATGCCGCAAAGTTCGGGAGTGTAGCATGTTGTCAAGGGTGAGGATTTCATTCTAATTAGATTTGATTTAAAAAATAATAAATTAGATTTGATTTAAAAAATAATAAATTAGATGAGATTTAGATCTTTTATTTATCATTTGGATCTGATTCACGGGCAACGGATCGCCTAGATCATCATTTAATTGGACTCAATATTTTTACTTCTTTGTTATATATATAATTATTATGAAGCGTATAAAACAAATCTGATTATTAAATCTATACTTTCAATTGTATAAATAAGGAAATTCTTTTCTGTAATATATAATAACAATCATAATTAATGATTGTTAAACAATAATATATAATTAAAGTTGGAATGTTAATGTCTCTTAGTATTCTATATAATTTGTATATGATATAGTTTAGGTGCTTGATATTGTAATTTAAAAAAAAAAATGCATCACACAAGTCATTTGTAGAATACGAATCATATAATTCAACACTAATTACGTGTTTTTCATTGATTCCTAATAATTTACTAGCTCGTAAATATTACTGATTATATGATAGCATAAATTTATATTTTAAAAATATACGTAGATTAGTATTTTAAATATCACATAATTAAATAAATAAAATTAGTAGATATATGATATTACATGTTATAATTTATTAAAACGTGACTATGTGAAATGCTTGAAAATATTTAAAAGAAGTTATTTCTTTTTTAAACTTTAAAAATTCGAATTGAATCATATTCCTGAGAGATGAAAAGTTTTTTTTTTTTTTTTTACTTTTACTTTTTCCGGATGCGAGTGATGATGATTGCTGACCCTTTCCATTACCTTCAATCGTTATTTCTAAATTGTATACAATAATTGCTTTTTAGCTTTTCATTTTACGTTGTCTGCAAAAAGATATACAGAAACAGTAGTAGTGATGCTACTACAAGATAAGAAAAGAAAATTAACAAAAAAAATAAAAACTTAGACCAAAGCCAAAAAGGATTCCAAGTGCTTCTTTGTTACAGAATTCTAAGTATCTCCACTAATGTTTCTTTTTTATTTTTATTTTTTTCATTGTATAATATTATGTTTTTCTATTTTATTTTCTATATAAAGAAATAGTTTTTTATATTCAATATATTATTATGGATTTTTTAATATCTATGTATATTTTTTTGTCAAGTGAGATGTGGATAAATAAAATTAAAAATTTTCTTGTAATAATGATGTTTTTAGTTTATAAAATCATTTCTTCTGTTGTTATGACCTAGGGACCTGGTTGCTATCTTTCAAAGGAGTAATCCTTAATGAAACTTGAGTGCTCAAACTTGACATTTGTTTTCATCCAAGTCCCTAGAGTTTGAATAAATTCATGGAATTGTTAATTTTATGGTAGAGTTAAAACTGTTATGCTCCTATACTAATCATAATCCACATGCATTGGGTGATTCACAGGGACTAGGATTGTTGACACTTGCAGCTAGGCTAACATCTGCTAACCTTCATGACTGCCGAAGCACCAAAGATGTAAGTCTATGTGCTCCTCCACGGTTTCTAGTAACATTGTTCTTCTTCTCTGTATATCTAGTAGCAGTTGGTCAAGGTGGGCACAAGCCATGTGTTCAGGCGTTTGGAGGTGATCAGTTTGATGGGCAAGATCCAAAGGAGAGTAAAGCTAAAAGCTCATTTTTCAATTGGTGGTATTTCGCCATATCAGTTGGCATTACAGTGACACTCATCGTACTGGTTTACATTCAAGAAAACCTTAGCTGGGCCCTGGGATTTGGAATCCCTTGTATTGTGTTGGTAGTTGCCCTACTTGTCTTCTTGCTTGGAAGCAGAACTTACAGGTATAGTGCCAAAGAGAACAGCAAAAACCCTTTCATGAGAATCGGTCGAGTTATTGTTAGAGCGATTAGAAATCGACAGAATACTCCTTCAGTTATACATAGTGAAGAGGATGCTTACCAGTGGCGTCAATGTTCGGAACAATTCAAGTAAGAGAAATAAGTTTATTATTTTTCTTAAGAATTGAAATAAAATAGATATGATTCAGAAAGAATAAAGCTTTTACAATATAATATTTTTTAAAGAGGTTTTCTTTATTAATTTGTGTTACATAGAAAATTTATTGATTAAAACAACCATTCAACACTTCTCTAGTTAAAGTCTCTTGTAAATTCTAACATAGTTGCTCTTATTATAAAGGTTCCTCAACAAAGCATTGCTTGCACCAGATGGTTCACTCGTAGGTCAAAATGTGTGCAGTGTCAGTGATGTAGAAGACACAAAAGCATTGTTGAAAATTGTCCCAATATGGATCACAAGTTTGGCATATGCAATTGTATTTGCTCAGACCTCAACTTTCTTCACAAAGCAAGGGGCTACATTGGACAGAAAAATTGCCTCAAGCTTCAGAGTTCCAGCTGCTACACTTCAAACCTTTATAGGGGTTTCCATCATGATCTTTATTCCAATGTACGACCGCATTGTAGTCCCTATATCACGGCGTATAACTCGTAAACCTTCTGGAATCTCAATGCTTCAAAGAATTGGATCTGGAATGGTTTTTTCTATGATTTCCATGGTAATTGCAGCTCTGGTTGAAACAAAAAGACTTAAAGCTGCCAAAGATAATGGGTTGCTAGATCTTCCAAAAGTGACAATCCCAATGAGTATTTGGTGGTTAGCTCCTCAATATATCCTATGCGGTGTTGCTGATGTGCTCACCATTGTTGGGCTTCAAGAGTTTTGCTATGATCAGGTCCCAAAGGAGCTACGGAGTTTGGGTATCTCCATCTACCTTAGTATTTTTGGAATAGGAAGTTTTTTAAGTACCTTTCTTATCTCTACAATTAATAAGGCAACGAGTGGAGATGGCCAGGAGAGCTGGTTTGCCAACAATCTCAACAGGGCACACCTTGATTATTTCTATTGGTTGCTTACTGGTCTTAGTGCTTTGGGATTCACTGCCTACTTGTACTTCGCTAGGTCATATATTTATAACAAAGAAAGTGCAATTTAGATTTAATCTTTTGTCGTTACTACCAATCAGTAACAAAAAGATATTTTAAAAAGATCATTATTTATAAGGACATGATATTTTGAAAGGAGGAAGAACCAACTATAAATGCAAGTCTTCTACTTATAACTATGATAAATTCCCATTTCATCGTTACCATTAACTTTTATGGTCCATTCTAATCTCAAGAGCTCTAAGTTCACAAGTTCACTTTTGTTGTAGCTTCCTTGATTATTTTCAACAATACCATCTAATCTCAGTTACATTCAGGTGTAAAATTCAAAAAAGAGACTAATCATGATCAAGAAAATCAATTATTGATTCAATCAAACCCATCCACATTACAAATTAGATCCTTTTAAAGATCATTTTTTTATTTGTATAGTTCAAGGGGCATGATTTTATGTTTTTTGTATCTATTTTTGGGCGAGCACTCGCATGATAGTAATCCTGCTGACCTTAAACTACATCTAAGACAACCTTAAATGGGAATCCTGTGTATTATTATGGTTGGTGCCCATATAGGTTTCTTACTAGGAACTAAGACTTATTGGTGTAGGATGACCAGAAGGGAGGAGAAACATGCATTTATGAGAATTAATTGGTCGGGTCTTTGCCGCAACTATTAGGAATTGGCAAATCATTGCTCTAAGTATGTAATAGAGACCGAATTGGCAAACCATTTATCAGAATTTATTCTCTGCAATTTGTTAAAACACCATAAAAAAGCCAGTTACGTTTTAATCTGAGGAAAAGGAAAACACATACAAAATGCACATATTTTAGGCTCAGGATTTCTGTCTAGTTTAGCACCTGTTAACAAACGACATAGCCAGGTTTATGCTGTCAGGAATATGCGGTGAGAGAGAAGGACCATTCATGAGACTAAGGATGAAAGTAATAAGATCAATGTTATTTTCTTCAGCAAATTTCCAGGCTGTCTTCTCGGCTAGTGTCTTGGACGCAGGGTACCCCTGCTGCATATTTCATATAATTCTGTTCAATTATGTTGGCCTCATGTATTCGATAATCTGAGCGATTCATGTAAGAGAATTCCTTTTACAAAGTAATAGATAATTGTTAGTATCGAATCCACTAATGCATGAAAAGTAATTTAAAAATCAAAAGTCTTTTTGTAATCTGCACCATTATATTTAGTGCAATTCTCAACATCTGAACGTTGAAAGATGATTGCTCTTTCATAATGTTTGGTCTTTAGTGATTCCTATGCTGTGAAATAATAGTAAAATCATAACAATTTGTTAAGGAATCTGTCCCAAAAATTACACCCACTAAAGAAAATAAATATGGGCCAGCAGGGTATTGGCCTGATGGTCAAGAAGAGTTTCTCCCTTCCTTTCACCCCAGGTTCAAGTCTTGTCAGGCACGTTTGTCACCCCCGCTGTGCCTTACATGCTCATTGGGCTTGCAGGATATTCAGTGGGCCCGGGAATTAGTTGTGGTGCGCGCAAGTTGACCCGGACACCCCGATTATTAAAAAAAATGCACTTCAGGTCTTAGCCTAGCGGGGGGAAGGGACTTGTTCATTTCCTTTGCGTCCAGGTTTGAGCTTCTCTGTGCATTCCTATTACCCCCGTGGTATTTTACCTACCCACTAGGCTGGCAGGGTATTCAGTGAATCCAAAGATTAGTTGTGGTACACACAAGCTAACCCGGACTCTCCAATTATAAAAAAAAAATTAAAAAAATAAGTATACTCCATCTCCTAAACGTAGCACACCAATTTCTTCTCCAATCACAATGTCACAATTTCACACTAACTAAAATTATTCATTACTTAAAAAAACTATTTGGCCGAAACGGAATGAACGGAACAAAACTAGAACATTCCAGATAGAATTTGGGCAGAATTTCCAGCAAAGATTGAAATTTTAAATGAGATAAAAAAAATATCATTTTATCTCATTTCTTTAACTGGTATAAAATATTTCGAGGTTTCAACTGAAACAAAAACGAAATAAGATTAACAATATTGATAAAGAGCAACGTGGTGGGCCACGTCAACTTCATGGAAAATGTCTTAGTTGCAATAGATAAGAACACCATGCACGAGGGGAGGAAAAATTGCATCATCAAGCAAACCACTTGTATCAAAAATAAGGAGATAGAATGCATTGTTTGTAACAGCAGAACCACTAGAGAGAAAGATGTTAGATGGAGGCTTTCAAAGTTTGGAAGTTTGGAGGAGGTTTCGAGTCTAATTACATGAGATGTTGAAGAATATATTCTTGATTTTTCTGATGCAGGATGGGTTGTTGAATGCACTAAGAATTCTATCTTTATGTTTTATTTTACAATTTGTTTCAAAAATATTAAAAAAAATGAATGTTTTATTTTTTTATTATTTGATGTTTTTAAATCATTTTCATATGTACTAATATCAAAAATAATCTTTCAAAAATAAAAGACATCAAAAACAATTTTATCCACATTCTCAATTGTGCATATAGTCACTTAAATCACATGATTAAGATGAAAGGAAGCTTGATCACCTTTTAGCTCTCTCTGTTTGTTTTTTTTACTTTTTATGGTACTGTTTAAGGGTATAGTTCAAAATAATATTTTTTATTAAAAAATACAGCTAATATTTTTTTTACTTTGAATTTGAAAATATTATATTTAATATCAAAAGTCATAATAATTTAAAAACATACTATAATTTAAACAAAAAGAAATATTTTTCAAAAAAAAAACTTTATATATCATCTTTTATGTGCTACTGCTAGTGCTTGTGCAACGAACGCACTAGAAAGATTTGTAAGTCCTCAAGCGCTCCAAATCAACTTAAGAACAGGCTTGATACGGGGGGGAGCCCATCAAGCCCAATCAAGCATTTCCTCTTTAACTAGATACATTAATTTTTTAATAGAGTGGGTAATGATGTGTCTATATCTTTTATTATTATTATTATTATTATGTAGCCACAACCCTTATCTTTTTCACCTCCTTGTCCGCTACCAAACCTTTAGTGATGTAGTCGATTAAGTTAAATGAATATTTCTAATTTGCAATAATTGTTTTATAAATTCCTCCGATTATTAATCGAAAACTTTTCATTATGCCAGTAATATTATCGGTAAGTAAATCAATAATTAATAAGCATAGTAATTGTTAGTTTTTTTTTTTTTGTAAATGGAGCAATTCCCTTGGCTATTGTAAAATACCGAAATAATTAATTTGTAAATAATATCGTGTGTGATGTTTATAATGAATAGTTTTAGGGAGAAAAAATTAGTATCTATTCTTTTGCTTTTGGTATTATAACTGATTTCTTCAATGAAAAATTTTATTTGTTTAAATTATATATATGTTGGTTTTCATTCCAGTCCCTATTCTATTGATTTTTTGTTTGTTTTTTGTTCTTTTAATTTTTTCAGTATGAGGTTTTAATTTTATCCTTCAATCGAGATTGGTTATATATACTACTTTTCATTTCGGTTCTTATTCTTTTAATTTTTTTAACAAAAATACACTATATTTTTTTAAATGCTTGTTTTTGTTTCGATCCCATGATTTTATTTGATTCAATTTTATCCTTCAATTGGAATTAATTATATATTTTATTTTTTATTTCGGCCTTATTCTTTGAATTTTTATTTGGTACTGATTCCTTTGGTTTTTTTTTTTTATCTCTCTTGAACATTGTTTATTTGTTACCTATATTTATACATCTATGTTTTTAGTTTTTGTTTTAATTTTTATCTTTTTATTTATTTATTATATATATATTACCTTTGTGTAAATTTTTCCTTTAATTGAAATAAATTATATATTTTATTTTTTATTTCGGCCATTACTCTTTGAATTTTTATTTGTTATTGATTCCTTTGGTTTTTTCGATCATTTTTTGACGATGTTTATTTGTTACCTGTATTTATCCATCTATGTTTTTAGTTTTTAGTTTTATTTTTTATGGTTTTATTTTTATTTGTAAATGGTAACATACATTGCAATATGTTCAAAGATCAAACAAGAAAGGAATTATCTGGCCTACACGCTACAGCCAAAAAAAACAAAACAAAGAGGAAGTCCAATCAAGAAAACAATGTTGATGCAGCCCTATCAGTTGTTGTTTATTATTAAATGAGAATATCTAACGGCTACCCCGTGACTCCTTGAGAGTGTCTTTAGCTGGCATCTAGCAGGTGATGATGCTTGAAGATTGAGAAGAAGAAGAAGAAGAAGAAGAAGTCATCCATTTTAGCCCTTTAATTTATTTATTTTTGGATAAATTTATCCTTCTCCCTTGTCACGTTCCTAAGTTTGATTGTTTAAATTCCCTGAAAATACTATAGATTATTACATGTCTGTGTAGTTAGGGCCAGCAAACTGGACTTGGCCTCTCCAATTATTGCGATCTCTAGTCAAATCTTGTCACAACACAGCTTCCACATTTCGGGCATGTTTTATACAATAATATACTTAGTTATTTTTTAAAATGTTTTTATTTAAATATATAATAAAATTATTTAAGGCAAACTTTATCGGTACTATTTTATGACTATATATGTGTGGGTTTATTTCATAAAAAGTAATGGATAGTAGCAAGCACTATTGAATTGACAGATGGAAAGAGTGTAAGTTGTGTATGTGTCCCAATTCCAGCTACGTATAATTATACTCCAGCATTCCAGCAACTGGCCAATAATTTGCCCGTGTTAGTTGGACCTTACCTGTCGCCAATGACACCTCCCACTCCCTTAATCATTGCCATTTCCAACCTAAAAAAACTATATATTAAAAAAAAATATTCCTAATGAACCTTTGCTTGACAACTTTGGTTTATAAAAGTTTGTATGAACCTGACCATACTATATGCTTTTATAGCCAAGAGGGAATGCTATAGAATATCATAGTAGACTTCACATATTATTGCCCCAGCTAACATTTTGGTGAGGTCCAATGCTGTCTAGCAGAACCAGGTATTAATTCATTTAAAAATAATTAAAAATGTAAGTGGGGTCTTGGTCTAGCGGTTGAAGGAACTTGTTTCCTTCTTCAAGACTAGTGGTTCAAGTCCCATCATGCACGTCTGTGACCCCGCGATAACTTACATCCTCACTGAGCTTGTAGGATGTTCAAGTGAGTCCGGGATTAGTTCTTACACCTCCGATCATCAAATAAATAAATAAATAAAATTATAAAATCTATAAAGGGTCTAAGAACTAGAATAAATTCAAAAGACAGATATAAACACACATATCCTAATTTTTTAAAGTAAAATTAAAAAAAATAGTTAAAAAAGGTTGAGAATTAAGCTTCTTGATTGAATTCGATTCAAGAATTTCACTAGTTATGATTTTTAAATATTAGACTGTGTTTATAATGTTTGCTAGGGTTTGCTTCTTTTTTTAACTTTTTTAGAATTTTGCTTTAGTATTTGTTACGGTTTGCCTTTTGTAAGACTAGACTTGAGAATATGACCAGAATTATCTGTTTAAAAGGTTAACTTGTTTTTATTTTTCCTTAGATTTATTTATTTTTATTTTATTCTTTAACATTTATTTTATTCGAAATTGATCTTTGTTTTTACTTTCCTTTCTGCTAGGTTATCCCGATCATATATTTATAATAGGTTTACAAGATAACCCAGATTAACTAAAATTATCCTAGTTTTATATTCATAATTGCAAAGTTTACGTGTAAACTTTGTTTAATTATGATTTTAAAAAAAATACTCTTCGTCATTGAGTTATTTTATAATATGTAAAGCATTTTAAGACAGGAGTTGACATGGAAATGAAATGTGGAGAGGTCCACTTAGATTCCAAACCTTGAGCTTAATTCAGCTTTGTTCTAGTCCTATCTAACCCATAAAAGATCATGCCATGATTCCCATCACACTACTACTTCACCTTTCTTCCTTGTATTGATTAAAATCTTACTTTAATTTATAGAAGATTCTCACTCAACATATCATTCTTATTCAAGCTTGTGAGCATCAATGCATCCATCGTATTCTATAAGTTTAATAATTGTGCTAGCTAGAGAATAATCAGTCATACTAGGAGGTTTTTTTATTGACATGGATGTATCTTCAATAACTATCATATTAGCGATCACATTACTAAATCTTAACACTCGAGTTTTGAGCTTACATCAACATGTCATGTCCCAGACAAAGCAAGTGCACTCATTTCATCCCAAGAATATTTTAGCCATTTAAATAGTTATCTTTTTTTAGTTCATGATTTGCAAGTGCATGATGCACTCATTAATGGGCCATGCATCTCTTTGAAAAAGCTTGAATAATCCCACATGAAATGTTTTTATCGATTTATTTTTGGAAATTTCATGCTCACAAAAAACAAATTACCATAAGTGAATTGAATTTGAACGTTATATATGAAATTATAGCACTTGCACAAAAAAAAACGTACTCTCGAATCAGAATCGAAGTTCATATTAGTCAAAATAAAATTGTACTATAGTTGAGACTCAATGTAAATTTCCAAGGTCCCTTTTGTAGCATTCAAGAAATTAAAGGGAGGTGAAAACAAGTTATTCTTCAAGAATTTGATGGGTCCTTGATCTCTGATATACTTTCTCATCATTGATGGACCCTTGTTTATCCTGCTCTCTCGTTTGTCGTAAGAACCAAATACGAGTTCGGCCACCAACTTCACAACTTTTTTTCTCTGATAGTTTCACTTTCATCAAATTAGTTCTTTGATTTGCTCTCCACATAATGATCTCGTTGTTGTACCAAAATTGTAACCGCGCTTTAATACCGATTATTTCAGAGTAGATTTTTCATCCCTCAAATAAATTATGCGGCAATTCTGTTAAGAAACTATCTCACCTAAAAGATTAAGCTTGTTAGTGAAGTTATATAATATGATTATATTATTCTCTAACACACCCCCTCAAGTGAAAATCCTTTGGGCTTGAAACTTGTACAAATCCACATTACCTTGCACTTAATTATTATCAAATAGAATGGGGTAGTGAGATTCGAACTCGTGACTGCTGGGTCAACAAGACTCTGATACTATGTTAAGAAACCATCTCACCTAAAATTTAAGCTTGTTAGTGAGGTTTCATAATATAATTTATATTATTCTCTAACAAATTCAATTCCCTGCTAAATTTAGTCTTTCCTTATCTTTTGGGTACACAACTAAATGTTTCCCTGAAATCAGATTCCTGTGAACAAGAAACCCCCGGCACCACCTCTTAAAGACCTTCCAAGATTTCATCTCTAATATCAACACCACTGACTAGACGAGAAAGATGACAAGAACCAGTTCATCGTTCTCTCTAGGGTTAATGGCAGTCCCGTCTCCCACACGCAGCAAATAAGTCAAAGCTTTCCGTATAGCTTTCCATGCCGGAGAAGCAGAACAAGGAAGAGGAAAGGGCAGTTAACCTGAAACCCTAATTTAGCAAATGCATGCAGGCCAGTACCATGCTGAGAAACCCTAAATGAAACTGCCTGCACTTATGTTATCTTCTTGTTCTTGTTTTTTTCTCTCAAAAAAGAAAGAAATCTCTTACACCCATTTGCAAGACACAAAATATATTTCTTTTGATTTTGGACAACATCCCATGTTTCAGTCCTTACAAGTGCACCTGTCTCCTCGTCCATGGCTTCTGCTAATGTTTAAGTCGTTAATTTTTTTGAAGGAAGGTGGCTCCTCATCACCAAATGGTCTTACAAAGTAGCAAGAATAAGCAATCATGTAGTTATCATCTCTGTAACGGGCTTGTTTGACAATTGTTCTCCTCGGACGTTGATTTAGTTGCAATGGAATTATATTATCTCTCCCCTTTCATTTGTCAGGTTATCTGTCAGGCACAGCTCTGTTAGAACCCTATGAGGATGAAACATCATCAAAAACATGTCTGGATACAATTAATGTCCGATTGATTGAACTTATAAAATAATGAATAATTTGAAGGCCTTATTAATTGAATTGCGGCTTAGTTGGGGGGATGACATTTAGAGTAAGTTTGATTGAAAAAATAAAAATAAAATTATAGGACCAAGAACCATCATCTAATTAAAATAAAACCAAACTATTTTTACCAACTCATATAATTTTTTAATAAAGAAAACACATTTACAACATCTAAACATTATTCTTTATAAAAATAAATAAATATAATTTGGTCTCGAGGCACAGCGCAGGTCCACTCCTAGTTTCTAACTATTCATAATCAAATACATAATTATAATTCTTAATACTTATATAAAAACATGTAAACAAATAAGTATGATTCTTTCAGTTTCGTTAGAGTTTGATTATTGATATGGTATTTCATGAACTCCATTATTATGATCGAAATTGGTCATTTGTGTTGTTAACCATGACCATTTGATTAATACAAAAGCTTAGCCATTTATCAATCTTGACTAGTTAATCATTGATTTTTGTTAACACTAGCTAGTGCTTGTGCTTCATCGCAAATCAAATCAAAAAAGAATTCCATGAAAAAGAATTTATCTATCAATTGAAGATTTAAAGTGTGAAATTAATAAAATATACATTAAAATATCTAATTATATTCCATGGAGAGCCCTAAAAAGTATATTTATTTATATGATGATAATTGTTTTTATATAAGAGAAGTAAATGTTTAATTCTTATTGAGACAAAATAAATTTCTAGTATAACTCCTCCCTTTCTTATTAATATTTGTTATCTCTTAAAAATAAAAGATTTTGGTTGATTCAAAATAAAGATACAAAATATATATTTGTCAAGTTTAAATCCCTTTATCGTACTAACACCATCAATTTGTTTCAACAATTTTTGTTCAATACTTATTACTTAAAAACATTTTATTTTAATCATAAAGGCAAGTTTTATTTTAAAAAATAATAGGATGATAGTTTTAACATTAATGTATTAAAATAATATCATAATAATACATAATTACTTGACTCGAGTTTCAAATTAAACTACATGAGAGTTAAACTAACATGACCCGGTGGGTCTAAACCCAATTTAATCAACCCTAAGAAAAACCTTATTTCATCAAGGAAATTAAAGATGTTTTTATTCATAAAAAGTTTTTTGTTTTTTATTTTTCCGTATTAAGTACACAATAATTGGGGAAGAAATATTAAGGTTTCCATAAAAATATATAACATTATTAAACAACCATGAAAAAATTAAATAATAATTCAAATTATATAGCATTTCAATAAAAACAAATGTTGAAAGAAAAACAATATGGGTATCTAATAGAAAATAATATAAATTACATTTTAGAGTCTCACCTAATAGTTTAAGTTTTTAGTTGAGATGGTTCCATAACATGGCATCAGAGCCTTGTTGACCAGTGGTCACAAGTTCGAATCTCAACACCCTTATTTTATTTGACAAAAATCAAACATATGGTAATATGGTCATGTGCAAGCTTCAATCTCAAAAAACTTTCATCTGTATTATAGAATAATATAAATAATATTTTAAGACCTTACTTAAAAATTTAATTTTTAAATGAGATAATATTTTCATCATTTTTTTGTAATTTCATCATTTTTTCTCAATTATATCCTCAATTTTTGATCGTACACAATGGTTCATAAACCACCAGACATTCTTAGAAAACACCTCGTCTCATCATATGGAAGAGACACAAAGCAACCTCTCACGTTTGTCGCCAAGTACTTCGTAGATCCTTTCAAAACGATCCCGACAAAAGTTAACCCGCACGTAACCTTCGTTTTGCACTCGTTTTTGCTCAATTTCCTAGAAGAATAAATAATTTGACCGGAAAAATAAATAATTTGACCGGAAGAATAAATAAATTCATTTGCATTTTTAAATTCTAACAAGAGCAAAACGACGGCAACTAAAACCAGCCAACAGCTTTGGCTAGCTTTTTGAAGAAGAAAAACCCTTAAAAATGACTTCCTCTCTGAGCCTTCCTTGTGGGACCCAGTCTTAAATTTTCTTTTTGTGGTGCTTTAAAAACAAATGGTGTCATTTATGAATGGACTGTGGGATCGTATCGCTGTTTAATTAGTCATTTATAAACTATAGTTCTGGATTATAATTGCTTCTCTTCGTTGTTATGTTTTGGGAGTACGATTATAGTTGTTTTTGAAAGTGTTTATTGTTTAAAAATACATCAAAATAATTTTTATTTTATTTTTTAAAAATCATTTTTAACATCAACACATCAAAATGATCTAAGAAAATTAATTTTTAATTTAAAATAAAAATAAAAAAATTCAATTTTTTCATAAACATTTTCCATCTCAATGCCTAACAGCCAATGGTTTCAGGAAATATCTCATATACTATTGCTACTAGTGGGATTTTTATATAAAGACAATATTAAATAAAAAACTTCATGATACTCGAACTATAATCATCAATATTTATTTGATAGAATATAAGTAAATAAATATATATATATATAAGAAGAAGAAAATAGAGAGAAATTCACATTTCATCTATAGTTATTAATATCTATTTAAATATATTTTTATGTTTCTCTTTTGCTTATAATTATCTTTTTTGTTTTATTAAACTATTATTACTAGTTATATTTTGAATATTATAAAAACTTAAAGATTGTTGAGATTTTAAGAACTATCCAGGAGAAAAATGGGAAATGAGATTGTTATCATATGACAGCCTGCTATGGGAGTATCGACACGTGTCACGAGAGGAAATGCCATGGCTATTTTCGGGATTTATATTTTTTGGAAAATAAAAGCTTAGGAAAAAAGTTCAGGAGAATGATATAGATTGAAAAGGCATTTGAGAAATACTATACATCTAATACTTAATGGATAAGGAGATAGGTGACGTGGCAGGAGAGAGATGAGAGAAGAAAAAATCTAAAAACTATTAAATAGAAATCACAATTATCTTTAAATTAATCTAAACAAAAACTTTTAACAAATTAAATCATGATAATTATTTTTCAAGATATAATTAGAATTTTCTTGTGGAGATCTTTGTAATTTTTGTTGACTATCAAATCTTGAATTTAATTTCTTAGTAATTAGATTTAAAAAATTGATTTGTGTGATTGTTAATTAATTTATTTGAGAAACAGCTTCTAATTATTTTTAATAGCATTTGTTTTTAACTATATTTTTTTATTTAACTATATATATATATATGTATATATATATATATATATATATATATATGATTATAATTTTATTCTTGTTGACAGCTCCGTCACAGTGTGCTTTGTTGGAATTGGATTTTTTGGGAATAAAATCTTGAGCAGAGGACATTGTTTGTGCGGCTGTGCGGTGGATTATAATTAATAATTAACTACTATCGTTAAGTTATTGCGTTCTCACCGGTTTTTCTATGATGATCTTGAGGTTGTGCCGCCCATTGGACGGTCTGGCCAATCAAATCGCGTCTCATCTTGAATTGACTTTTTTTTATTTTTTTAAAAAAAATGATACTCTTTTTATGTCTTTCTTGTAATTGTGAAGAATAATAGAAAACAAAATTTATATTCTTTTTAGTCCAAAAAATAACTTTTTTATACCATGTCTGGGTCTTATTATCTTCATATAAAAGCTCTATGTTTTTTTGTCAGAATAATACTTATAACGATGGGGGTTATAAAAATTATGGAAACTTAACAAAAGCTGATTTTACTTTGATAATAATAATAATAATAATAATCTTAAAGAATGAAACTCGAGAGAAGATATCAATTTTTAAAATTTATCAATTAAAAAAATATAGAAATAAACAAGAATGAGAATCAAATCTAACATATGAAAAACTAAAAGGGGATGAAATATAAAATAAATTTCAATTTGGTAAATTATTTTATACAAAACAAATATTAATCAAGAGAATAAGAATTATATTTGAAGAATAAATAATTAAAGGGCTACTTTGAATTTTTGATTGGTCAACTTGATAATCAAGGAGAAGAGAGAGAAAAATTCATTGTCCCAACTAATACATGGCGGATAAATGCAAAAATTTATCATGCTGGGTCTCATGGAGCTTTTAAACACCACCATATAAAGTGGTGTTTTGTCATTGCACAACACTACATATGTTTACATGCAAGATCAAATGTTTTTTTTATGATAATATTCATATTTGTTAAGTTATTTATTTTCATCTAATTAAAATGGATAATAGCCAAACAAAACCATAAGAAAAAGAGAAAACATCCTTAGTTTTTTTTAATTTTAAGGGTAAATTCATCATTTTATTGTATTGAAGAAAAAACCTCCTCTGTGGAAGCTTAATCTTTTTTGCTTTTAAGGATAATCAGTTCATTTTACTGTTTTATAAAGAGACTAAAAAGCCTTTTACGCTGTTTTTTTTTTCGCTTTTAAGGGTAGTTAGGTCTTTTATTGTTTTTTAATATTGGTTGCCAAATAAATCTTATAAAAAGACATTTTTGCCCTTTAACTTGAACTGTTGTTACTATAGAGGGCAAAACATCAGTACACTATAGTAATCAATGGTACAATGAGTCTTAGGTAATGTTTGATAGTAATGGTTATTTTTAAAGTGTTTTTTCACTTGAAAATACATAAAGATAATATTTTTATTTTATTTTTTAAAATTATTTTTGATATCAACACATCAAAACAAAATAATATAAAAATACTATAAAACATATATATATATATGAAATATTCTAGAAATACTATCCCTCATGGTCCAAATTAAAGATTCTATAGATCATACCATAACTTACGTTTACAATCTCTAGAATCTGGTTTCTCTAAAAATATTGGGAAATATTGAATTAAAAAAACAAAGAAAGATAAAGCAAGGTTAACTACACAATTAGAGTGAGCATTTGATGATCTTGGAACCTCCCATGCGGTATGGTCTAAGGGATTTTGATCGAGAGAAAGAAAAGAACTTTAACAAACGGGGAGAATATATAAAATATATTTTAAAACTAATATTATATCTAATTTAAATTATTTTTATTTTCTAAATCATAATTAATTAATATTTAATAATAAAGTTAATAATTTTAAATATTTTAAAACTATCTAACTTCAATTATTTTATTTTAGTATTTTAGATCTCACAATTAAATTATTTAGCAGCTATGCTAACTAAAAAATGTTTTGATCATTTTTTTCACTTATGAGTGTGTGTGTCTATATATATATATATATATATTGGTGTATTTTCCATAAACAAATCCATTTTTTAATCAATTCATTTAGTTTCTTTTAAAAAAAAAATCTAGTATTTTCTATTTGTTTTACAAAAACATTATGTGTTTTACCCTTGAAGTAACAAAATTTAGAATTTTAACTAAAAGTTTTTTTATATCTTTTTAAAGACTTTAAACAATAAAAGTACTTATTTACTGTCATGTAAAAAGATATATTGATATGTTAGACAAAGGGTTTTATGGTATTTCCCTTGTTAGAATACAATAAAAATAAGTATATTCCTTCGAAAAAAAGACAAAAAAAAAGTATGTGATTAGGGTTTTTTATTTGTCTCGTTATACAAGTTTATATGTAATTTTCATGGTAATGAAAGATGTTTTGGTAATTTTATATTATATTTTTAATTTTTTATTATAAGAAACTACTCATATGTGTTTTTTATGACCAGGTGTCCGGACGACTTACGCAGCACCTCAACTATTCCCTGGATCACTTGAACAACCTGCAAGCTCAAATAAACAGGTAAATCACCGCGGAGGTGACAGACGTACTCACACAGGAAAGACCCAGTGGAAATGAGGGAAGGTATCTTCCCACCCCACTCCCACTCGGACTCAAACCCGAGTTCGAAAGTGGGAGGACGCTTCTCTGCGCTCATTGGACCACGACCATTTACGGTACTTATATGTGTTTATTACTTGAGCGGGATGGCGTATGTGTTTTTATTGGTGCATGAGAGGACACCCAGTGGTCAAACCTCCTCTTCCATAGTGTTGATGGAAGTAACAATGCATCCTCTTCTTCGGTGTGGTGTGTAATGATTGATTATTCTCTTTCTTTTTGTTATTTTAGTTTTAGTCTTTTTTTATTTTTGTTTGATCTCTTGTATAGTTATTATTTTTGTTGTTTTATTATAATTTCTCATATGTTTTATTTTTCATTGAAATCCTTTTTTTTTCTCTATACTTTTATTAATATTTTATTGGTTTTCAATATCATTATTTGATCAAAGCTTATGCTGTTTTGTTTTTTTCAAGTTGATCCTCATTCTTTCGATTTGTTTTTCCTTTTGGTAAAGTTAATATATATATATATATATATATATTTTAGTTTTAGTCTTTTTTTATTTTTGTTTGATCTCTTGTATAGTTATTATTTTTGTTGTTTTATTATAATTTCTCATATGTTTTATTTTTCATTGAAATCCTTTTTTTTTCTCTATACTTTTATTAATATTTTATTGGTTTTCAATATCATTATTTGATCAAAGCTTATGCTGTTTTGTTTTTTTCAAGTTGATCCTCATTCTTTCAATTTGTTTTTCCTTTTAGTAAAGTTAATATATATATATATATATATATATATGAGGTCAAACAAAAGTTTTAAGTTACTTTTTCATTATATTTTAAGGAATAAAATAAATTATAAAAAATAATATAAACTATATAATTAAAAGAATAAATGTGAAAATCATAATATATATATATATATACATGATTTATCTTTCAACATTTGATTTGTTAAGGATTTGGTTTCATTTTTTTTTATTTGTAGTGCTTTTGATCTAATGACTTGGGTCATGGATTGAAAAGCTAATGTCGTTCAACATTTTTTTCTCTATTTTTTTACAATCTTATTATTTTATATTAGTTTTTTTTAATAATGGTTTTGTGATTATTTTACAAAAAAAATATAAATTTATCCCAATCTTATAGTCTAGATCACTAGTTTTTTTTTTCAGAAGTTGTTTTTGTTTGTTTCTGATTTTTTAATATATTATTTTAATTCATCTATATGTTTTTTTTTTGTTTTATACATGTGAAATTTATTTCACATTTTAAGAAGAAACGTATAAACATTTCAAATTTCAAATTTGACTCTATACTAATTATTGAAAATTATTGTGCATTACTTTAAATTCTCTTCACTGTTAAACATTAATGTGTTTTAATAAAGCTATAATCGAAAATTACCGATGAAATTGTGGAAAGTATTAAAGCAGAGCAAATCTCAATAAATCACATGTAAAATATTTTACCTTGGATTGAGGTGTAGCTCAATAAATGGACAAAATTAAAAATCCCGATGATTGAGGGATGGATTTAAAAAATATAAGAAGTCTTTATTTATTTATTCATGGTCATGAGTTGTAAAGTTGAAATTCGGCATATGACGCCTTCAATTTAAAATCATATAATTAATTACCCTGTCATTTTTAATTCCTAAATAAACCTCACTCTTTTTCTTTTTATATATGTACATATTCATGAGGATGGTTGGTTCATTTCCTTTTTTATCTAATAATTATTTTATTTAAATAGAATGCAAAATTAATATGTTATAGTTATTAAACCTAGTTTAGCCGAACAAGTTAACCTAATTATTTATCGATTTAAGACTTGGTTTAGTTTTTTTTTATAATAATTAGCTTTCTCAAACCCAAGTAGAATTTGATCCATAATTCGAAGAATGTTTTTAAATTTATATCCAAAATAAATTATTATTATTATTATTACTATTTTAAAAATACAATAATAACGTTTCTTAACAAAATGGGGGTAACAAGAAAACATAGGAAAAAAACAAAAGTACCAACTATATAGCGGTTAAAAGGCGAGGGGGGAGGCTGGGGTCCACGAACAAGTGGCAGTGTAGCTGTCAAACCGGCCTGACAGACTGGTTTTCTTTCTTCTCTACACAGACCCGAAACACAGCACTCTTCCCTTCTATGTATGTGCTCTCCCACTCCTCCATTTAAGCCCTCCCGTGCTTTCTACTTCTCTCTATTCGATCTCTCTCTCTCTCTAAAAAACACAAGCTTTCTTCTTTCTTTTCTTGTTTTTTGGGTAAAGACACCAACTTTGAATCTCTTTCTCTTGTAAACTCGAATTTCATTTACCGAAAAATCATAACTTTTGGCCATGGCTGAGGAAACCCAGAAACCTGCTGCATCAGAGGCACAGACATCAACCATCAAGGAGGAAGTTGTGGTGGTGGAGGAGAAGCCAGCTGTGATTGAGAAAGATGCGCCAGCACCTGTTCCAGAAGCAGAGCCTGAGGCACCCGCAAAACCAGCGGTGGTTGAAGAAGCTGCCGTTGAAGGTGTTGTTGAATTGGAGAAACCAAAGGAGGAGACAACCGGGGAGGTGAAAATAACACAATCAGTTTCTTTTAAAGAAGAGACGAATGTCGTCGGTGAACTGCCCGAGGCCCAGAAAAAGGCTCTTGATGATTTGAAACAACTCATTCAAGAGGCTCTTAACAAGCATGAGTTCACCACCCCTCCACCACCAGCCAAGGAGGAGGAGAAGCCTGCTGAGCCTGAGAAGGTAGAAGTCAAGGAGGAGGAGAAAATTGAGGCTCCTTCGACTAGCGAAGAGCCTAAAACTGCCGAGGCTGAGGCTTCCACCCCACCTCCACCCCCGCCCGTGGTGGAGGAGAAGGTTGAAGTGAAAGAGGAAAAGGTGGAAGAGAAAGTAGAAGTTAAAAAAGAAGAAGAGAAGGCTGAGCCATCCGCCGCGGCAGAGACAGTGGTGGTCGAGAAGGTGGCTGCTGTGGACGAGGATGGAGCCAAAACAGTTGAGGCAATTGAAGAGACGATAGTAGCTGTCTCCTCTGCTCCTGCAGCAGAAGAGGCCGCCCCAGCTGAGGCAACTCCAGCAGAGGAGCCTAAAAAAGAAGAGGAAGCCGCCCCAGCTGCTCCTCCACCACCCCCGGAGGAAGTTTTCATATGGGGAATTCCCCTTCTTGGCGATGAGAGGACTGATGTGATCCTCTTGAAGTTCTTGAGAGCTAGAGATTTTAAAGTGAAGGATGCATTTACTATGATCAAGAACACTGTCAAGTGGAGAAAGGAATTTGGAATTGATGCTTTTCTTGAAGAAGACCTTGGAGATGAAATGGAAAAGGTGGTTTACACCCACGGAGTTGACAAGGAAGGCCACCCTGTGTGCTACAATGTTTATGGTGCTTTCCAGGACAAGGAGCTGTATCAGAAATGTTTTGCTGATGAGGAGAAGAGGGCGAAATTCCTTAAGTGGAGGATTCAGTTCCTGGAGAAGAGTATCAGGAAGTTTGATTTTAGTCCTAATGGTATTTGCACCATTGTTCAGGTCAGTGATATGAAGAATTCCCCTGGACCTAACAGGACTGGACTCAGATATGCCACCAAACATGCGCTTTCTTTGCTACAAGATAATTATCCTGAATTTGTGGCCAAAAATGTAAGTGATCCATTATCTATTTATTCATTTTAAATCAAATTACATGCCTTTTCTTTTATTTGCAAAAAGAATCTTAATTTGATGTGGTTTTTGGTATTTGAAGGTGTTCATCAATGTTCCATGGTGGTACCTAACATTCCACAAGATGATGAGCCCTTTCCTGACACACAGGACAAAGAGCAAGTTTGTATTTGCTGGCCCATCCAAGTCTGCAGAAACCCTTTTCAAGTAAGTGTAATTCCTTGGTCTGCCCTTCCTTTATCGTTGCTTCAAGATGTTCGATCATTAATTGCTTTCTGAGAATTCTGTGTGTTGCTTGATCATTAATAGTTCTGACTCTTACCCTGATATACCTACCTCTTTATTGCTTTTTTGTGGCTCAAAGTTTTATCTTAAATCATCTTCCTTCTTTTTTCCCTTTTAATCTATTGCCATTGAAATAGTCTTATCATATTCATATGCCTGTTTTTTGATGATGAACAGATACATAGCTCCTGAACAAGTGCCGGTTCAATATGGTGGACTGAGCAAGGATGGCGAATTCACAGTTGCTGATTCTGTCACAGATTTTACTATTAAGCCAACATCTAAGCACACTGTTGAGTTCCCAGTGTCTGAGGTTTGTGCCTATATTTAATTTCTTTTTTGTATAGCATTGATGAAATCCAATTGATTGTAAACTGTGTGCTCTTGAAATTTTCAGGCATGTGTTCTGGTTTGGGAGCTTCGAGTTTTGGGTTGGGATGTGAGCTATCGAGCTGAATTCATGCCTAGCGCCGAGGATGGCTACACCGTTATCGTATCGAAGACCAGGAAGATTACCTCATCCGATGATCCTGTGATCTCAGACTCATTCAAAACTGGCGAACCTGGCAAGGTCGTGCTCACCATTGATAACCAAACCTCTAAGAAGAAGAAGCTCCTCTACAGGTCAAAGACCAAATCTTCTGAATGAGCTTCAGGAATCAATGACTTTGTGGAGTTTTGAAGTTCCAATCATTTAGAAGACATGGATGGCATCATAACAAAGGGTCCTTGGTCATAGTGGCTCATGAACACGAGGGGTGGAGTTTTGTTTTGTTCAAATTTAATATATTTTTTGTTTTACAAGTCTGGTTCATTTATTTATGTTTCATTGATATTAGTTTTTTGGTCTGGGATTTGTTGTTTGGTGTTTCATTGGATACACGATCTACTGGTAAAGACAGTATGGGATATCATGGGTTGACAGACACGTTTGAGGTTTATGTGTGAAGAACATGAAAATGTGTTTGCCAAAGTTGAAAGAACATCCTTTTAAGTTCTTAGTACTCTTACCTGTAAAATTTGTGTAAATGTGATGGTGCTTAACTTCCTTCTTAATACATGTATTTTATCAATTCTTGGCATTCTACATGGATCATTTTAGCTTCTATCCCCAAGATTTGATCATGAATTTCGTCCAAATGTTATCACCTGCTAAATCCTTGTGTGTGGAAGTGTGATCATTGGATAACTGCTGGGAGAGATTGCACCCGGCAAGGTTTTGACGACACAACTTGACGACACAACAAAACTCGGATTGTAAAATTATTCGTAAAATATTTTCATATAAAAATCGTAAAATTACAACTAAATATTTTTGAATATAATATAATGATAATAAAATTTTATTAATTAAGATTTATACATGATTTAAAATAATTTAAAAATACAATACAAAATAACTAGAATTTAATTAGACAAAATGACAGAGTGAGCATATGGCTAGGAGGCTAGAAGAAGAGATGGCGAGGTTCAGATATAAGCTAGTGCAGAAAGAACATTTATCACCATTAGAGTCCAGCTTGAAGATGAGATGAGGTAAGATAAAAAAAAAACTTCCAGTTCAACATTGAAAAAAGAAATCTGCAGCCGATCAAGTTACTTGTTGGAAACGTATACGGCGATGAAAGTGAAGTAGAACAGCTGTTTATCGTTTATTTTATGTCAAAGAAAGCTCTTTGAAAGTGATCGTTATTCTCGGGAGCTGTCTGTCTGGACCTGTATCTTTCTGGTTCTGTCTCGCCACACACAAAACAGTACAAAACAGCTTATACTAGGAAAAGAAAAACTGTTTCATCTCGAAGACAAAATGGAACAAATCACAACCCAGATGCTTTGTTCTCTTGCAATTCAATGCCTTCCTGCAGCACATGGAAGGTCTGTCATGACCTAAGTTGTGAATATCATTTTGGGATTTTTTTATAATTGAAACAGAATATTTTGATTTTGGAGTTTTTCGGTACTTTATTTCAGGGTTGTACTGTTCACACACGCATCATATAATTAAATATATCAATCCAAATTGTTTTTATTTCAAATCTAAAAATAAAAATATTTAGAATTATGTAATTTAATCTAAAAAAACATAATAAAATGATTTTTTCAAACAAAATTATAAACATGTATAATATTACGAGATCGTCATCATCAATTTCGCAAGATCATTACATTCTCTGATTGCTCTGAAATTTTAACATGATGATATATAAATATGTTAAGAGACTTCTAGTAAAATTTTATCTCAGTATAACGGGCAGATTAAGAGATATTATTGATATTCTAAAATTATTTATTATTTCAAAAAAACTATTTGATCAAAAAGAACAATCAAAACAAAACCAGAATATTTCCGCCAATAATTCATCGACAATGAACCAAAATTTAAAACGAGATAAAAACAACATCATTTTATATTGTTTTTTTTAACTGATACACAGTATTTTAACCCAATCGAAACTGAACTGACAGCCCTAGTAGTCTAGACCTGCTGATTACAATCTTAGACTTAGCTGGCTCAAAAGGTTGCAAGCAAGGCAAGAGAGTTTCAAATTCCTCAGCCCAGTTCAATTATGCTACCATGGAATCTTCTTTAGTGACGAGGATGCTTTATCTTGTGAGTGTTATCATAATCCACACTCGCATGATCAGCCAAATTGGATTTGTTTTTTATGAATTTATTAATAATAAATAAAGTCAGGGGCATGTGTGGATCGTCCCTTTACCTTGAAACAGAGGAGGCGGCAGTCATTCTGTCAGGCACTTTGCAGAAAAAAGAGCAAGAAAGCAAGAAACCTGGGCGACGTTCTGCTGTGTGTGTGTGTGTTTTGGGCGATGCAGTCTTTTCAGGTCGTGCCTTTAACTTCATGGGAGGACAGGGATCCAAGTTTGGTCTCTAATCATTCCCCCCACCACCTTCATTAAATTATCTCATCAACTAACAGTGTCAAAAGCAGGCTTTACCCTATCTGTCGGCTGTCTATCTATACATATCTCCAGGGGGTGTTTCCAGGGATTTTCAAAGGTTTTTTTTGAAAAACAATTGAATTTTTAATTTTAATTTTAATTTAAATGAATATTTTTTTGGTATTTTTATATCATTTTTATGAGCTGATATCAAAATTAAATTTAAAAAAAATATATCATTTTAATATATTTCAACATGAAAAACACTTTAAAAAACTATTTCAACCGGTATCCAAACATAGCCATATTATCTGTAACATTGGACAGGCTCTATGTAGGAGGATGTTTTTAAAAATAATTTTAGTTTTAAAAAATATTGAATTAATGTTTTTCATTTTTTTATGATTTTGATGTGTTAATATTTAAAATTAAAAAATATTGTAATGTATTATCAAATAAAAAAACTATTTTGAAAAAGACCCTGTATTAAATTCTTCTCTAACAAGATATTAAATGATTATTAATATGGTGAAATAGAAAGCAACGTCTCAAACCTTTCTTCCAAGTTTTCAAATACTTTGAGATAAAACAGAAAACCACGAATTTTTAATATTATTTTCAATGGTTTTGATAAATAAAAAATGATAAATGATAATTATTATCCTTTTTTATTTTACTTGAAATAAAAAATAAAAAATAAAAGATCTCAAATTCTTATGAGCAGAAACTGCAATGACACAATAATACCTGTAACCAAACACCATTATTTAGCATCTACTCCAGCTACAAGCTTTGGACTTTGGAGGCCCCATCAATAATTAGGCACTGGAGATTCTTCGTTTAAAGCTGACATCTCATTGCTTGCTCTCTTTTTCTCGTGGGGAATTTTGATTTCTCTTTATCTATCTGGAAATAAATTAAAAATAAATAAATATACAACTCCCTTGAAAATTCCTAGTTTTATTCCTAGCTCTCTCTCTCTCTCTCTCTCTCTACATCAATGTCAAAAGCAAGAGCAAAATGTGACGACATGCTGAGTTCATGGTTGTGTTTATCTTGTTAATGGATATTAATAATAATTATAATATTTAGTTGAATTGTTCTTCGAGGATGACTTTTCTCTTTATTTATTTTTAGTTGCAATTCTTTATTTTTTTAAAAAAAAATCGTAAAAAATGGGCACCCGTGTTGCGAATTTTCAACTTTGCCTACCAGATTAGGATCTTACAATCAACATGAAGAATGATTCTTTTCTTCTTTTCTACGTTATTTCAGACAAGATTTTTATTTTCAAGGTTTGGATAAGGGTGGCGATGACAAAGTTTTCAAGCATCCATCCATGGTGTTTTGCACAGGACATGGTTATTGAAAAAATCGAATGAAGAGTGCAACACTGCAAAATGGATATATATGTATATATATATATATATATATATGGTATTTTGCACTGCGTTTCTCAAACATATTTTGTAAGAAAATATTTTTATATTTATTTTTGTTTTAAATTAAAAAAATAGTGTTTTTAAATTATTTTCATGTATTCATGTCAAAAGTAATTTTTTAAAAATAAAATAATGTTATTTTGATGCAATTCTGAACTAAAAGTATTTTCAAAAACAATATTGTCAAAGCGCTTGAGATGTTCCTTATGTCTTAGATATGAGTGGGGACATGTTCAGCTTGTAAAAATTTAGGATAGAATTCAAAATAAAAATATAGGAATTGAGAGATACTCTTGTAAATTTTAAATTTGTTTAATTTATAAAAATTTAGAATATTTAGAGATTTAATAGCCAAATTCATCTCCGCAAAAATTGATTAAAAGATGAGGTTTGATCGAATAAAAAAAAAGTATATGACCAGGTGCTGCGTCCATGTCCAGCAAGTTGCCGGCTTTGCCCTCCAGCGAGGGTGGGTGTTACGATTACCTGCCTGAGCAGCAAAACTGACTGAGACCCACGTCTTGACGTGCCATTGCACTCGACAGTGGCACGTTTCAGATCCATGAACACACACTTGGGAAGATGACGACTTGTCCAAAAATAGAAAATAAAAAAAATAAAAATAAAAAGAATTAAGAGGTTGGTCACGTGGTGCCAATAAATGACAGGTCGTCCGTTCTACCGATATTGAGCGTTTTGGAAGATTTTGTTTTTTTATTAATATATTGTAAAATCTTTAGGGGTTTGTGTTTCTATTTTTGGGTTTAAAACTTTTGAATATATAAATGTAATTTTTTTTGGATTTAGGAGGTGTTTAGTAATGCATTTTAAAAATATTTTTTTGAAAACAATTGAATTTAATTTATTTTTTACTTTTTTATATATTTTTATATCATTTTGATGTGTTTTATAAAAAATAAATAAACATCATTTTGATGTTTATCCGAACTAAAAACACTTTCAAAATTAACTTCACTTATATTCTTAAAAAAATTAGTTTTTTTTTTACTTTAAATTAATAATAAATATTGTTTTTATTTTTTCAAAATATTTTAAAATTATATTGGTTTGAGTTAATATATTCAATGGAGGCTTAAATCTGAATTAAATTTAAAATTGTAGTTTGTTTGGATTTTCTCAAACCACAATCATTACTATATTTTTTGAAGATTAGTATTTTGTTTTAAAATTCAAATCATATTAGTAATAATGAGACGTGGCTTTATATGGTAATTCCATTTAACAAGTTTTCTAAACTATATTTTGTTTGAAAAAATATTAAAATAATTTTTATATGTTGATATTAAAAATTAAAATATAATAAAAAAAAATTTTCAACAACCCATTGAATCGCATTAATTTTATAATCTATAATTCATTTAATTTTTTTTCAAAATATTTGAAAGAAAATAGCTGTGGTCAAGGGTACCCTAATAAATATAAAACCCCATATTGGGAGACCAAAAATTTAATTGAATATAAATCACGTAGTCCTACGTGGTGCCTTCAAAAGGGACAGACCGGATAGGAAGGGCCTGCGATTGGGACAAAGCTTCGGCCTTATCTGGGGACATAAAAGCCTTGGAGAACATTCTGAACTGTGATTTTTGCTGGTAAAGGCATAAATATTGAAAATTAAAAACTATTTTTTTTGTTAATCAATTTTATGATAATTAAAACTTTGTTTTTTAGTGAGAACTGATTATATTAGGGCCAGATTTATTAAAAAGGATTCAAGGTTAATTTAATAAAATAGTTTTTGTTTTTATTATTCATGTTTATGATGTGACACTTTTGTCGTTTTTAATAACTAATTATTTAGGCTCAAAGTTATTACACAAGTTTTGTTTTAAGTTGATTTATTATAATTATTTTTTGATATAAAAAAATAAAAGGATGTTATCTTATAGTTTTTTTTAAATCAAATTAAATTTTGACTCAGTTATATATTAACTTATTTGATTTATAATATCGATTTTAAACAACTATTTTTTTTATTAAAAAAAAAGTCAATCCAAGCTAGGGTTAGATTGATGACATGCCTAATTCATTACAAAAACCTGTAATTTTCATTGATTTTGATTGATAATTCCACTTTGTTAATAACTATTCTCTACCATATAAGAAAAACCTGGTTAGCAAAGGAACATTTATTTTCATATTACAATATTTTAATTAACAAAATAAATTTTGTATTCTACCTATAATTACAACTCAGTTTTTAACATAGTTCGACAAGTTTATATTCAAACCTCAAACACCGAATCGGTCATGAACATTATATTCTTTCACTAATTTAAATTCAAGATTATAATCGTCATTTAATGAATTTATACTAAACATTTTTCATCACTTGAAGTTATTTTTTCTTTAAGATTTTTCTCTCACTTGAAGATAAGAAAAATGAAGCATGAGTACCAATTCCCAATAAATCAAATCTTAAATGATATAATTGAAAAATAAAAAAGAACCTAAAAAAAGACCAGACTAAACTCATTTAAACCTTTGAAATATGTTACCCTTGTCATAAACCTAAGATCAACCCCATAAAAGGCAAACATTAAAAAATAATGAAGCAAAATTATAAATCAATAAAATATTAAGGGATAAATTGAAAAATAAATGCAATAAAAAAGGCTAGAAAAATCAATGACTAAATTTGATATAAAACTAATATGAAATCAAATCATGATGGATGAAATTGAAAAAAATAATAATTAGAAAGATGATAGAAAAAAAATAAAAAAATGAGAGCTAAATTTGATATAAAATCAAATAAAACCAATTGACAAGGGGTGAATTTCAGGGAAAATGTTAATAAAATTTTTTTTTAAAAAAAAATAACAATTAAAAGAATGAGAATCAAATTAGATTAAAAAATAAATGAGATGACACCTTTTAAATGTTTGCAAGAAGAAAAGAGAGGGAAAAAATATCATTGAAACTCTATCGCTATTTAACATGACATGTATAAAACTAATACGAAGAATATGTTGATCCTTTTCAAACACTATCTTAAAAGGTTATATAATTTTTAATCGATGAAAAGACAAGATCACCCTTGATCTAACCTATTAATTAAAAAAAATATCTTTGTTTTTTTTCCAACGGTATAAATATCCTTGATGTAACCTCTTAATTAAAAAAAAAACAAATATCAAGGGTATAAATGTTCTTACATTGTGAATATAAAAAATCAGAATTACCCTAATGAATCTTTTAATAAATTTCTGTTTTCAAGGTACCGTGATCTTGAAATATACAACCACGTGCAGCTGCAGCCTTGGAGGAGCAGCCATGTGCGCAGCCGCTCTTTGACTGGAATTATAAACAATGACAATAAAAACATATTTAAAATATTTAATAGGTAGATGCTGCGTGTGGTGGTGGAATTGTCCCTTTTATTGTTTTCTTACTCCATGCCAAGTTTAATTAGACACTATGCTTAAGCATGACCCAAGATAAAAAAAAAATCTAGAAAATATATAAAATTAATTGATTGAATTATTTTATGAATTTATCAAGTATTTTGTTAAATAATAAAAATAAAAATCAATCTATTTAAACTAAGGTTCAATCCTAAGCCTCTAGTCAATTTCAAATAATCAACAAAAACTAAATCTTATAATATGTTAAGGAACCATCTCACCTAAAAATTTAAGATTATAAGTGAGACCACATAATATAATTTATATTATTTTTTAACACATTCATTCAAGTGAAACCTCTTTGGGTTTAAAACTTGCACAAACTCACATCACCTTGTGCTTAATTTTTATCCAATAGAATGTAGTGGCGAGATTTGAACTCGTGACCGTTTGGTCAACAAGGCTCTGATACCATATTCAGGAACCATCTCATCTAAAAGCTTAAATTTATAGATGAGGTCTAATGATTTATATTATTCTTTAACATGATATCTCATCTGGAACCACTTCTCTTCCAAATTGATTTCCATGGGATACATGAAAGAAGAACACAACGAAGGAGATGTTGATTTATCAAAAAGGTGTTATAAAAACATTACTTTAAGGTCTATGTGGTGATCAATTTCTGGGCAATTTCCAAAAACATAATTTGGATTCGAGCAAATTTTATTTCAGGAAAAAACATTTTATAGATTTAAATAAACGATTAAAATCTTGTTTGTCTCAGATTCTAAAAACAATTTTTAGATGCGAGTAAACTTTATTTCTGGAAAAAATATTTTGTGGATCTAAATAAACGAATAAAATCCAATTTGTTATAGATTCTTATAAGAGATGTGATCTCTAACTCGAATTAAAGACTTGTTGTGCAGATTGCAAGCTCTCTGCAATAACATCGCGCTTCTTGAGATGCAATTTCTAAAACTCATAGCTCTCAAAATCAAAATTTAGGGTTCTGTTGGATTAAATATATGGTTGCTGTAATTGGGTTTTTAGTATTATTACATGCATTGATTATTTCCCATCAAGCCTTTTCCTTTTTTGTGTTGATTATTATGAGACGTTGAAACATCTTTTCCTTGATTTATCAATCACGAGGGATGTTTGTGGGTGATGCCTATAAATACAATATTTTTTTATTTTAAATTGATTTTTTTTTATATTCTTAAATTATTTTGATGGGGTAATATTTAAAATATTATTATTCTATTGTATTTCTTAACAAAAATTATTTTGATAAACAAACTCAATCACGTTCTTTAAAATACTTTTAGTTGTAGAGTATACATGATTACTAAACCCTAAATCAAATCAAATTGAACCAATAGATTTATTAGAAAAAATCAAGTCTAAACCAATCATATTAAAAAATAAATTATTAAGATATTTTTCATTCAAACACAAATTAATAAAAGTTTCAAAAAAATAACACATGTTAGAAAAACAAATACGAGGAAAATAGCAAAGTTTAATAGAGTTTGTTTCAGAATTGATATCTTCTTCAAATTAATTAACATGTACAAAAATCAACCTAAATTATTATGAAAATCTTATGAGCAAGAAATGAGATTTAAAATCCAATAATTTGAGAGAGGTTGACGTAACATGAGAGAGAAAGAGAGAGGGAAAAAAATAGGTCACCGGGAATATATTAATATTCTATTTTCAAGATTAAAAGTTTTATTCAAGGCTAATTAAGAGTTAATCACCATCTTGTTTGGTGGTTTTTCAATGCATGTTTAAAATCATCTCATTAATTTTTTTAATGATATTAAATATATTAAAAAAAATCTATGATATGTTCAAAACGTGCTGTTTTTTAAATATATTTATTTCCTGCTTTTTATGATTTTGTAGAATAAGTGCATGATTGAGAGTTTGGTTGAGTTTACTTTTAAAAATATTTTTTATTTAAAAATATATGATTTTTTTAGATTGAAACTTGTATACACATGTTAACGCTATCATGTACTTAATTTTTATTAGATAAAATGAGGATGGTGAGATTCGAACTCACGATCATTACATCAATAAAATTTTAATATGATTTAAAAAATCATCTAAAATGATATAAACTTAAATAAAAAAAATTCAAAGTATAATTTATATAATTTTATAATACAACGGTAGAATTAAGCTCATAGAGACGTGTTTGTTTGTGGTGGCTAAGAGAGGCCAAGGTTTTCAAAGCTATGACATCGGACACAGTGTTTACATGTTGGGGTCGAGAGGAACAAAAATTTTAAATTCAACGTTCAGAAATCTAATTAAATAGGGCACTAACTAGTTTACTAACTAGAGTTAAGTCATGGGTGGGATCAATTAAAGTTGTTTTTAATGTAATAAGAAATATCAATAAAATATAGAATTATTTGATATTTTTATTAAATTAGGTGGGGTAAGTTAGTTTTGAAATATCTTGATTTGATTTTTTATTTTGATTGATTTTAAAATTAAATTGTGTAGAAGTTACCATATAACATGACCTTGTCGACTTGGTCGGTCATAGGACATTCCAACTATCATTTAAAAAGAATTTGATGTTAAAATTGAGAAAAATAATGAAATTAACATAAAAATTTATCTATTTTATATTTAAATTAAATTATATGAGAGATATTCAATCAATTAATTAGTCACGTCAAAGACAACCTGAATAACTAATAAAAAAAATTAAAAAATGAAATGAAATGAAATTGATAGAAAACAAATCTCTAGGCTTATCCATGTAAAATCAAAATAGACTTTGTCCACGGAGGCTTAAAGAGGTTGTCTATTTACCTAATTAAAAAAAATCAAAAAATAATAAAATATATAGAAAATAAAACATCTAGACCCGAAAAAAAGCGTATCAGCATAACACCAGCACCATGGTCTATGGTTCAAAATGGGCTTAAAAGAATGGGCTTTGTCCACGGAGGCTATCTGCTGAGAGGTTTCAGCTTCAAGGAAATTAAGCCTAACGGCAGTCCATACAAAGCCAATCAGCATTTTTTTATTTTAAACAAGCAATTAAAATTAAATTATTTTTTTTTTATCAAATATCATATTAGTCATATTTTTTTAGTTTTAAAATGACGTTTTATTATATACCATATTTCGTCTAATTTTTTACAACCTAAATTGGGATTTAAATAGCCTATTTGGAGGCGTGATAAATGTTATTTTTCAAACTAATTTTTATTTGTAAATATAGCAAAATAGTATTTTTATTATTATTTTTTAAAAAATATTTTATAAATTAGCATATCAAAATAATTTAAAAATACACTAAACATAATTTAAAATAATAAAAAATCATTTAAAAAAATAGTTTTAAAAAGATATAATGCATGTTTGAGAGTACGATTGCAGTTGCTTTTGAAAGTGCTTTTCGTTTAGAAATGCATCAAAATGATGTTTTTCTTAAAAAAATAATAATTTTGATATCAACACATCAAAATGATCTAAAAACACTAAATTTTTTAATTTAAAGTAAAAAATAAAAATAAAAAATTTTCAATTGTTTTCATAAACACTTTCCGATCACAATGTCAAACCCCATAGTATTGTTTAAAGTGATGCTAGGTAAGATGAAACCTCTTAACCAATAATAGATTGAAAAGAAAATAATAATAATAATAATAATAATAATAATAATAATAATAAGAATAAGAAGAAGAAGAAGAAGAAATTACGCAAATCAAAACATTAAAAAAAACAATCATAAAAATATAGAATTATATTGAAAAGTAATTATACTCTAATTTAGCATTTTATTATTAAATATTTTATGTTGAGTTATATATATATATATATATATATAGTTTACAACTCCTTAAATAAACTTAAGAAATTATCTAAACTATATAAAAACCCCAAAAAAATAAAAATTAAACTGAAAAATTGACTAAATTAACCAGGAAAATGCAACAAATCTTGAAAATGCTATATTTGAAGGCTTTCTCGAAATCAAATAAATATATAAATTTAGCCAAGTTTTTAGCAAAATCCCATCTCGAACCAATTATTGGATTGGAAACTATACCTATTAATTTAAAACTATATAATAGAAGGAAAAAAAAACCTACATCAAATGTTATTTGGTGCAACTTCTTGTTATTTATCTCATGCCATATATTCAAAACATTTTCGTATTGTGAATCATTTCACTTGCTTGGAAGTGAAGGCTCAAGTTTCAACTTTAGACTTTGAAGAATCTTGTAGGGAAAAAAGAATAGCAAGCTTTATTTTGGGTGAATTGATAAGTGAGTTGTCATGTCAAGTATATTTATTTGAAACTGTGTTTTAAAAGTATTTTTGATAAAAAATAAACAAATATATATTTTTATTTTAAATTAAATATATTTGGTGTATTTAGATCATTTTCATGTGTTAATGTCAAAAATATTTTTTAAAAAATAAAAAAAATATCATTTGAATATATTTCTGAACAAAAAACACTTTCAAAAACAAAATCAACATGTTTATAAATGATTGCAAGGCAAATAGGTTCCAAATGCGTGTGGGGTTCGTCACGCGTGGAGAGAGCTCGAAAGCAAGAGTTAGTGAGAAAGCAAATGGAAAAGGAAGAGCATCTCCCCCACCTAATTACCATTACCATTCCACCTAAAATTTGAAAGCTCAACAAACCAATTCGATTCAATGAATGAATGCCCTAATTAAGCTGATTTCTACTAAAAAAAATTAATTATTTTGAATTTGGGTTTTTTCTCAAATCTAGGTCTTGCATGATCACGTGTAATATGACATTAGATTTAGTATTAATTTTAATCAATTTTATAGCATCGTCCATGACTTTAATCATGACCATCTAATCATGTTTGAAAATAGATATATTGTTTACATGAACGTAGAAAATGGCTAGCTAATTGTATATATTGCGTGCCCTTTGACTTGTAAATTACACACTTATATACTTTTATTGAGCATGATTCTATTTTTGTTTTATTATATAAAATTTAATATAAAATAGCATTTTAGAAGATGTTATGGCAATTTGTTTTTTACCTTGTTTTCTATTGTGTTTTAAAAGTTTTTTTGAAAAAAATATTTTTTATATTTTTATATCATTTTGGTGTGATGATGTCAAAAATAATTTTAAAAAATAAAATAATATATCATTTTAATATATTTTTGAATAAAAAACACTTTAAAAAATCATCTTTAACCCTACCCTACTATGAACTATGCCATTTGTCCCACATCATTTTAGCTTTTGAATGCTCTCTCTTTATACTGAACCGATATACCTTGGATTTTTGTTACAATCTTCTTTGATTTTTTTTTTTAATTAATGGTATCTGGATCAGTTTATTCACACTTCAATTAATTTTATGAGACTTAAAATAAATGATCATATATATTTTGAATAATTATTATATTAACAATAATAAAAATCTTCTTTGAAATCTTACCATATGAACTCATGCATGCATGTATGGAAGAAAACAAATAGAAAGGTAGGTGAAAAGCCACCAAACAGCTGATTTATTCTCTTTTCTTTAACAGCTGCTACTCAATTATGTCCCGTTTAGTGGTTGGCTCGCAGTAAAATTCGTGTAGTTGAAACCACTTTTTTGTCTCGATGATAAAAAAAAAAGAATTCTAGTTTTTCTTACAAAAACAAATTCTACCACAAATATATTTGTTTTTGGTCGGGATATCAATCCGAAATCGTAATCGGATTGAAGAACAAGTGGTGGTGAAGCTCGGCATCCTTAGGGCTTGAAATAGCAATATCTAAGAAAGTCAATCTGTTTAATGGAGGCACCATAAGCCTGTTTAATTCGAGCAAGCTGGTGGCCGCAAGTGGTTGCTGTCGGAGAGGTGACTTCGGTTCTGCGCGGTGGAGAGAGCATGCGGTGATAAACTTTTCTAATAATAAGCAGTGATATGATTCACGTACGTTAAAATTAGTGAAAACATAATTTAATAAGCAGTGAAAGACGTTTCAGTGGCAGAAGCTGGTTTCCTGCAGTGATTCTGATGAGAAAAACACTACAGAACAGATTAACAAATGTACAATATATATATATATATATATATATATATATATATATATATATATATCATAATCTCTTGATTTTATTTTAATGGCGAGGGAAGAAATCTGGAGATGTGGGGGGAAGAACTCTAGATGTTTACAAACAAGAGTTTAATGAGTCTGTAGGCATATTTTAGCTAGCGTACTTGTAGGATGGTGGAGCAAGGGATCAATAATGAAATATAATTTCTACTTTGTTTAACGGGTCTGTAGTAGCAGTTTTCGAGTTCGAGTCTGAACATGCACTCCTTGTAAGATCCTAGAACAACTAGAATTTTACTCGCTCATCTGAAACCACAAAATATACTTTTTAAAAGATAGGTTCCTCCTGTAAAAAAAAATTCTATTTAGAACTTAAGATCCGAAATCGCTTTGAGAGATAGAATATTAATCACAAGTTAGAGACATAATTTCCTTGCTACCATGTGATATCTGAAAAGAAAACCATATGCTCTAATTATTTGGTAGATCAAAATCAGGTCAACTGCATGCAAAAGCTGAGCCTATACCTTGGAACTATATGATCTTTAGATGAGACTCTGTTTGCCAAGAAAACACTCTTGACATTATGAAATGAAATCATTTCAAGTATCAATGTTGACTTTGATCAATTTCCATGATTACATCACATGATGCTTATACCTTCGATTACCCTGCAATAATGAAGTCCAGAAAGCCATATATTCCATGTCCTGAGTGTGAGGCAGAAATAGTAGACGGGCACAGAAAAGAATATAGAATCTTCTATATTTCTGTATAAAGTAAATATTTTTTTATGTTTGAGCATGCACTGCTGTGATTATGAGTCAAATACTTTTACCATTGCACCATATAGTTAATTGCTCTCAATCTGATGAGTCTATGGACGGCTTAGACTTTCAAGCAGTCATCAATGGATTTGTATTATTGGACCACTTGTGTTTTGTCCCGATTAAGCAAAGAAAACTGGGAACTGGAAAAGGACTCGTGCTTGAATCTTGCACCTTGCTAAAGAAGAAGAAAAAGGACGTTGATGGAGGCCTCAAGATATCAGTTAAATGTTCTTAGTATTAATTTTAAATTACTTTTGAAGCAAAGATTCTTTTCAATCCTGAAAATATCCAAGGGAATATCTGTTTATCTCTATCAGTGATGGAGACCCTCTAGTTCCTTTCAAAAGTACCAAATTACCATGCAAACTAAGAAAAATTGCAGTATCCCCACGTCATAGAAAGGATAGCAGCACACAGAATTCAGCCGTTCCTGATTTGTTTCAGTAGTTTACTCAAATGCTACAGTAGTTTCAGCTATGGGGAAGGGTAGGCACACTATATAGTTACAAACTTACACAGTAGTAGGTTTCAATCCCTTCTTTTATCTGAAATCGGCTATTTAGAAAGCACATCAGATCTATTTTCACCCACATCAGATCTATTTTCACCCCTTCAGGGTCCATCCAGTGTAAAAGTAGATTGATCTAGACCAGCATTTGTAACACCACGTTATTTATACTAAAAAAAAAACTTACACAATAGGTTAGAATCACCATCTATGTTATCTTCAATATCCAATTCTTCCATCACAGAATTTAGTTAAGAGAAGTTAAATAGAACGATCTCAGTATTCAAGAATGATGAGGAATCAAAACAATAAAAACATCGTTCCATGTTAGCTTTACCAACGTCCAAGATATTTGAAATAAGAACTGTTTTTTTCTTCCCCCAAAATGCAAACAGAAGGGTGATGGATAGACTTTTTCCCACATTGCGGACGCTGGATATGAATCCGAATCTGTTAACCTCGTGCATATCCGCCTCCAAGAAATGTTTCCAAATAGGTTAAACCACCAAGTATTTCTTTTCTTACCCACCATAATTTTCTGACCTTTGGAAATAGTTAGGTAAACACCAATCCATCAAGGGCACGAGTCAAAAACGGATCAACTCTTGCTTAGATTACAATATTCAACTTTAAAGATGATGTCAAATTGAAGCATTCGATGTCCCAATAACATTACATTCAGGTAAATGGTACTGAAATATTGACATGCATATAAAGGAGAGAGCACATCGCAAACCGTCTCAATGAAAGTGTACATATATGTATATATAAGAGATGATTGACAAAAAAAAACACCAAATGCAAACCATGTGCTATTTCAACCAGCCATGCCAGCCACCAAAAAAGAACCAAAGACAGAAAAGAAGACAAAAGGCTCACCCAGAGTACATAAATTTAATTCAATTTCCACAACTATCTGAAATGGAAACATTAAATACGTGGAGTTCCTCATTCTGAGAAGGAGTTTATCTTGAACCTGTAGAGAAGTTTCTTCTTCTTTGAGGTAGGGTTGTCAACTGTGAGCAATATTTTTCCCAGCTCAACAACTTTGAAGCTGTTAGACACCACTGGCTCACTGGTTGGGGTCATCTTTGCGGGTTTTGTTATTATAATTGTGTATGCATCTTTAGAATCGGGCACGAATTCAGCACTATAACTCACCTCCCATCCAACAACTCGCAACTCCCAAACAAGGATACATTTCTGCAATGCACAAATTCATATTAACAAAACAAAACAAACCTTTCGTCCATAGCCAGGCATTCTTGGCAATGGCAGAAATGTCCATAATCAAAGCCAGCTAATAAGAGTTGAGAATTGCACAGTAGCATGGATCAATTGGAAGTATAACACAAAGGAAGCAGTGGATTTGTACCTCATATAGTATAATTTCCACAGTTTGCTTGGTTGCTGGTTTTACAGTTATCTCAGTTGCAGGATCGGCAATAGTAAATTCGGGGTCGCAGTCACAGAAATCCACACTCAAGCCACCATACTGAGTAGGAACTTGCTCAGGAGATACATATCTGTTTCACCAGTTTTAGCTTTAGAGTCTATATCAAACAGCAAATAGGAGCGGAAAAATCTCAAGAGGACCATCAGGGGATCCTATTTTGGATGAAATTAAATGATTTAGAGACTTCACTAACTTGAAAAGTGTCTCAGCAGATTTTGATGGGCCTGCGAATACAAATTTGCTTTTGGTTCTCTGTGTCATAAATGGACTGATCATTGTATAAAACGCAACATACCACCACGGGACATTGATGAACACCTAAACAAAACCACAACACTCAGTACATGAAAAACAAACCGTTCAATCAAGAAAGCAAATAGTCATGGGAAATCTACCTGTTTGGCCACAAACTCAGGGTAATTGTCCTGAAGCAATAGGAGAGCCTGTTTAGTAGCCAAACGAAGCTCTCTCTTTCCGGGTCCTGGAGAGTTCTTGAGATCATTAACCTGGAAGACGGTGGAAATACCACTAGGACTAAAATCAAGCTTCCTAATACTCCTCTCCAAGAACTGAATCCGCCACCTCAAAAACTTCAATCTTTTCTCCTCATCAGAGAATGTCTTTTGATACAGCTCTTTATTTTGAAACTCACCATACACATTATAACACACAGGATGCCCTTCCCTGTCATAACCATGCATAAACACAACTTTCTCCAAATCATCACCTAGATCTTCATCAACAAGCTCGTCAATTTTAAAGTCTCTCCTCCATTGAATTGTGTTCTTGATCATTACAAATGCATCTCTTACCTTAAAATCCCTTGCCCTCAAGAACTTCAAGAGAACCACATCACTTCTATCATCTTTCAGAAGAGGAATCCCCCATATAGTGACCTCCTCTGGTGAAGATGCAACCTTTGGCTCTTCTTTCGCCACTTCTTTTTCTGGGGTTACTACAACTTTTGATTCCTGAGTCTCTGCTGGTGGTTTAATCTCAGTACTAACATCAGATTCTGACGCTGATGCTTCAGTTTTTGGGGTTTCCTGAGCTGTTTGTGCTTCTTGGGTGACAATAGCACTCTGTCTCTCTTCTTTTTTTGGTGGAGCAGTGCTAAACTGGTGAGTATTGAGAGCTTCTTGAACCAATTGTTTCAGTTCTTCTAACGATTTTCTCTCAATATCAGAGAGATCAGACACGACGTTACTCTCTTCCTTAAAAGAAACTAAAGTTTGAGGACCTCTTCTCTCTTCTACTTGCTTCTCTTTCCCACTGCCGGCAGCAGCAACGACCTCTTCTTTAGCAGCTGCTGACTTTTCAGCCACCTCAGTTTTCTCCTCAGGAGGTGGCTTTGGTGATGAAACTGACTCTTCTTTCCCCATCACCGCCGCCAATGATGATCTAGAATCCTTTTGCCCCCCTTCCGGTGGCGGTGGTAGTGTCGCCCCCTTTGCTGCTGGTGATTCAGCTTCTTCAACTGGTTCCGGTGGGGGTGGCAGGTCCTCTTTATCTTTCACTATGGCTGGAGAAGTTGGAGCCTGCTCAAGTGATGGCGGCGGCGGCGGCGATACTAGCAGTGGAGTAGATTCTTGGGCCATTACTAGGTAAGTGAGAAGTGAATAGGTGAAAGCGTGTAGGCTAGAAACGACACAAAGGGTGTTCTGTGCTTAGGATTGGAAAATCGTCAAGCAAACTGACTGCTGTTTTTTGATTTTATCTTCGTTCAGACACGTTCAAGAGGAGCAGAGAGAGTTAGCGAAAGCGGTGGAATCCTATGCTACAAGGTACAGTAAGAGAAATAAAGATATATAATAATTTCCTTTTTCTTTTTTCATGTAAAAACAAAACGGTCCTTTTCAACTCTACTCGCACGAGTAAGATATTCAAATTAAAATTTATTTATTTTCTTCTTTTTGTAATAGGTAATGATGATAGATGTTGGAGCATCTTTTCTTTAAAACTACTAAATTAGTAATATAAATCTTTAATAGTGTAAATATAGTTTATTTATATGTATTTTAATTGGAAAAAACTACTTAGAAAAATTAATTTTATTTTAATGTATTTGATATTAATATAATTATTTATTAATAGTATTTAATAATACTACTCCAATCAAAATCTTTGTTTTGTATAAAAATATATTAAATAAATTTTTAATTTTTTAAATCAACGTATAGAAATAATTTTTTAACTTGAAAAGTCAACCCAAACTCAACAAATTCAATTTTGGATTTGGTTTAGGTTATTTTTTCAAAAAATATGAACTTTTTATTTTGGTTAGATTTTTAGGTCCATATCGAAATATAATCACTTCTAGTTGTCTGTCAGGGATGATAATTTTATTTAATTCAAACTTGATAAAGATAATTATTTTACCTAATGAGTGATATATAAAGTATGAATATTAACAAACTTTATTCAAGTCCCATCTTGAGATATATATTTATATTATATACTAGTCAATGACCTGTGACACCATATTTTTTTCAAAGCAAAAAAAAATTAATTATGTGAGATTTTTTTTATTATAATATAAATTTAGGAAAAATAAAAAATCTATGCAAAATTCATGTTAACTGCAAGTTTTCTATAAAATATATGAATTTTAAATTGATATAAATTTATCAATTTAGTAGGTTTCAACGAAATAACCACTATAAAATTATCGTCATCATTACAAAAGCAAGAAGATTGTGATATCTGAATTATTGAATTCATTGTATTAAGATTAGTTCATTTTATAATTCAATTTAAACTCAACATAAGAAAATATAAATTATGAAAACATCTGCAATAATCAAATAACAAAAATAAGTAGTTCGTTTTTTATCTACAAAAAGAAGAAAACATATATTAAAAATTCATTCTTACGTTACCATCATTATCATTACTATGACAGTTAAAATTATTATCAACATTATTGTCCAAACAATTATAATCATTAAATTTCCAAGAAAAAAATATATATATAAAAAAAAATCATCGCTAAAATTAGATCCTTAATAGGAACCATTAAAATCTATCGCTCAGAAATATGCTTCGGTCTTTAAGGTTTGCAAAAATTTTAGTGTGGTCCATGTGCTTCAGATTTTGTTTTTATTATTGTTTTTTAATACAGTTTTTGATTTGTTGCAATTGAGGGCTTCAATTGAAACTAATTATATATGTTGGGTTTCAATTTAATCCTTATTCTTTTGATTTTTGGTTTGTTTTTGGTTATTTTAATTATTTTGGTATGCAAGTTTTAATTGCTTCGAATTGGGCCCTCCAATTAAATTTGTCATATATTCTATCTTTTATTTTGTTTTTTATTCTTTTAATTTTGTAAAAATATTATACAACATTTTTTTAAATTTTTTTTATCTATTTCAGTCTCAAGGTTTTATTTATTTCTATTTTGTCCTCAAATTGGAATTAATTATATAGTTTAATTTAATTTTTTTTTATTGTGTCCTCCAATTAAAATTATTCATGTATACTACTTTTCATTTCAATCATTGTTCTTTTAAAAAAATTAACAAAATTACACTGCATTTTTTAAAACAAATATATTTATTTGTTCCAGTCCCAATGTTTTTATTTGTTTCATTTTTTTCATTCACTTGGAATTAATTATATATTTAATTTTTCATGTGAGTCCGTATTCTTTGAATTTTTTATTTGCTATTAGTTTTTTTGGTTTTTTTTTGTCATTCTTGGACAACATTTATTTTTTATCTGTATTTATACATCTATGCTTTTAGTTGTTGTTTATTAATTTTTATCATTTTATTTTTTATTAGAGATTTATTTTTATTTGGTTTAGTCCTGAAAATTTAATTTACGTCAGTGATCATTTTAAAATTAATATTGCTCTCTTTTTTCTTTTTTTGTTTTGTTATTTTTATCTGTTATTCAAGTACCTCTTTATTTAGAACACGTCCATTAAGATCAAGTACCTCTTTATTTAGTTTTTTGAATTGATACTTTATATATATATATATATATATATATAACTTTTAATTTTTTATTTTAATTAATACCCCTATATGATTTTTTTTATTTTGCTTATTTAGCTTTCAATAAATAAAGGTGATTTGTTTTAATTATTTGTATGTTTTAATTGTTGAAGGAATTATTTTGATTTATTTATGATATTTTTTTATATAGATGATTTTTTAAGAAAAACATTTATTTTATGATAACATTTCTAATATGTCTGCCCATGTATTAATCTTATATTCATGTTTCTATTATCATTTGATTCAATAAAAAATTATTTTTTGTAAACAAATTCACTCAACACAACCAGTTGAATGATCGATGTTGCGAGATAAAATATCTTGATATATATATATATATATCGATTAATTTTATAAGAAAATTTATTTAATAAGCACAAAAATCATGTGTTATTTAATTAAATGCATGCATTGGTTTTCATTTTTTACATATAAATATATTTTAAAAACTTATATATTTATTTATGGGAAAAAATCTACTCGGATGCAGGTCAAGTAGCTATTATACTATATTCTAAAAGAGATCAGTGTTTCACTGTGCATTATGAGTGCTTTCATCATGGATTTCAATAGTAGTTTTAGGTCGTTTTTGTTTTTGTGTGTTTGGGTCACAATTTGTTTTGATTTTTTATATTTTCATGCACATTAAAATACCACTCTACCCCCCAATAAGCTAAAATCAAGAGTTATTGAAGGGGGTGTCATGGTAATTTCATATTTTATTACATAGTAAAATAACTCTTTCAAAAACTAAGGGTTGCCTACGGGAGTGTTTCAAACAATTCACATTTTTTTTGAAAATATCTAAATACTTATCTACTCCCCAATAAGACATAACAAAAGAGTTGGGTGTAGGGGTGTTTCGGGTAATTTACTATTTTTTATTATTTTATTTTTTTCTGCCAAATACCGTGTACGCGTCTGACATATATGTCGACGGTAGTCGGCCTCACTCACACTTTGGGTGGCATGTGTGGCATTTTCCGTTGGTAAAAATGTCCATTTAGCATCTCACCCAACGCGCCATCTTGTATTCTTTCTTATGGTGTGGCGCGTGGGCGCACATGATGGACAGAGTTGTGACACTGGTTGATTGAACTTCTCCTCCCCCCTCTCCTCCTGTATGCCAAATTACACGTCAGACCCCTATATTTATGGTATTTTCAGTACAATCCCTTATCTTTTAATTGTTCTGTATGATATTGATTTTTGTTATATAAGTTTTGATGTGTTTCAATTGTGTTCTTAGATTAAAATTGATATATATATTGTGTTTTTATTTTAGTACTTGTGTCTTTTAATTTTGGCTTTAGTTTTCAATCCCTTAATATTTTTGGTAGATAAATTTTTCAATTTTATCATTTGATTAAAATTGATAATATATTTAGTTTTCATTTCGGTCCTTGTACTTTTAAATTTCTATTTCAACTCCTTTATTTATTTTTTATATTTTTGAAATAGTCCCTATTTTTATCTATGTTTATATATACGTGCTCTTAGCTTTGGTTTTTAATTTTCATTATTTTCTCTTTTGTAGAGGTAATAGTTTTTTGAAAAATTTAGTTCTTAAATTTTAGTTTATATTTATGATCATTTGAAAATTGATATTTCTTTTTTTCCCCTTTGTTCTTTCTTTTAGTTTTTTTTCCAAGTCAAATAATATTTTTTCCAGCTTATAAGTTTTATTTTTGTTTTATCATTATTTTATTTTTTTATTTGCTCTTTTTTTTTAAAAAAAATAGACTTTTTTATTCTTTGATTTAATTTTTTCTATTATTAACGCAATAATAATAATAATAATAATAATAATTTTAGTTTTTTTTTACTTCCTCTTTTGTTAATGTTTTTGAAGTTTTTTTTCTCGGTGTGCTTAAATAATTTTTTTTGTTTTACAATTAATAGTAATGATAATTTTAGATATTAAGATTTTGATATTGCTTTTGTTATAATAAAGTGTGTTGATGTGTTTTATTATATCAAACCTGACATGTATAGATATTACATTTTATTTTTAAAATAACAAAATTTATTAATTATTTTAATCCCATCAATTATTAAAATTATTTGCTGAAATCTAAATAGTTTAAAAGTATAAGGTATATATATAACAATGCCAAATGAAACCCGAAATGCCTAAATAAAATGTTTGTCATGTTAATCAGCATAATCAGCATATTATAGAATTAATTAATAGGATAGACTCGATAGAGAGAGAGAGAGAAGGTGCAGCACAGAAGGAAATAAAAGAGAAAGAAAGGCATAAAGGAAAACCCTTGGCTTGTTCCCTTCGACTCAATATCGAAGAAGAAGCGATAGAAATAAATTCAATGGCAGAGAAAACCGACGTCAATGCTAATTGGGACGCGTGTCTCGATCTGTCTGTCCGCCGCTTCGTTTACTCTTCCGTGGTCGGTGCCTTTGGTGGTCTTCTCCTCTTCAGTCAGTCTCTCCCTTTTTCTTCTTTCGTTGTTGTTAATTAATGAATACATATATATCCGTTTTCCTTAATTTATTTTTCAGATATTTGTTACTGCCACCTTAATTGCTTTGTGTCCAGTCTGGATTTGTTTGCTAATTTCTTTGCCCAAATTCTCCAATCCTGCCATTTTGGTTGAGAACCCAAAATCCTTCAATGCTGTTATTTTAGAAGATAACCCAGATTCTGTCTTTGGATTTTAATGACAGTGGCTTACATTTCTGCATTTTTTATGGATAATCCATTGCTCTAATTGAAATTTGCGCTCTCTCTCTCTCTCTCTCTCTCTCTCTCATATATATATGTGTGTGTGTGTGTGCTTTGAGTGACCGTGTTATGATTTTTGTGAAATTGATGATTTTCTTAATGGTAAATTTGTGGGGTACTGTGTTTTGTTCCATATTCGTTAAAATCTACTATGATCAAACTTGTATTTATCTCAAAGAATCCCTAAAATTTAAGCAGCGAAACCTTTCTGTGGGGCTGCATCTTTAAGTTCTGAGTGTCTGAATGACTTAGATAGTTTATTAATTAGGCACCTCATATTTTATGCTTGATGCGAAGACTTGGTCTATTGCAATGACAGTTCAACTCTTATGTTTTGTTGATTGGTCACTGCATGTTTTTCCCCTTCATTGAGGATTCAAATTGATTAATGTGACCATTTCTTTTTTAAATAGGGTCCCCTGTGTCTCGTTGGGCATCCGTGGCTTTTGGTGCTGGAGTAGGCATTGGGTCTGCGTACACGGACTGTTCTCATATTTTTCATGGATCACCTGCAAAGATGGAATGTCCCAAGAAAACATCAAGTGCTCACGAGCATTTAACACCTCTGAATACTCCTCCTAATGTTCCTGCTTCTCAGGTATGCTGATGATAATAAAAAATATTTACATAAATAAAAAAAATTCACTTATTTTTGTACTCCTTTCACTGATACTTTTGAAGTCTTCGATGTATATTTTGTGAACATACTGTTATATATTATTCTCCATAGGTTACTTTGTTGTTCACGGATTAACGCAACTATGCACCTAAGGGGGGAATTAGGTGTAAATACAATAAATAATGCAATTTTAAAATTAATTACTTTAAAGTAAAGAGATAAGAGAGAGATTGCTAACTCGGTTTTTAACGTGGTTCGGCAAGCCTACATCCACAGCTCAAGTACCAACCCGTACTTGAGTATTGTATTCTCTTACTAGTCCAAGTAACAAGATTACAATTCCCGCTTGATGAATCCACACCAAGACTTTTACACCACTTGAAGATATGCCCTCTTCAAGATTTTTCTTTTTCCCACTTGAAGATGTACCCTCTTCAAGATTTTTCCTTGGTGATGTTCCCTCACCAATATCAAGAGTTTTATACTCAACTCTCAAGAGTTTTACAAGGATTGTATTTGAAATACAACAATACACTCTTAATAGTGTGGATATAACAAATCAAGATCTATGATCTCTTTATCTCACTTAATAGCACTTAGAATATTTGAAGGTGTGTAAGTGTAGTGAGAATGAAAAATACTCTTTGTGTTAGGATATGAAGATTTAAACACAAATTTGAGTATTAATGAGGATTGATGATATGAAGGTGTTTATGCACTTCTAATTGCCTCACTATCAGATATAAACAATGTGTCTGCTTAATTTTGCAATTAAGAGGCCTATTTATAAGTTTCAAAAAGAAACTAGCCGTTTCTAGCCGTTTTAGTGCAACTGTCATATCAAGCGGTCGACCGGTTCACAACGGATAACCCAAGCGGTCGACCGGTTCAGCTCGAAAGGTAATTTGTCTCCAAGCGGTAGACCGGTTCACAACAGATAACCCAAGCGGTCGACCGGTTCATGCAGAAAGGCAATTTTGACAAATTATCTTTTCTGAATTTCTTGAACCGATTGATTATGACTTAAACCTATAATCATCAAACCCTTTTAATGCATGCAATGTGAAGTGTGTGAGTTCATTTTTATTTGTGCTATCAAGTTAGAAATTGAGATTTACATAAAACACTAAAATGAAAACTTATTCTAAGTCTTCACTTGCTTGCATCTTGGACTTCGTGGATTGATTTCTTCTTGTACTCCATTATGCTTGTTGATGTATTCTTTGAATAATACCTGTTTATAACTTAATCTCATCCAAGCATATTATTAGTCCATTTTCTTTTTATTGTTATCATCAAAATATATAAAGCATACAAAGTATGACATTATATGTCAACATACTTGACCAGAGGCAATGTGCTCGTGCCTGAGAAATGACATTTATATAATATTGCAAGGAACAAAATGCCTTTCTGAATTTGATTGAATATTCACTACATGAACTTTCATAAAAAGAATTGTCATATTTCCCTTTCTCATATGAGATGGACTTGGTATTGTTATTTTTTAACTAATCACTTGATTCAAGGACCTTTCACACTAGGAGCCTTAATGTATGTGCATCTTATTGAGATAATTTGAAACTTTTTATGTTATAACGATAAAGCAAAAAAATAAAATAAATGAACAGGGTGGTGTTATAATTTATCTATTTATGAAAAATGGAAGAATTTTTTCATTTTAATTTTAGTGTGTGTTTGACATCTTCTCTACTGACACCACTACACAATTCCCATCTAGAAGCATGATGGCACAAGGTATATTAGTATGTCATATGTGTAGCTTTTAATCTAGTTTTGACACAGGCAGGATTTTTGTGATAAAATTCATCCTTTCTTTCTCCATTGTAACTGGCATGGCCACTTTTTAGCTATAATAATAATAATAATTCAGTTTCTGGGCTAGATGAAGAACTGGGAAAAGGCAATTTCAGAGTTCAACCATATTAACTTTTTAGATGATTGTACACTCATGGTTTTGTCCTCTAAAAGCTACTTGCAATGCCCTTTTGTTCTTATATTATGTCACACTTTTTGAGCATTCATGACCACTAATATTTTCAAAGCCAGTATCATTTATTGAGGGTTGCCTCTTTTTTGTTATTTATCTCTGCTTTATAGAGCTGTGGTGGAAGTATCAAATTTTGATGGCAGTGTTAAGTTTTTGGCTTACTCCTATCTTGGGAATGATTGTTACAGACGATCATATCATACATTGAGGGTTTAATTTTTTTTTTTTTTTATCTCTGCTCTCTTCTAGCTAGACAAAGAGCTTGCCATGACTGCACTTGAAGATCTTAACTTCATTTTTTAAAGAGGCAATTTTTTTACTCCTGAGCCTTGTCTTAGTGGTGGAGGTGATGTGGGATTAGCTAAATCTTGGTCTTTTGCAAACCAAATATTGGACGTGCCAATGATGCAATCCCTCTAATTACACATGGATTGCTTTTGACCTTTAGCATCTCACTCTGCATGCCTTATTTTGTGACTTTATGCATGCACTATGCACCTTTTGAAGGATAATAATGTTCATTGAAAGATCATCGGATAAAAATGGATTCAGAAACTTACTCATGAAAGCACTGGTTGTTGCATCTCAGCTGATTATTTACCTCATGGAATGTGTTTTTGAAGAAAAATGTAATCTTTAGAGTTGGCAATTTCAAGGTTCATATTTTTCACTAAATTGCCCAATTGACATTCCTATGGCCCAGATTCAACATTTAAGTGGAGTACCATCATCACCCCCTTGCCTTCCCAGTTCTATTCATTTTGAGTGTGTGGGTTTTCGTTATGTCCACCACAACTAAATTGTGCCTAAGCCTTCAGTCAGAGTCTCTCATTTTTTCTCACAGTTGACTGTTATGATATGAATTTTGCAGGCTGCTTGGTTTACCATTGTTTTTGCACTCATTCTGCCTACTTTATCCTGATAACCTCAGTCCCCGTACACATGGCAGCAAAACATTTTCAAGAATTATCTCTTAAGATGTAAATTTAATTTAATCAGCTAATCTAATCTCCATCAAAATGTTTGCATATCAATTTAGACTAATAATGTGCATGTAGCATTGAGTGACTTTGTTCACGTTCACTAATGAGGTCATAAGTTTTGTGCATTTGATTTAGTTTTCTGAAATGAGATTATAGCCATTTATTTCTAGCATGATCCCATGCAGCTGTGCATCAAATACGTTGTTCAGACATTCATGATTTCTTGGAATTGAATTTGGTTAAGCTAGAATAATGTTATATTTGTATTGTGAAAAATATAATTTTACTTCGAGGTTTGTTGATTGCTTACAATTCCTTATAAAAACTCTTATGGCCAGCTCAATATTAATGATGAAGAATCTGAACCGGGTGAATTTTTTTTATGTCTATGCACCAACTGAAGTGAGCTTGGTGACTTAAGTGGATTATTGCATTGTGATCTATAAGATTGTTGGATCTTTATTTGTGATTTTTTTTTCTCAAACCATGTTTATCACAAGAATCCGCATGAAGAGTCTGTTTATGTGGTGCTGTTTTGTTTCCAGGATGGCCAGTACTGAGAAATGTTATATGAAGCTATCCTCAAGTTGCCTGGTTACAGATCAGATTTTTCTTAAAAATGAGATTGTTGTTGTCCTTTTTCCCGGGTGGCTTATGAAATTGTAGAATGATCATTGTCCTTGAAGGCTGAACTGTTAATGTACTCCAAATTTCCAATATATTGTTACCTTCCGTCCTGTAATTCTAGTAAACGAAAGAAATAATAGACTCAGGTGAAACCAGAAGATGGATATCGTATATGAAAAGTTATTTTAATGAAAAAAGGCAAAATCTTACAGAAAACTGTTGCCTGATGCAATTTACTTTCAATCGTTATAAAGTAGGATCTCTTCTATCATACTGTGATTTGCATGTTGGGAGGGAGCAGGATATATCCTTTTAGTTACTCAGGAAAGCAGAGGTGAAGATTGATGGATGTGTAATTTGCATCGGATTTCAACTGATCATGACATAAGCTTCATTCTAAAAATGGACGGAAAGTTGGCACCAACTGGTTGGCATATGGGTGCACCCCTACGCTGTGCTGCTATTTTGTCAGAAAAAGAAGAAAAAACATGAAAACGCAAAGTTAAAAGAAACACAGGAGAAAAAACATTTCCTGTGAACAAGGTACACATTCTATCCAAAGGTGCACTTAGAAATTGAGGGAACAATATATCCAAGGGAGTAGATGCGATCAGGTTTGTACTTTGTATAGAAGACGAGATTCAATCCTTGAACGGGAAAAAAAAACAGGTCCAAGGTTTTCTATCTTGACAGATGTTTGTGCTAGTATTTGAAATCCTTATATTAGTTTTATTTTATTAACGTAGGTATTCGGGTTAACTTGCGTGCATCTCAATTAATCTCATGAGCTTTGAAGTTAACGATCATGCAAGTTTCAAGTTATTATAATATTAGCAATCACAGGATTCGAACCTGAAATCACAGAGATAACAAACCTTTTAGATTCATTCTTTTATGGTCTGTTCTAAGAACATTTTGGCAGATCATTTGAATGTTAGTTGATGCTAGTTACAGAATGAAGAATCACAGGGATCAGTGGCCACTGGACCATAATGCTACCGCCTGACAAGAAGCACCGTGAATGTTATCAAATCCATCGCAAATCCTTGCAGACTTTGATGAACTCCATGGATACTATCACTATTGCTTACGGCAGGGAAATTGTTCAAAATATTTGGCATTCTAATGAGATGCTCAAGATACTATTTTTCATGGATGGCATTCTAGCTTACACTAAACTTCGTACAAAAACTACTCCTGATCTTGGACAAAGTAGATAAGCTCTCTAATCTGCTACACACTGGAAGTCCTCCAACCTTAGCAGCAGCCTACCAGACGAGTATAGGTTAGAAGTGTCAAGTGTTGCCTTTTTTTTTATTTAAAAAAGGCCTGAACAATCCCTTAAAAAAACAAAACAAACTCAGACACACGAGCTAGGTTAGAAGGATTATGCAACTCATATTCCATGATTATAATCCCAGACCTCCACTGGGAGTCTAGATTTGTAACTCCAAACTTATAGCAATGCCATAATATAATTCAATATTTAAGAAGTAATCAAATACTTTAATACACTAAATGTAAATGAGAACCACAATAATTCATGGACTTTTTTTTTTAATTATATATATATATATATATATATATATATATATATATATATCTTTTACCTTTCATTGTCAACTACAATTTTAGCCGATCATTTCCCTCACTAAATTAAGAGAAAACAAGAATGATTCTCAGCACTATAATAAGTGATTTTGATGCCAATGGATTCGTTTTGATGTGTAAAGTTTATATAAAATGTTGTTTTCCCTTTAAACTTGCTTGAAATTATGGATTTGAACTCGAAAACAATTTAAATTTTAGGTTGATTGTGGTTTTTTGAGCTAATTTTTGGGTTGATAGAAACTATGAACAAGGTGTCAATGATTTTGTAGGTCAAAATATGATCTAATGTGGTTTTTTTATCTTGATCTAAACCAGATTATTTTGATTTTCCAGTTACTAGAGATCACTAAAATCTAGGCAACAGAGGTGACACGTAGTTTGACTCAAAGACAAAAGCAACATGTCATCTCTTCTCTCTTTCTAAATATTAAAAGGCGAACAACCTATTACCTGTCTCTTAAACAAATTAGAAAAAAATAAAGGCCAAACATGTGGGCTAGTCTAAGCCAACGTGTCCAAGCCTTTTTCAGGAGGATCATGATCTCTAGGCCTTTCTAGCTGGAGTCCATTACAATTGTATTTTTGCTTGTTTATATTTTTAATTTCATTATTTACTATTTAATTTGATTGTTAATTAGGAAAATTAAATATTCAATCATTTAATATTTTGTTGATTTTTTTATTGAACTTAATTAAATTCTTAACCTAAATCACATATTAAACTGATTAATTTAAAATGAATAGGGATTTAACTTGATGATTTGTTTTTATCATTCTTTAGTTTTTTAGCTAGATACATGCATGAACTTTTCGAATTTATTTTGAAATCTTTTTATGTATAAAAACATGTCATAAAAAACTATATATATATTTTTAATATTCTACCCGGCAAAACTACAAGTTATCTATTAAAAAACGTAGAAATCTTCTTCGTCAGCTTTTTAGTTTCCCAAATCGAATGACGTTGGAAATCGAAAATTCTTAAGTGTTAAGCAAGGAAAGAACGAAACAAACATAGAAGGAAGCAATGGATGGACCTCCAGTGAATGATTGTTGCTCCATATGCCATGGACATTTCAAAATTGCTTGCCAGGCCAATTGCTCTCATTGGTTTTGTGGTCAGTTTGTTCTCCATTTTCTCATCTACACTCATGCTTTCTTTCTGTCATCTGGGTTCTTTCTGAATTACCTTAAAAACAAGAATCCAATGCGAGATTATTTTTTCTTTTTATAGCAAGGAAGAAGATTTTGATGGTATTCATGAATGATAAATGATTATCTTTCATGGGTTTTCTATTGCTTGCTAAATTATCATTTAATAATAACAATGTGTGTCTATGATGGCTTTTGAGCTTATGGACTTGAACCAAGAAAAAAAATTAATTGAAAAGTTTATCTTAATATTAGCAATCAATTAATAGCACCCAATTAATTTAAACTAACTTTGAGGCATTCAGTGTCTTGTATTTAGTTCGATGACATTGGTTTTCTGTTAATATTAAGCTCATAATAGAAATTACATTCAATCATTTACATTTTCTTATGTTTCATTTTTGCAAGAACCAGATGTTATATAACCCAGGATTCCTTGACAATAATGTTATCATATAAAAGCATAATATTATACTTAAAAGAACGAATCTTTGTCCAGTTATGTGGTCAAAATGCATATTTTTATCTATTTTCTTTTGTTGATTCTGTTGAAACGATATATGGGGTTTCTCCTTCTAATCTTTGGTTTCTAGATTATTAAGATTAAACATGCAGGTAATGGGATTTTGTTTTCACTTGGTATTTTAGGTGATTGTATTATGCTTGTTTGGCATCATGGATCCGTACTCCAGCCATGTAAATGTCCACTGTGTCGTCGGCAGATTACGTTGTTGGTTCCTGGTGAAGCTTCATTAAGGGAGCGCAGTGATCCTGATGTTGCTGAGGTTATTGGAAAAATTGAAAGATACAATCATCTTTTTGGTGGAAATAGCAGTGGTCTCATTCAGGCATGTTGATTTATGTGTCTCAGTGTCTTGTATATAATAAATTGTTCCTTGCAATTAATATTGCCTTAAACAAGGCAACTTTAGTCTGATCAGAATCAAAAGGAAACAGCCAAAACAAAGGACAGATATTGATTTTGGCCATGGAATGCATGTCTTTCTTGTGGAAGTTTAAGAGGATTTTTTTCCCAACAGTTAATTGGAACTTGGTCCATAGAGTCTGTGTTATTACCTTCTCACTGCCCCTTCCAAATTCTTGTTTGTTCTCCCTTCTTTCTTCCATGCAGCAATCTCAGCTGCCACCCTGTTTCTCTGTTGATAGTAGTTGCTCTACTTCCTAGCTTTAGAGAAAGAATATGAGAAGAGGAATAGTTGCTTTACTTTGTGGCCTGTATGGTTGTGCTACTTTGTCACAGTTTTTTCTCATTTTTCATTGACAGGATACCTTTTTCTTCTCATAGATGCATTTAAGTGTTTTCTTCCTTATTTCACAGAATGTGATATCATATGATTTCTGATTTCTCAGCTAAAATCATAGAAAACTATACAGTTTTAGGAGATCTACTTGTATACAGAACTTAAAGTGTGGGGTAGAGTTCTCTAAAAAATTACTTGGCAATATTAGTAAGATTAAAGCAGTTATTCTGTCAATGGGGAACAGTAAGTTACGATACCTATGCCTCAGGTGTAGCTATTTCTTAATTGATTTACTAAGTAGTGCTGCTGGGTTCTGTAGATTTGAAGGTGCCAACTACATGAACAACAGCCTCTTTCTCATTTTGATTTCATATGAAGTTTTCACTCATTTTTCTTAATCATAAGAAAGCTAGATATGATGATTAAAAGTATTAGTTGATGACATACACTATAATTTTTATCTGTTTCAATATTTATAATCATATCTGCTATGAGTTTTAAAAAGATGGATTCTCTTATCCCCAGAGAATGCAAGACCTTCCATTTCTTCTCCGGAGGTTGTTGCAAGAAATAATGGATCCCCAAAGGTCACTTCCTTTGGTCATCAGGGCGCGCGTCTATATTTCAGTTAAGTGAATTGGCAACTATCTATTTGTGTTTTCCTCTCAGCTTGGTGTTCTGTCATCTTTTAGGAATATACTATGAGCCTCTTTTTTTTTTTTTATCTGATTATTGGTAAGATTTAACCAAAATTAATCCATCTGTTCAGAAGGAACTCAAGATTGAACTCTTAATGGATTCGACATACAGTGTGTGATGGCTCTCATACTTGATTTGAAGTATTCCAGACCTTCACGTCTTGAGCATTTGTGAAGGCATCTAATGGAATGCTAAAAAATTGTTGCTTAGTTCTTCAACATCTAACATAATATATTCCTGTGAACAAGAATACTGTTTTAGACACGAGAGATCATCTGAAGAAAGTCATGGTATAATGGCCGAGCAGAAGATTATCAGAATGGGAAGCCATGACTTTATAGAGCAGTGGTATAATTTTATGGAAATTTGGACGCTGACTTAATTTAATTGGTACAGGTTTTCTCTAGCCTTTGATGTAGAAGTCGCTGTATGTTCTAATCCATGAAATGTGACAATGACATAATCTATTCTATTAAGAACAATTATTTTTGTGGGCTGCATATCCAATATAGACTCACATAGCAACTTAGCATTCAGTTTTTCTGTTATGTTTTCCATTCATTGACTGGTTTATAGTTTGGTTAGTTTGCTAGGAGAAACTGTTACTGCATTAGCTGTTTTATGCAACTCTGTAGACTAAAGCACCAGTCTTCTTCGATTGACCGAATTAAGTTTTTTATGCATTACTTGATTTGTTGTTTGGGATTCTAGTCTCATTTCCACAGCAGGATTCTTATTTATTTCTTGTTTGCAGGTGGTACTAAGTGCCATCTACATCATCAGCCCTGTAGACATTATTCCAGAAGGTAACTGAAAGCTTTGATCTATCAACTTATTTACTTTTTTGTTCTCTTGCATTGCTTTGGTAGACTAGTTTTGGTGAATAACATTAAAATAATGCATTCAGCTATGGATTTTAATTTACAGGACTTTTGGGAATAGTCGGTCTCCTGGATGATCTCCTCGTAGTGCTCATTTGCTTTCTTCATGTTGCTGCCATCTACCGGGCCCTATTGTATTATCGTCACGGAGGTTCATGAACAGAACATGAGGCTCGATGAGGTTAACTTGCAAATTTAGCTTTAAGTTCTTCCGTAGAAACCTAAACGTGTTTTCAAAATTGCAAAGGAAGTTTTTTTTTTTGTAGATATGATAGTACCTTCCCCCCCCCCATTGTTCCTGAAGAAATAACAGAATTAGAATTGTAGTGTTGTAATTGATGATTTGAATTGAAGTAGCCTTGTCGTTTGATATTGATGTTGTAGCATATTTTGTTTCCTCTTGCTCTCTATTTCTGGATAAATACCCTCTTCCCCCATGTGAGGCAAGACCTCTGACGAGGCATGACTACTGTTACTGTGGACTTGAGGCGTCCAGGACGTCAAACCAGACAAGTTTTTGTAATCGCTGGACAACCATTTGAAAAGAAAAGTTGAAGAACGATGGACAATGCCTCGAGTCTTTCTTCAGATGAAACAATGTATAGAATAGGAAGAAAAGTGTTAATTAACAAGTGGCAGAAACAAGAACCTTGTCTGAAATTTACATTATTGAACAACTCTCAGTAACGAATTTATATCACTTCTCCAAACCAAAGGAAAATGATGGGTTCGTCCTTGTTTGGGAATTTGCGTGGTTATGCATAAGTGCAGCCATCAGGTTGCAGTAGATTTTTCTAAATTAATTCTGAACCGTGGGCCGAATTTAAGTGTGGCAAAAACATTCCTGTCGTAATATAAATCGTATTATAAAGTATCATTTAACTTATCATTGTATCAAAATCTTATTGACTTAACGGTCACGAGTTCGAGTCACACTATCTCATTCTATCTGATAAAAAAATCAAGTATAAGGTAATGTGGGTTTGTGTAAATTTTAAGCTCAAAATGCTTTCACTTGAGAAGGTGTGTTAGAGAATAATGTAAATCATATTTTGGGATCTCACCTACCAGCTTAAGTTTTTAGATGAGATGATTCTTTAACACTTTGCATGAGTTGTTTATATACTAACACACCATCATTGAGATGCCATTATAGATCTAGAGATATGAGATGTTAGGTATATTGCCATTTTGTGGCAATATCCTACCATTGTTGAAAATAGTAATCAACCCACCATTGTTGAAAATGGTAAATTGCCTAAGTTTGGTGGCCAACCTTTGACTATGAAGAAAATTTGGTGGCCAACCATTTAAGATTGTCTCCTCATTCTTGCTATAAATAGAGGAGCTTCTTAGAGCTAAAAATGAGAGAGAGCAACACAAGTGAATGTGTTGTGTAGAGAGTGGGAGAAACACAAGTGAATGTGTTGTGTAGAGAGAGCTAGAGAGAGTTGATGAGTTGAGTAGAGTGGATGCAATCCTCCTCCTCTATATGTATTTATTGTAACTCTTTCTCTATCTCTAATACAATGACTCTCTCCCGTGGATGTAGGCGGTTTTGCCGAACCACGTTAAATATTGTGTCAGTATGCTTAAGCCTCCTATGAGCAAGTATCAGTACACCCCCGGTCCGCGCATGGGAAAGCCGGAATTTCCCAACAACTGGTATCAGAGCTGATGGTTTAAAGGGGTGTTTGATTTTGCTCAAAAATGAAAATTGTCAAAATTGTGTTTTGACCATACCACTGTGTAGAGGAGGCCGAGACGAAGCCACTGGTGAAAACGGCGTCAAAATCTGATGTCGGACATGGCCACACTCTCCATCACTCTCCAGCAGGGCATCTGCCCACGCGCGCAGACGCGCCCCATGCGTCTTCTTCGCCCGGATTGGCTGACCCGACCCGAATACCAGTTGACCCCAACAACTTGTATCAGAGCCGTTGGTGTAGGTAGGTGTTTGATTTTTTGCAGAAAAATCAAAGTGCTCAAAAATGATTTTTGAGTATCTGATCTTCTAGAGGAGGTCATCACGATTCCAACGGTGTATAGCACACTTAATTCGGAGTTCAAACGAAGAAGTTATTGTCGGTCAAAGTTTTGACTGGAAAAGTCAACGCCACGTCATCGGTGCCACGTCAGCGCCACATCATCAGTCAAGTCAACAGTGCCATGTCACTGGTGGGATAAGATTCTGTGCAGCAGAGTCTAAATGCAACCGGATCTGAGATTGAATCTGGGTCGTTCATCAGGCCAGACTTGTTTTGATCAAATCTTAGCCGTCTGAAGTGCGATTTGGACGATTTCAGACTTGTTTCCAGCTAATTTGATCGTTCCGGATGCAATGGTACGGTCCGATCGTTGAGATTTGAGACCAAAAATGACAGTGGTGAATTAACAAAAGAGATTGCCCGATTAAGAAGCATCTGAAGGTCATCATGGTGGTCGTTGAAGAGAAGAAGAAGAAGGTGCACATGTTTACCCAATTACATGTGTTGAACTGCTGAGTGAGGAGAAATTTAACTGCCTTGAAGGAAGGTAAAATTGGGACACTCTGGACACCCGATCATGTCGATAATTTGAGGTGAAGAGTGGAAATTGACGAAGACCAATCTTGACGAATCTAAGCACTGGTAGTTGTTGACATATAATGTCATACTTTGTATGCTTTATATATTTTGATGATAACAATAAAAAGAAAATGGGCTAATAATATGCTTGGATGAGATTAAGCTATAAACAGGTTTTATTCAAAGAATACATCAACAAGCATAATGGAGTTCAAGAAGAAATCACTCCAAGAAGTCCAAGATGCAAGCAAGTGAAGACTTAGAATAAGTGTTCATTTTAGTGCTTTGTGTAAATCTCAATTTCTATCTTGATAGCACAAATTAAAATGAACTCACACACTTCACAGTGCATGCATTAAAAGGATTTAATGATTAAAAGGTTTAAGTCATAATCAATCGGTTCAAGAAATTCGAAAAGATAATTTGTCAAAATAGATTTTGCATGAACCGATCGACCAGCTGAGGTATCCGTTGTGAACCGGTCGACCGCTTGGAAGACAAATTATTTTATCCGTTATGAACCGGTCGACCAGCTTGGTTTTGTCCGTTATGAACCGGTCGACCGCTTGATATGGCGGTTGCACTAAAGCGGCTAGAAGCGGCTAGTTTCTTTTAGAAACTTATAAATAGGCCTCTTAATTGCAAAACTAATTACACATAACTGTCATATCTTATATTGAGGCACTTAGAAGTGCATCAACACCTTCATACCATCTTTCCTCCTTAATACTCATATTTGTGTTTAAATCTTCATATCCTAACACAAAGAGTATTTCTCATTCTCACTACACTTAACCACCTTCACATATCTTAAGTGCTATTAAGTGAGAGAAAGAGATTATAGATCTTCATTTGTAATATCCACACTATTAAGAGTGTATTGTTGTTTTACTAAAACAACCATTGTGAAACTCTTGAGAGTTGAGTATAAAACTCTTGGTATTGGTGAGGAACATCACCAAGGAAAAATCTTGAAGAGGGACATCTTCAAGTGGGAAAAGGAAAATCTTGAAGAGGGCATATCTTCAAGTGGTGTAAAGTCTTGGTGTGGATTCATCAAGCGGAAAATTGTAATCTTGTTACTTGGTTTAGTAAGAGAGTACAATACTCAAGTACTGAGTTGGTACTTGAGTCGTGGACGTAAGCTTGCCGAACCACGTTAAAAACCGAGTTAGCAATCTCTTTCCCTTATCTCTTTACTTTCAAGTAATTGATTTTAGAATTGCTATAATTATTGTATTTGCATCAATTCCGCCTTTAGGTGCATAGTTGCTTTAATCCGTGAATTTCAACAATTGGTATCAGAGCTTAGTTCTCATTTATTAAGTTTGCTTAGACTTTGAGTAGAATGGCAACTATATGCAATAATTTCCAAAATGAAGGTGCTTCAACTTCTAGACCACCATTTTTTGATGGTGATGATTATGCCTATTGGAAAGCGAGAATGTCAATATATCTTCAATCTATAGATTTTAATTTATGGCTTTCCATTGAAAATGGACCTCATAGACCAGTTAAAATAGTAAATGGCATTGAGATTCCAAAAAGCATGATAGAATATAGTGACCTAGATAAAAGATTACTTTCTATGGATGCTAGAGCAATGAATATTTTATATTGCGCATTAAATAGAAGTGAATTTAATAGAATATCTTCATGTAAAAATGCTAGGGATATATGGCATGCTTTGGAAGTAACTCATGAAGGAACTAACCAAGTAAAAGAATCAAAAATTGATATGTTAGTTCATCAATATGAGTTGTTTAAAATGTTGCAACATGAATCCATAACAAGCATGTTTACTCGTATGACTAGTATAACAAATAGTTTACATGCTCTTGGTAGAACTTACTCAAATGCAGATATCGTAAGTAAGATTCTAAGATCTCTACCAAAAGCTTGGGAAGCTAAAGTGACAGCTATACGAGAAGCTAAAGATCTCACAAAACTTCCATTAGAGGAGCTCATCGGTTCCCTAATGACGCACGAGATATCTATGGATAATCAAGATCAAGAAGAAAGGCCAAAGAAAAATTTGGCATTTAAAGCTGCTCATCGAATCGAAGCGAGGAAAATGATGATGATGAAGACGATGATGGCGATCTTGAAGAAGATATAGCATCAATCACAAGAGCAGTTTGAAACTTTCTTAAAAGAAAAATGACAAGAGAAAGTTCTCGAAATACAAAAGGAGGAGATTCAAGTAAAGAAACTCCAAGGTGCTATAAATGCAACAAGTTGGGGCATATCAAACCATTGTCCCCATCTTCAAATGAAGAAGAGAAATCACTTTCGAAGAGAGCTTTGAAAGCGACATGGAGGCGATGATTCGAACTCAAGCTCTAGTGATGAAGAAGAACATGTGGCTAACATGTGCTTCATAGCAATTAAGCGAAAATGAGGTACAATCTTCGGATGATGAATCCGACCCTTCTTATATTGAACTACATGAACAACTTGAAAATTTGTATGTAGAATATAAGAAATTAGGTTCTAAATATAGTACTCTCAAAAGAAATCATATATGCTTAATTGAGGAAAAAGATTTATTAGAAAAGAAAGTATATGATTTAAATGACAAGAGTAGTAAAACTAATCAACTTGAAGAAGATAATAAATTCTTAAAAGAAAAAGTTGATGAGTTAAATGTAGTTATCTCAAAATTCACACAAGGCTCAGAAATTTTTGAGAAAATGCTTTCAAGCCAAAGAAGTGTGTTTAACAAAGGAGGATTAGGTTATAAACCTAAGATAAATCAAAAATACTTAAAAATTATTTTGTTAAAGCTAAACATTCTTATGATCCAAATCAAACATGTAATTATTGTAGAAAATTAGGACATTTGGTCTATGCATGTCCTATGAAGAAAAATAAGAATGTTAAAATGATTTGGGTTCCAAAAGGAACCACCCCTTGAATTCTTTGGTAGAAATAATTTCATTTTGGATATTTATTATTATTAGATATTATGTCTTTATTTATCTAAAATGTTAATTTTCTTTTTGTTGATGCCAAAGGGGGAGAGATATGATGAAAATATCAAATGCATCAATAATGGGGGAGAAAAATAGGAGAATATGAAAAATATATATGCATATATTTAGGGGGAGAAAATGGATTTTTCTTGATATTGCATATGATATTTTTACTTAGATTAAATTGCTAAAAATGTTCAATGTCTCTTATATATTGGATTACAAAATATAGGGGGAGACTCATTTTTTATCTAAGTTTTTATTTATTGTCATCATCAAAAGGGGAGATTGTTGACATATAATGTCATACTTTGTATGCTTTATATATTTTGATGATAACAATAAAAGAAAATGGGCTAATAATATGCTTGGATGAGATTAAGCTATAAACAGGTTTTATTCAAAGAATACATCAACATGCATAATGGAGTTCTAGAAGTAATCACTCCAAGAAGTCAAGATGCAAGCAAGTGAAGACTTAGAATAAGTGTTCATTTTAGTGCTTTGTGTAAATCTCAATTTCTATCTTGATAGCACAAATTAAAATGAACTCACACACTTCACGAGTGCATGCATTAAAAGGATTTAATGATTAAAGGTTTAAGTCATAATCAATCGGTTCAAGAAATTCGAAAAGATAATTTGTCAAAATAGATTTCTGCATGAACCGGTCGACCGCTTGAGGTATCCGTTGTGAACCGGTCGACCGCTTGGAAGACAAATTATTTTATCCGTTGTGAACCGGTCGACCAGCTTGGTTTTGTCCGTTATGAACCGGTCGACCGCTTGATATGGCGGTTGCACTAAAGCGGCTAGAAGCGGCTAGTTTCTTTTAGAAACTTATAAATAGGCCTCTTAATTGCAAAACTAATTACACATAACTTTCATATCTTATATTGAGGCAATTAGAAGTGCATAAATACCTTCATATCATCAATCCTCATTAATACTCATATTTGTGTTTAAATCTTCATATCCTAACACAAAGAGTATTTCTCATTCTCACTACACTTAAACACCTTCAAATATCTTAAGTGCTATTAAGTGAGAGAAAGAGATTATAGATCTTCATTTGTAATATCCACACTATGAAGAGTGTATTGTTGTTTTACTAAAACAACCATTGTGAAACTCTTGAGAGTTGAGTATAAAACTCTTGGTATTGGTGAGGAACATCACCAAGGAAAAATCTTGAAGAGGGACATCTTCAAGTGGGAAAGGAAAATCTTGAAGAGGGCATATCTTCAAGTGGTGTAAAGTCTTGGTGTGGATTCATCAAGCGGAAAATTGTAATCTTGTTACTTGGTTTAGTAAGAGAGTACAATACTCAAGTACGGGTTGGTACTTGAGTCGTGGACGTAGAGCTTGCCGAACCACGTTAAAAACCGAGTTAGCAATCTCTTTCCCTTATCTCTTTACTTTCAAGTAATTGATTTTAGAATTGCTATAATTATTGTATTTGCATCAATTCGCCTTTAGGTGCATAGTTGCTTTAATCAGTGAATTTCAACAATTGGTATCGAGCTTAGTTCTCATTTATTAAGTTTGCTTAGACTTTGAGTAGAATGGCAACTATATGCAATAATTTCCAAAATGAAGGTGCTTCAACTTCTAGACCACCATTTTTGATGGTGATGATTATGCCTATTGAAAGCGAGAATGTCAATATATCTTCAATCTATAGATTTTAATTTATGGCTTTCCATTGAAAATGGACCTCATAGACCAGTTAAAATAGTAAATGGCATTGAGATTCCAAAAGCATGATAGAATATAGTGACCTAGATAAAAGATTACTTTCTATGGATGCTAGAGCAATGAATATTTTATATTGCGCATTAAATAGAAGTGAATTTAATAGAATATCTTCATGTAAAAATGCTAGGGATATATGGCATGCTTTGGAAGTAACTCATGAAGGAACTAACCAAGTAAAAGAATCAAAAATTGATATGTTAGTTCATCAATATGAGTTGTTTAAAATGTTGCAACATGAATCCATAACAAGCATGTTTACTCGTATGACTAGTATAACAAATAGTTTACATGCTCTTGGTAGAACTTACTCAAATGCAGATATCGTAAGTAAGATTCTAAGATCTCTACCAAAAGCTTGGGAAGCTAAAGTGACAGCTATACGAGAAGCTAAAGATCTCACAAAACTTCCATTAGAGGAGCTCATCGGTTCTCTAATGACGCTACGAGATATCTATGGATAATCAAGATCAAGAAGAAAGGCCAAAGAAAAATTTGGCATTTAAAGCTGCTCATCGAATCGAAGCGAGGAAAATGATGATGATGAAGACGATGATGACGATCTTGAAGAAGATATAGCATCAATCACAAGGCAGTTTGAAACTTTCTTAAAAGAAAAATGACAGAGAAAGTTCTCGAAATACAAAAGGAGGAGATTCAAGTAAAGAAACTCCAAGGTGCTATAAATGCAACAAGTTGGGGCATATCAAACCCATTGTCCCCATCTTCAAATGAAGAAGAGAAATCACTTTCAAAGAGAGCTTTGAAAGCGACATGGAGCGATGATTCGAACTCAAGCTCTAGTGATGAAGAAGAACATGTAGCTAACATGTGCTTCATGGCAATTGAAAGCGAAAATGAGGTACAATCTTGGATGATGAATCCGACCCTTCTTATATTGAACTACATGAACAACTTGAAAATTTGTATGTAGAATATAAGAAATTAGGTTCTAAATATAGTACTCTCAAAGAAATCATATATGCTTAATTGAGGAAAAAGATTTATTAGAAAAGAAAGTATATGATTTAAATGACAAGAGTAGTAAAACTAATCAACTTGAAGAAGATAATAAATTCTTAAAAGAAAAAGTTGATGAGTTAAATGTAGTTATCTCAAAATTCACACAAGGCTCAGAAATTTTTGAGAAAATGCTTTCAAGCCAAAGAAGTGTGTTTAACAAAGGAGGATTAGGTTATAAACCTAAGATAAATCAAAAATACTTAAAAAATTATTTTGTTAAAGCTAAACATTCTTATGATCCAAATCAAACATGTAATTATTGTAGAAAATTAGGACATTTGGTCTATGCATGTCCTATGAAGAAAAATAAGAATGTTAAAATGATTTGGGTTCCAAAAGGAACCACCTCTTGAATTCTTTGGTAGAAATAATTTCATTTTGGATATTTATTATTATTAGATATTATGTCTTTATTTATCTAAAATGTTAATTTTCTTTTTGTTGATGCCAAAGGGGGAGAGATATGATGAAAATATCAAATGCATCAATAATGGGGGAGAAAAATAGGAGAATATGAAAAATATATATGCATATATTTAGGGGGAGAAAATGGATTTTTCTTGAGATTGCATATGATATTTTTACTTAGATTAAATTGCTAAAAATGTTCAATGTCTCTTATATATTGGATTACAAAATATAGGGGGAGACTCATTTTTATCTAAGTTTTTATTTATTGTCATCATCAAAGGGAGATTGTTGACATATAATGTCATACTTTGTATGCTTTATATATTTTGATGATAACAATAAAAGAAAATGGGCTAATAATATGCTTGGATGAGATTAAGCTATAAGCAGGTTTTATTCAAAGAATACATCAACAAGCATAATGGAGTTCAAGAAGAAATCACTCAAGAAGTCCAAGATGCAAGCAAGTGAAGACTTAGAATAAGTGTTCATTTTAGTGCTTTGTGTAAATCTCAATTTCTATCTTGATAGCACAAATTAAAATGAACTCACACACTTCACGAGTGCATGCATTAAAAGGATTTAATGATTAAAAGGTTTAAGTCATAATCAATCGGTTCAAGAAATTCGAGAAAGATAATTTGTCAAAATAGATTTACTGCATGAACCGATCGACCAGCTGAGGTATCCGTTGTGAACCGGTCGACCGCTTGGAAGACAAATTATTTTATCCGTTGTGAACCGGTCGACCAGCTTGGTTTTGTCCGTTATGAACCGGTCGACCAGCTTGATATGGCGAGTTGCACTAAAGCGGCTAAAGCGGCTAGTTTCTTTTAGAAACTTATAAATAGGCCTCTTAATTGCAAAACTAATTACACATAACTTTCATATCTTATATTGAGGCAATTAGAAGTGCATAAACACCTTCATATCATCAATCCTCATTAATACTCATATTTGTGTTTAAATCTTCATATCCTAACACAAAGAGTATTTCTCATTCTCACTACACTTAAACACCTTCAAATATCTTAAGTGCTATTAAGTGAGAGAAAGAGATTATAGATCTTCATTTGTAATATCCACACTATTAAGAGTGTATTGTTGTTTTACTAAAACAACCATTGTGAAACTCTTGAGAGTTGAGTATAAAACTCTTGGTATTGGTGAGGAACATCACCAGGAAAAATCTTGAAGAGGGACATCTTCAAGTGGGAAAAGGAAAATCTTGAAGAGGGCATATCTTCAAGTGGTGTAAAGTCTTGGTGTGGATTCATCAAGCGGAAAATTGTAATCTTGTTACTTGGTTTAGTAAGAGAGTACAATACTCAAGTGCAGGTTGGTACTTGAGTCGTGGACGTAAGCTTGCCGAACCACGTTAAAAACCGAGTTAGCAATCTCTTTCCCTTATCTCTTTACTTTCAAGTAATTGATTTTAGAATTGCTATAATTATTGTATTTGCATCAATTCCGCCTTTAGGTGCATAGTTGCTTTAATCCGTGAATTTCAACAATTGGTATCAGAGCTTAGTTCTCATTTATTAAGTTTGCTTAGACTTTGAGTAGAATGGCAACTATATGCAATAATTTCCAAAATGAAGGTGCTTCAACTTCTAGACCACCATTTTTTGATGGTGATGATTATGCCTATTGGAAAGCGAGAATGTCAATATATCTTCAATCTATAGATTTTAATTTATGGCTTTCCATTGAAAATGGACCTCATAGACCAGTTAAAATAGTAAATGGCATTGAGATTCCAAAAAGCATGATAGAATATAGTGACCTAGATAAAAGATTACTTTCTATGGATGCTAGAGCAATGAATATTTTATATTGCGCATTAAATAGAAGTGAATTTAATAGAATATCTTCATGTAAAAATGCTAGGGATATATGGCATGCTTTGGAAGTAACTCATGAAGGAACTAACCAAGTAAAAGAATCAAAAATTGATATGTTAGTTCATCAATATGAGTTATTTAAAATGTTGCAACATGAATCCATAACAAGCATGTTTACTCGTATGACTAGTATAACAAATAGTTTACATGCTCTTGGTAGAACTTACTCAAATGCAGATATCGTAAGTAAGATTCTAAGATCTCTACCAAAAGCTTGGGAAGCTAAAGTGACAGCTATACGAGAAGCTAAAGATCTCACAAAACTTCCATTAGAGGAGCTCATCAGTTCTCTAATGACGCACGAGATATCTATGGATAATCAAGATCAAGAAGAAAGGCCAAAGAAAAATTTGGCATTTAAAGCTGCTCATCGAATCGAAGCGAGGAAAATGATGATGATGAAGACGAGTAATGACGATCTTGAAGAAGATATAGCATCAATCACAAGACAGTTTGAAACTTTCTTAAAAGAAAAATGACAAGAGAAAGTTCTCGAAATACAAAAGGAGGAGATTCAAGTAAAGAAACTCCAAGGTGCTATAAATGCAACAAGTTGGGGCATATCAAACCCATTGTCCCCATCTTCAAATGAAGAAGAGAAATCACTTTCGAAGAGAGCTTTGAAAGCGACATGGAGCGATGATTCAAACTCAAGCTCTAGTGATGAAGAAGAACATGTGGCTAACATGTGCTTCATGGCAATTGAAAGCGAAAATGAGGTACAATCTTCGGATGATGAATCTGACCCTTCATATATTGAATTACATGAACAACTTGAAAATTTGTATGTAGAATATAAGAAATTAGGTTCTAAATATAGTACTCTCAAAAGAAATCATATATGCTTAATTGAGGAAAAAGATTTATTAGAAAAGAAAGTATATGATTTAAATGACAAGAGTAGTAAAACTAATCAACTTGAAGAAGATAATAAATTCTTAAAAGAAAAAGTTGATGAGTTAAATGTAGTTATCTCAAAATTCACACAAGGCTCAGAAATTTTTGAGAAAATGCTTTCAAGCCAAAGAAGTGTGTTTAACAAAGGAGGATTAGGTTATAAACCTAAGATAAATCAAAAATACTTAAAAAATTATTTTGTTAAAGCTAAACATTCTTATGATCCAAATCAAACATGTAATTATTGTAGAAAATTAGGACATTTGGTCTATGCATGTCCTATGAAGAAAAATAAGAATGTTAAAATGATTTGGGTTCCAAAGGAACCACCCCTTGAATTCTTTGGTAGAAATAATTTCATTTTGGATATTTATTATTATTAGATATTATGTCTTTATTTATCTAAAATGTTAATTTTCTTTTTGTTGATGCCAAAGGGGGAGAGATATGATGAAAATATCAAATGCATCAATAATGGGGGAGAAAAATAGGAGAATATGAAAAATATATATGCATATATTTAGGGGGAGAAAATGGATTTTTCTTGAGATTGCATATGATATTTTTACTTAGATTAAATTGCTAAAAATGTTCAATGTCTCTTATATATTGGATTACAAAATATAGGGGGAGACTCATTTTTTATCTAAGTGTTTTATTTATTGTCATCATCAAAAAGGGGGAGATTGTTGACATATAATGTCATACTTTGTATGCTTTATATATTTTGATGATAACAATAAAAGAAAATGGGCTAATAATATGCTTGGATGAGATTAAGCTATAAGCGGGTTTTATTCAAAGAATACATCAACAAGCATAATGGAGTTCAAGAAGAAATCACTCCAAGAAGTCCAAGATGCAAGCAAGTGAAGACTTAGAATAAGTGTTCATTTTAGTGCTTTGTGTAAATCTCAATTTCTATCTTGATAGCACAAATTAAAATGAACTCACTCACTTCACGAGTGCATGCATTAAAAGGATTTGATGATTAAAGGTTTAAGTCATAATCAATCGGTTCAAGAAATTCAGAAAAGATAATTTGTCAAAATAGATTTTGCATGAACCGGTCGACCAGCTGAGGTATCCGTTGTGAACCGATCGACCAGCTTGGAAGACAAATTATTTTATCCGTTGTGAACCGGTCGACCGCTTGGTTTTGTCCGTTATGAACCGGTCGACCAGCTTGATATGGCGGTTGCACTAAAGCGGCTAGAAGCGGCTAGTTTCTTTTAGAAACTTATAAATAGGCCTCTTAATTGCAAAACTAATAACACATAACTTTCATATCTTATATTGAGGCAATTAGAAGTGCATAAACACCTTCATATCATCAATCCTCATTAATACTCATATTTGTGTTTAAATCTTCATATCCTAACACAAAGAGTATTTCTCATTCTCACTACACTTAAACACCTTCAAATATCTTAAGTGCTATTAAGTGAGAGAAAGAGATTATAGATCTTCATTTGTAATATCCACACTATTAAGAGTGTATTGTTGTTTTACTAAAACAACCATTGTGAAACTCTTGAGAGTTGAGTATAAAACTCTTGGTATTGGTGAGGGAACATCACCAAGGAAAAATCTTGAAGAGGGGACATCTTCAAGTGGGAAAGGAAAATCTTGAAGAGGGCATATCTTCAAGTGGTGTAAAGTCTTGGAGTGGATTCATCAAGCGGGAAAATTGTAATCTTGTTACTTGGTTTAGTAAGAGAGTACAATACTCAAGTGCGGGTTGGTACTTGAGTCGTGGGCGTAGGCTTGCCGAACCACGTTAAAAACCGAGTTAGCAATCTCTTTCCCTTATCTCTTTACTTTCAAGTAATTGATTTTAGAATTGCTATAATTATTGTATTTGCATCAATTCCGCCTTTAGGTGCATAGTTGCTTTAATCCGTGAATTTCAACAATTGGTATCAGAGCTTAGTTCTCATTTATTAAGTTTGCTTAGACTTTGAGTAGAATGGCAACTATATGCAATAATTTCCAAAATGAAGGTGCTTCAACTTCTAGACCACCATTTTTGATGGTGATGATTATGCCTATTGGAAGCGAGAATGTCAATATATCTTCAATCTATAGATTTTAATTTATGGCTTTCCATTGAAAATGGACCTCATAGACCAGTTAAAATAGTAAATGGCATTGAGATTCCAAAAAGCATGATAGAATATAGTGACCTAGATAAAAGATTACTTTCTATGGATGCTAGAGCAATGAATATTTTATATTGCGCATTAAATAGAAGTGAATTTAATAGAATATCTTCATGTAAAAATGCTAGGGATATATGGCATGCTTTGGAAGTAACTCATGAAGGAACTAACCAAGTAAAAGAATCAAAAATTGATATGTTAGTTCATCAATATGAGTTGTTTAAAATGTTGCAACATGAATCCATAACAAGCATGTTTACTCGTATGACTAGTATAACAAATAGTTTACATGCTCTTGGTAGAACTTACTCAAATGCGAGATATCGTAAGTAAGATTCTCAGATCTCTACCAAAAGCTTGGGAAGCTAAAGTGACAGACTATACGAGAAGCTAAAGATCTCACAAAACTTCCATTAGAGGAGCTCATCGGTTCTCTAATGACACACGAGATATCTATGGATAATCAAGATCAAGAAGAAAGGCCAAAGAAAAATTTGGCATTTAAAGCTGCTCATCGAATCGAAGCGAGGAAAATGATGATGATGAAGACGATGATGACGATCTTGAAGAAGATATAGCATCAATCACAAGACAGTTTGAAACTTTCTTAAAAGAAAAATGACAAGAGAAAGTTCTCGAAATACAAAAAGGAGGAGATTCAAGTAAAGAAACTCCAAGGTGCTATAAATGCAACAAGTTGGGGCATATCAAACCCATTGTCCCCATCTTCAAATGAAGAAGAGAAATCACTTTCGAAGAGAGCTTTGAAAGCGACATGGAGCGATGATTCGAACTCAAGCTCTAGTGATGAAGAAGAACATGTGGCTAACATGTGCTTCATGGCAATTGAAAGCGAAAATGAGGTACAATCTTCGGATGATGAATCCGACCCTTCTTATATTGAACTACATGAACAACTTGAAAATTTGTATGTAGAATATAAGAAATTAGGTTCTAAATATAGTACTCTCAAAAGAAATCATATATGCTTAATTGAGGAAAAAGATTTATTAGAAAAGAAAGTATATGATTTAAATGACAAGAGTAGTAAAACTAATCAACTTGAAGAAGATAATAAATCTTTAAAAGAAAAAGTTGATGAGTTAAATGTAATTATCTCAAAATTCACACAAGGCTCAGAAATTTTTGAGAAAATGCTTTCAAGCCAAAGAAGTGTGTTTAACAAAGGAGGATTAGGTTATAAACCTAAGATAAATCAAAAATACTTAAAAATTATTTTGTTAAAGCTAAACATTCTTATGATCCAAATCAAACATGTAATTATTGTAGAAAATTAGGACATTTGGTTTATGCATGTCCTATGAAGAAAAATAAGAATGTTAAAATGATTTGGGTTCCAAAGGAACCACCTCTTGAATTCTTTGGTAGAAATAATTTCATTTTGGATATTTATTATTATTAGATATTATGTCTTTATTTATCTAAAATGTTAATTTTCTTTTGTTGATGCCAAAGGGAGAGATATGATGAAAATATCAAATGCATCAATAATGGGGAGAAAAATAGGAGAATATGAAAAATATATATGCATATATTTAGGGGAGAAAATGGATTTTTCTTGAGATTGCATATGATATTTTTACTTAGATTAAATTGCTAAAAATGTTCAATGTCTCTTATATATTGGATTACAAAATATGGGGAGACTCATTTTTTATCTAAGTTTTTATTTATTGTCATCATCAAAAGGGAGATTGTTGACATATAATGTCATACTTTGTATGCTTTATATATTTTGATGATAACAATAAAAGAAAATGGGCTAATAATATGCTTGGATGAGATTAAGCTATAAGCGGGTTTTATTCAAAGAATACATCAACAAGCATAATGGAGTTCAAGAAGAAATCACTCCAAGAAGTCCAAGATGCAAGCAAGTGAAGACTTAGAATAAGTGTTCATTTTAGTGCTTTGTGTAAATCTCAATTTCTATCTTGATAGCACAAATTAAAATGAACTCACACACTTCACAGTGCATGCATTAAAAGGATTTGATGATTAAAAGGTTTAAGTCATAATCAATCGGTTCAAGAAATTCGAGAAAGATAATTTGTCAAAATAGATTTACTGCATGAACCGGTCGACCAGCTGAGGTATCCGTTGTGAACCGGTCGACCGCTTGGAAGACAAATTATTTTATCCGTTGTGAACCGGTCGACCGCTTGGTTTTGTCCGTTATGAACCGGTCGACCGCTTGATATGGCAGTTGCACTAAAACGGCTAGAAACGGCTAGTTTCTTTTAGAAACTTATAAATAGGCCTCTTAATTGCAAAACTAAATAGACATAACTTTCATATCTTATATTGAGGCAATTAGAAGTGCATAAACACCTTCATATCATCAATCCTCATTAATACTCATATTTGTGTTTAAATCTTCATATCCTAACACAAAGAGTATTTCTCATTCTCACTACACTTAAACACCTTCAAATATCTTAAGTGCTATTAAGTGAGAGAAAGAGATTATAGATCTTCATTTGTAATATCCACACTATTAAGAGTGTATTGTTGTTTTACTAAAACAACCATTGTGAAACTCTTGAGAGTTGAGTATAAAACTCTTGGTATTGGTGAGGGAACATCACCAAGGAAAAATCTTGAAGAGGGGACATCTTCAAGTGGGAAAAGGAAAATCTTGAAGAGGGCATATCTTCAAGTGGTGTAAAGTCTTGGTGTGGATTCATCAAGCGGGAAAATTGTAATCTTGTTACTTGGTTTAGTAAGAGAGTACAATACTCAAGTACGGGTTGGTACTTGAGTCGTGGACGTAGGCTTGCCGAACCACGTTAAAAACCCGAGTTAGCAATCTCTTTCCCTTATCTCTTTACTTTCAAGTAATTGATTTTAGAATTGCTATAATTATTGTATTTGCATCAATTCCGCCTTTAGGTGCATAGTTGCTTTAATCCGTGAATTTCAACAGTAGTCTCGCCAGATATTGAGAAATCATGTATTAAACCAGTATATTCCAGATCACTTGTAAAGAAAAACCGGGACAAAGCTAGCAAATGATTGTATATACGGAAAGACAGTACGATGGATAGATATGGCCTAAGAAGTTCTGTCTAGGAGATTGGGTTTTAAGCGGGACCAGTGTGACCCCTCCAATCTTTCCTGGGAACTTGCTTAGTGGAAGGATTATCCATACGGTACTATTTTCGTATATATAGCAGTTTGTAATGAAACAGTTGAAGACTAGCAGGATGGCGGCACAAGGGAACAATTGGGTTCTGTATGATCAAGTATCTGATGAAGTGGTGATTTCTCCAAAGAAGTTAGATTCGGTGACTGTGATTTCTCGAGGGGAGAATTGACGAAGACCCTGATAATGGAAGAGAAATACAGCAGGGGATAAAGATTGGCACCCTATTTTGACTTGGACAGGTGTTATGACAGGATGAGTTGCTGTCAAACATAAGCAAGGAATAGGGAGAAATCTGGAGAACAGAAATTGCACGAGGGCACACGGAGATTGTGCAGGAGTACTCGTAGGATCCAACGAGATACTGTAATGAGACAGCAGGTGCAAGGAGAAGAAGTGTTCTCAGATGAAGCTCAGAGCAGAGACTGTCAAAGTTTGTACAACAGGAAGTCTCTTATGCTCTTAATGAAGACAACAGGCGAAGACCTTTCCAATGCATGCAAGGATGGAAAGAGAGCTGTTGCAGAGGCACCTAATTGAGGGGGTGCAAACGCCTGTGATAAAAGGCAACCGTCAATGATGAAAGACGAAGACACCAAAGAGAGTTGGTGTAGGTGGAGCTGTCAAGCAGAAAGGCACAAAAGTTCCAAACATAGAAATTGAGGTGGAGGATTGCGAGGAGTATACCGCAACTTTCTCTTTCTATGTAGTTAGTGGATGTAATCTCTCCCATAAGTGCACATGGTGGTAGAGACTTTTGGATCCACTTTGAAGCATCTCAGCTGAAGGAGGATGCGATCACCTATGAAAGGTGAAAACACCTTAGATGGAAGGTGTGTGAGGGCTATGATAGGAGCCCGGATTAAACTGCCCCATGACAACGGGTGAAGACACCTTAGATGGAAGGTGTGTGAGGGCCATGATAGGAGCTCGGATCAAACCGCCCCATGACAACGGGCGAAGACACCTTAGAGAGGGTGTGGGGGCCGTGATAGAAGCCCTAGTTCAGACACCTAAGGAGAAGGTGTGTGGGCCACGATATGAGCCCAGTTCAGAACAACCCCAGAGCCAATGTGATGGCTAGATATGAGTGGACAAGTGTATAGCCAATGAAGTGGCTATGATGAGTATGGAGACAAATGCAGGATTGACTTTTATGGATATTGCCCCCATACTAAAGATCAATGAGCTAGAAGACATTTGCCTTGGACAATAAGTGGATGACTTGTGGAGCATTAAGACGCAGCTGCTATGAAGGAGCAGAGGGCATGCGCAGGTTCCGGGAACGAGTTGACTCTTGTCAAGGTAGTGAGCTCGGTAATGGCATTGTAATACTCAGAGTATGAAGACAAATATGGATCAACCTTTAATGGGCTGCCCCCATGGTTAAAGGTGGAGAGCTACCTGGACTCTTACGACTAAGAGCGAGAGACTCATGGAGAAGTAAGGCGTGGTTCCTAGGGTGGAACAGAGGGCAGGCGCAACTCCTGGATGAGTAGACTCTTGGAAGAGTGGTGAGCTTGTGATCATATTGAAATACTCAATGACTGTCACACTTGGAAATATTCGTTTGAGGGGGTGTTGTAAGCCTTGGTGTAAGGCTTGAAAAATCATTCCGGACCGAGCATGATTGATATGCTCGAAGGGGAATGTTGTGTTGAAGACGCTCTCAGAATGGTAAGCTTGGAAGAGCTGTAGAATGCAAGCTTGTGCTGAACAAGCAAGATGACAATTGCCCACACAAATGGCAAAGGGGGTGATTGTTAGGTATATTGCCATTTTGTGGCAATATCCTACCATTGTTGAAAATGGTAATCAACCCACCATTGTTGAAAATGGTAAATTGCCTAAGTTTGGTGGCCAACCTTTGACTATGAAGAAAATTTGGTGGCCAACCATTTAAGATTGTCTCCTCATTCTTGCTATAAATAGAGGAGCTTCTTAGAGCTAAAAATGAGAGAGAGCAACACAAGTGAATGTGTTGTGTAGAGAGTGGGAGAAACACAAGTGAATGTGTTGTGTAGAGAGAGCTAGAGAGAGTTGATGAGTTGAGTAGAGTGGATGCAATCCTCCTCCTCTATATGTATTTATTGTAACTCTTTCTCTATCTCTAATACAATGACTCTCTCCCGTGGATGTAGGCGGTTTTGCCGAACCACGTTAAATATTGTGTCAGTATGCTTAAGCCTCCTATGAGCAAGTATCAGTACACCCCCGGTCCGCGCATGGGAAAGCCGGAATTTCCCAACATGAGATTCGGTTGGAAAGAGTGTTTTCCCTTTGCACGACCCATGAGAAAGCCAATATATATATATATAGCAGGAATGCAATTTCAGGAACAAAGATTGATAAACTGGACAAGAAAGCCTTATGAGTAGGAAGCAAATATATTCAAACAAAAATCCAAGAACCATCCGGCAGGTCCATCATCGTTGAGCTCTGTAATTTTACAATGGCTCCTCAAAATCCATGGCTGTCAACTAACAGAATCAAGAATAATTGCACCACGTAAAGACTGTTTTTGGAGAACACTCTTTCCAGCCCGATCCCATCATCTCTGTAACGTTTTTTTCAGGTTCATCATTCCAGCTGCTACCGTTTCTTCCTTCGCTGTTGTTCACGAAGGCATTTCAGAAACATTGTGCGACTTGATCAACCATTAAAAAAATAATTTATAGAAGAAGAAGAAGAAGAAGAAGATTTCAATATCTTTTATTTAAAAAAAATACTGATATAATAATATATTAAATCGATTTAGAATGATTTAGATTTATATACCAAATTCATGACATGACTTATAAAATTATGATAACCCTATAAAAATAAATTCAAAGAAATTATAAAGATTAATTTTTAATCATCTCAAGGATTAAATTAAAAAAATATAAAAACAATAAGAGTCAATCTAAATTAATATGCAAAATCCATAATCTCATAAAAAATCAAAATAAATTATAAAACTTAATTTCTAATCTATATAATCTTAAAAAATATCTTTTTTTAAAAAAAAAAATTCAATTTAGGTTGAATTGTGACCAGAAAAATATAAAAACAAACAAATAAAAATAAATCATGATGTCTAATTCTCAACTAATATAATATTAAAAAAATTAATTAAAAAAACATATAAAAAAGCTTGAATCAACGCAAGAACTTAATGAGACCAGATAATCCTATAGAAAATAAAATAAAATAAAATAAATTATGAAATTTATTTTTTAATAAACCCAATATATATATATATATATAAAATAATTCTCTTGTAAGTGTTGTTTCACTAATTATTTTGATGTGAAACAATTTTTTTGGTTTTGATTTTCTTCTAACAAAACGTCTTTTCTTAAAAGTAAAAAATATTGGCACATGTTTTTCAATTTTCGGATTTTCTTATTAAAAATTGCAAACTAGAAATGGAGCAAAAAATGGAAAAAAAAATCAATTGCAGCTCGTAAATTTCATCGGGTGTCTTGAAATAATAAAGGAGTACAGAATGTGATTGCAAATAGTTAAAGTAAAGGGATTAAGATCCTACAACCTGAATAATGCAAGGACTTAAATCTCCCACGTAATTAAAATATGAAAATATAATAAAATAACCGTATTCTTTCCCTCCTTCGTTGCCCGCCAACACTATACGGGAAGATTATCATTTTCACTCTCTTAGTCTAAACAAAAATGGAAGCCGGTGAACAGTCACCTCCAGCACCACCGGAAACCGACCTAATGGAAATTAAAACAGAAAAAACACCATACTCACCATTAGAGCCACCAAAAATCCACCGTCTAGATGAGTCCGTGGTCAACCGAATCGCTGCCGGAGAAGTAATTCAACGCCCTGTTTCAGCCGTAAAAGAACTAGTAGAAAACAGCCTCGACGCGCACTCTACTTCTATAAACGTCGTTGTTAAAGACGGTGGCCTTAAACTCATTCAAGTCTCCGATGACGGCCACGGCATTCGCGTAATTAAATAAAAAAAAATCAATTTTAATTTTCAAAGGTAAAATATTTTTTTTTTTTAAGTTAAGATAATTTTCTTTTTTGCAGTGTGAGGATTTGCCTATATTATGTGAGAGGCATACGACGTCGAAGCTGACTAATTACGAGGATTTACAGTCGATTAAATCAATGGGGTTCAGAGGAGAGGCATTGGCTAGCATGACTTATGTAGGTCATGTGACTGTTACTACTATTACTCCAGGAAAATTGCATGGTTACAGGCGAGCAATATTTTTTTTTTTTTGCATTTTATCTGTTTGTTCAAATGCCTCAGAGAAAAGTGTTCAACTTTACCTGTTGTCACTTTCTTATAGTCAAAATCAATAACTAATGGAGGATCTGGGTTTTGTTATTGTTCTTTTATTTATTTATTAATTTTCAGGGTTTCATATAGAGATGGGGTAATGGAGGATGAGCCTAAGCCGTGTGCTGCTGTTAAAGGGACGCAGATAATGGTGTGTGTGATTTCAACTTTTGAGTTTATATGTGGTTTGCTTGTTTATCTCATAAAGATTTGCAATATAGAAAACAAAGTAAATGAAGGGGGGGAAAGGGGTTGTCATTATGAGTGCAAAATTTCGAAGACCGTTGTATGTTAAAGTTTGTTTGTTAGATGATGTATATTTTGATAGATGTCATCAAATAGTTAAATCCTGAAGAATCAATGAATGCTTGTTGATTTTGATCCTGCTGAAGGGCTAGAATTTATTGGAAATTTAGTGACAATCTCTAGTTTTCTTTATTATTATTGATTTTTTATTTAATATTTTTCTTCCTCAAATAATTTGGATTTTGCTGTGTCTTAAATAATTTAGTTGCTTGTCTTATTAGGTAGAAAACTTGTTCTATAACATGATTGCTAGGAGAAAGACATTCCAGAATTCTGCAGATGATTATTCCAAAATAGTGGACTTGCTAAGCCGTTTTGCAATTCATCATATTAACGTGAGCTTTTCTTGCAGAAAGGTTGGTCTCTTGATTATCAAAGCTTAGCCTTGCATGCGGTATTGAATTGCATGGTTTGAATATTTATTGAACAGTTCTAGTAAAAGTTTTTTTTAATGCTATTGTAATCAGCATGGAGCATCCAGAGCAGATGTCCACTCAGTCACCACATCATCAAGGCTTGATTCCATCAGATCTGTTTATGGAGTTTCTGTTGCTCTCAATCTAATGAAAATAGAAATTCCAGACAGTGATCCTTCAAGTTCAGTTTTTGAGATGGATGGACTAATTTCCAATTCAAATTATGTGGCGAAGAAAACAACAATGGTTCTTTTTATCAATGGTATGTGTTTTTTCGCAATTGTAACAAGAAGTCCTTCCCCCATTTCATGAGCTATTTTCATGATCAAGAAAAAGTGTGTACTTATAAAACTGGAGTGATTCTTTTATGGTTTCCTGGACTTCCGGAACCATTACTGTTAAAATTATTGAGTGGTATTGTCTACATGAGATTCTTAAACTTGTCTTTTGACTTTCCAGGTACAATCCACAAGCTAAATTGCCTTTTCTGTTTAGAGTATATAATAATAATAATAATAATAATAATAATAATAATAATAATAATAATAATAATAATAATAATAATTGGTTCTCACGCATTTTCCTTCTGTAACTTTTACCTTGGTCTTTTTTGTTTGCTACAGACAGACTAGTGGAATGCACTGCTTTAAAGAGAGCTATCGAAATTGTTTATGCTGCTACCTTACCAAAAGCTTCAAAACCTTTCATATACATGTCAATAGTATTGCCACCTGAGCATGTTGATGTGAATGTGCATCCAACAAAGAGAGAGGTATGCATTTCCAGGAATATGGATAATTTTATTCAATAAATCTGGTCACTGAAGGGAGTACTGTGGACAATTTTTCAACTTCAGGGTGATGGCTCATATATGACAAATAAATTCATCGTTAGTATTGATCAGAGTTGTACCTAAATACTGTTCTAAACCTTTGTGATTTTGCATTATAATTTGAAGACCTTTCTACAATTGAAAAGTTCTTATTTGGTATTATTTAAGTACATCTCAATTAGCTTGGCAACAAACTAAAGGATTATTTTTTCTAACTTCTAGCAAGATCTGAACCTAAAAGTTGTCTTCCCATTCCTTTACCAGTACAAGTGCAATCCAAGGCCAAAAAGTCAAATGCAACGATGTTTTTTGGTTCCTTTTACTGTCTAACCAATCAATTTGAAAGCATCTTATAGATATTGACATGTTTAAATGGGAGACTATGAACTCGTTTGCTGAAATTTCAAATCAGCCCATTATATTAGTTTGATTTTCTGTTTTAATGTGAGGAGGCATGCAGAAATCAGAATAAAGTTATTCTGCGATTTTTTCATTTTTCGAAATGTTTCATTTACTTATTAATTCTAGCTTTGTTTGTTTGGTCATTTAAGGATAATCTGTTTGCTGCAGTTGGTCTTGCTTTGCTCCGCTCCCTACTAAATGTAACTTTTTTGCAATTGTTTAGACCACAAATGGATGGTTTAGTTGAGAGATTGTGTATAGCCAAATTAATGCTGTTAGATGATTTTAGACCCTCCAGTTAGTGAAAATACCAAACTAACTCAAGTAATTTATAAACCTTGTAATTGATTCCTTTCATTTTAATCTTTATCATGTATCCTTATTAGGTTTTAAACCTGATTCTCTGTTCCTTGAGTGATTGTGAAGAATATATAATAATCCAATACGCCCTCTGTCCCTAAGTTTCGACTTTATACACAGATTATTCAAGAACAATTAATTTGATCCCGTGCCATCTAGTCCCACATTACTTTCTAGTGTTACCTTTTTATTGTATTTCAGAATTAAGCATACATAAATCTATTGGTGCTAGGCTACTGGTGAGAGATTGGATATCCTAATTAGTTTTTTTCCTCTAAGAAATACATAAACCACAACTTGTTTTTTGTAATCCTTAAATGCTACAAAGTCTTTGGGAACTCACAATATCATAACCTTATAAAGAGTACAATTACCTTAACAATTTTTCTAAAAACTCATGGGACATTTTCTCCCAAATTTGCATGAATTATATTTCAAAAGCGAAAAAAATGAAGAGTTTTATTTAAATCTAAGTTAATGAGGGATAAAATAGTTAGATTAAGAGTGAATGTGGATTTTAATTAGGGTATGACACAAACAAAATAGTTAACACTTTGACTTTTTCAGTGGACAGCGATTTTAGGACATCTCAAAATGGAAAGGTGGATAGACTCTCTATGATGAGATATATGCAATAATGTGTGTTATCTTCTATTCTTTACTTTTGTCAAGTTTTGTTGTTTGCTACATAATAGAGCATAACAATAAGTTTTGGAATTCAAGCTGGTTTCTTAGCACAATTGGAGCGAACTTAGGTGTTTTCTCATACATGCATACGACAGATTTCAGTAACATTTATGGTCAGTAGTTCTTGTGAAGGTAAAAAAGAATATGCTTTTTGTTTATTCATTACTTGCATAAGCTTACATGGATTTGGTAGGCTAGGTGTGCCTTATATGCTCAGTTTACATTTATGCTAAATGCCAATGAGTTGTTTTATTTTATTAATGCAGAAGGAAAAAAAAAATATAACATACCAAACTGTGTTTGTATCATATATGAATTTGGTACAGAAAGAAGTGTATAGCTTTTCTTTTACTTTAAATTCTACCCCGTTCCAAAATTATATATATACAAATGCAGGTAAGCCTTCTGAACCAGGAATTCATTATTAACACGATACAATCTGCTGTTGAATCCAAATTGAGGAACTCAAATGAGGCGAGGACATTTCAAGAACAGGTACATTTTGGTAATGAAGCTTGGAACTAGATGTTTTCACAATTTCTTAGCTATCTGTTTCTTCTAACTCTGACCAATCTGTTAATATTGCCTCACAATTTGGCTCCAAATAAGAAGTACCAAATCCATTAGAGTGTTTTTCTTTTGATAACATATAGTAACTGGTGAATTCATACCCAAATTTTGCTGGATAATCCTATTCTAATCACTTTATAATTTGCATTATTCCTTCTTTACCTGAATTCCTTGATAATAAGCAATATATTATAGGATTAGACTAAATCTGTGCATCATGTCACCAAGACCACACTGCGTGGAGTCCTGTATGTAGTTTAGAAGTTAAAAGATAGAAAGGGCTCTTTCGAGGTAAAAAGTTGAAACTTGAACTTATTTCATGTCTTAAGCAGTTAGCTTGACTTTGGAATCTAATGTTCATGAAGTTCTGCTTTCACAGTTTTAGCTGAATGTTCTAATTAAACTGTATATCCTTCCTCTCTTCTGTTCTTACTAGACTTGTGGTGAGTGTGACACTATTTATAGTGTTCTCTAAATTAATGTGTTTATCCTTATCACTTTATTTCCATTTTCTTTTTCATGCATGAAGACTCTGGATTCCTCTCCAAGTACTCCTTTAAGTGCAAAAAAGGATTCAAATGTTAACCCCTCACCCTCATTTCATGGTATTGAGCTAATATGCTGGAAATCTTATGGTTTGCCTCAATATTGTCCGAGTCACTCTGTGATGCCTATTAAGATGTTATGTTATTGCATATATTCAGGGTCAAAATCGCAAAAAGTTCCAGTGAATAAAATGGTAAGAACTGATGCATCAGATCCTGCTGGAAGGCTGCATGCTTATTTGCAAGCCAGGCCTGTTGATAATCTTGAAGGGAATTCTAGCTTGGCTGCTGTGAGGTAGGTTCCTCAATCAGTTGTCATTTTATGTGATAAATGTGAGTCAATTAACCCTTCTAACTAGCTCTAAGCGCAACCATTATGAACATCCTTGATTGTTCTGAGGCTTCTTGAATGTCTCATTATCAAATAAGGCATTTTTGTTTGCACATTTTATGCATCGTTAGTCAATTAGCCCTGACTGATAACTGGGATTAAAGCTTTTAGCAAAATATCCTATATTAATTGAAGTAGTTTATTAAATGCCTTTTTCGGGGAAGGAAATGTCTTAGTATTTTACTGCAAATTTTTGTTCGCGAAAAAATCTCCAGTTGTGTGTATCTAAATTTTAATCCATCTAAATATTTTTTAACGATCAAAACTTTGTAATGTAAAAAATATAAGAACCTAGATGAGAGTTTAAAGAGCATTTGATATTGAGACCTCATGGAAAAGAGAGCACAAAACTACAGAACTCAATAAATGTGATAGTATGGGATGATAGAAGGCTAGAAATTTATATAAAACACTATAGACTACTTGTGTTAAATTGTTTCTCTATCAGTTTGCATGCCCCCTTTTATTTTTTTATTTTTCATGTGAGTAGGTGATTGCTTTCCACTAAAAGTTGGATTTCTAGTTCAACAATCACAATAAAATAGCGCGCTGAATGATTTTTATACACAATCAGCTACCTGATTTCTTTAAATTCTACAACTGCAGGTGTTCAGTTAGGCAAAGAAGAAACCCTAAGGAAAGCGCAGATATTTCTTCTGTTCAAGAGCTTGTTAGTGACATTGATGGAAACTGTCATTCAGGTAGCATTTGACCATATTTATCATGCTTTGGAATGAGAAATCCTTCCATAAGTTACAATATATCAGATACATCTTCTGATGTATGTTACTGTAGGTCTGCTGGATATTGTCAGAAACTGCACATATATTGGAATGGCAGATGATGTTCTTGCATTGCTTCAGTATAACACGCATCTTTATCTTGCAAATGTAGTGAACTTAAGGTAACAACTCTATGCTGACTGAAATTTTGCATTAATTATCTGCTTATAAAAAATATATTTTATTGTCAGCTTCTTAGCTTGGTCACTTTATGTACGAATGACTTTTTCTAAGTATTGAAGGTTGAAGAAGCTTCAGCATTGCTTCCAAAATAGAATGATCCTAGGAAGTTGCTTGCTTGGAAGAATATGCCTATTTAACTTGATGTGTACATCTATATATGTTCTCCCTTCCCCTTTCCTTTCACCAACAGCTTCTTCATAACTATTCTGGATAAATAACAATACCTTATTTCTCGTATAGTTGTTGCAAGTTTGTTTTGGAAGTACTATACGCAACAGCTTTATTTTTATTTTTCTTTTATTCCCTTTTTTTGTTTAATTGGTCCAGTCCAAAAACAACAAGAGGTGTTCAACCAAGCCTATTACATCAGCTGTAAGAAATGTGCCAAGCCACTAGGAACCTATTTGATATCCTTCCTCCACTGACTGAATGATTAATTCTGTTTCTACGCATTTACAGCAAAGAGCTCATGTATCAGCAAGTTCTACGCCGATTTGCTCATTTCAATGTCATACAACTGAGTGACCCAGCCCCTCTCAGAGTGCTCATCATGTTAGCATTGAAGGAAGAAGACTTGGATCCAGAATCCAATGAAAATGAAGACCTGAGAGAGAAGATTGCAGAAGTAACTTCTATTCTTTTACATTGATAGCTTCATCACATTACCATTGAAGTTCTGATTAACAAAATTTATTGAACATTATGAGATATTATTCTAACAGTTGCGGGGTACTATATTTCATTCTGGAATTCAAACAAAACATTCTGATATGTGGATGAACTAGAATTTGCTTTACTTGTTTTGAACTGTGGTTTTTGTTGTTCAAATATGTTTATAATTTTTAGTTTTGATACAAGCATGCACGTTCAGATGGTCTCAAAAACGAATTTTTACGTTGCTTGTTCAATCTCTTGTGACTTGATAATAAATTCTAGTTGATTTACATGTCATAGTAAAACAAAGTCATAAAGCTGAGGTATATACTTTATTCATAAAGGGAAATACAAGACAGTCATTAACAATATCTTTTCATTCTCATCTAGATCTAGAGCAACTGATGATATCACATTAATGTTATTACTTAAAAACAAATTTGATCTCAGTAATGAACATGGGCTCTCAAAATATGTCTGGTCCTCATGTTACCTTTCCTTTTCTTGAGGTTCTAAGTTTTGACTTTATGGTTAGCCTTTTCTGCTAATTTCTAGAGCTTTATTTTCAACACAGTCAAAGGCTTCTTATTACTGCAGCTGAAGGAGCAAGCTTTTGTTTTCTTATTGTGCCAAAAATATGACTGCCATTAACAGTATGTTTTCACTATCATGCACGTTTGATTTTCTTCAGATGAACACTGAACTGCTAAAGGATAAGGCAGAACTGCTTGAGGAGTATTTCTGCATATATATTGACTCACATGGGGATTTGTCTCGGCTTCCTGTCATACTTGACCAATATACACCTGACATGGATCGGATTCCTGAATTTGTACTTAGTTTGGGAAATGATGTAGGTTTGAGATTCCTGAAACTTCACTTCTTTGATATTTAAATTCTATTAGATGAGAGCTGAGTCTCTCAATTGAAAATTTCTTTTGCTCTCTTTGTTTTTCCATTGTTGAATGCTTTGATAATAAGTATAAGTAGTGTATAGCACGTTTGATTATTTGCTTAGTCTTTCATTATTCTAAGATTTTTCAATAAAAAAACTTTCTTTTAGATTTTCTTGCATGTCTAACTTCAACAAAATTATCCATGATAAAAATACTTTGATGATAAATGAATTGCACATTTGATGCTTTTTGTTCTATGTGAGGAAACTTTTTTGTTCTTTCTACTTCTTTCACCTATCTGTTATAATGCCAAAACTTGAAATAGCCCATTTGCTATAAAATCTCATCCTGATGTGGTATATGTGGGAAGTTCCTAAACAGTTGGCAAGCATATAGCACTCAAACCAGCAATCTCTTATGTAAGTATGCCTTTTTGTTCATTTATTTGATTTTCAACTCTTTTTGTAGGTTGATTGGGAGGATGAAAAGAATTGTTTTCAAACAATTGCAGCTGCTATTGGGAACTTCTATGCCATGCATCCTCCTCTATTGCCCAGTCCCTCAGGTGATGGTTTACAATTTTACAGAAAGAAACCTGAAAAGAATCCTGATGATAAAGGAAAAGCAACTGATATAGGTACACCTGCTGTTTAATTTCATGCATTGTTTTGTGTTTGACACCTGTTGCAGTATTGATCTTTCTTTTCTTTTTATGGTAATTGTGGCTTTTGTGTGTAAACTATGAAATTCTTAATACTTTAGCATCACAACTTCGTAGCCATAATAGGAGCTGCAAAACAAGTATATGTTCTTCAGGTAGGATTTGGAAGAATACAATGCTTTTCATGATTCATCAGATATGTTAATCAGTGATAACTGCACGGTTAATAGCAAAAATCATTAAATAATTCCACAACTTTTGGGTACTGTCATGAAGTTTTATACAATGATGTATGGAAAAATGAAATCACTACCTTTTTTGTCATAGGTGGAAAGCTTTAGATTTCATGTTATAATTTGTTTTTAAATATGAAATATTCTTCCCTTGCAAAAATAATATATTTCTAAAGAGGGGAAGTTAAACTAAATCTTTGCTGTGGCATTTGCTTGATTTCGCTTGATCACCTATGTGGTTTTGGGCACAACACTATGCTGGTTAGTGCCCCTGAGCGGTACTTGGTAAAATGATTCTTTTAGACTGGACAGACATGGCAATAGCCCTGAGAATCTTTATTTCATAATTTTCTGTCTCCACTCCAGCATTCTGCACGTGGAACATTCTAGTGTCAAGGAATCATCTCACCTAAAAGCTTAAGCTATTAGGTGAGGCTCCAAGATATGATCTATATTATTCTCTAACATTTAGTAGCCTCAATATTCTTGTTTGTTTATATAGAATGATTTCCAAAATCATCTTTCTTTTCCAAAAACATTTAATGGTAGTGATTTCTAACTTAGATCACAGCCTTGTATAATTGTCTAAAGTTAAAACATATAAACAGCATGGTTTTCTGTTTTAAGATCATTGTTCAGGTGCCCTCTTGTGCCATATCTGGTTAATCAATTCTGTTATTTGACAGGGGTAAGTTAACTTTTTGTATTGAAGACCATTGATTAATGATTTTTTTTTTCTATCTCAATCAATCTTATGGAAAACACTAGCAAATGCCTCATGATGATTTCCAGTTTTATCTGTCCATTTTTATTTTCATACCTTGTTTTATCTTTCTGTAAAACATTCATGTAACATCAATGATCTTTGAATCTTTGCTACCTGAGATCACTACCTGGAGTATCTGGTGAAAGTAATGACATAAAAGCAATAGTCTTTCCAAAATTGCCTATTTCCATCGCAACCTCTTTGCTTCCCAAGTAACCAATTTCAGGATCAACAGAAATGAATTTAGCTTCAAGCTCTGAAGCTTGAATTTAGGATCAAAACCAAAATGCTGACTTGTTGAAAAAAGCAATTGAATGCTGGGCTCATTCAGGTGGAGGCAAAAGGATCAGCTAGGTTTCTTGAAGAAGTAATGTTGGGAGTTCTTATTAGCCTGGTTCATTGTTTTGTAGTACGAACTTGGCTGTTTGTGGTCTTGAATTGCTTGCTAGTTAATCGTTGATTAAAGTTTTTGGCTTGCACATTTCTTCGCCAAAGTAAACCAACTTGCTAGTGTAAATGATTGTTCTGGATTTATATTGTTTAAAACACTGCTCACCCCAACTATATTGGACACAAGGCTTAATTGATTTGAATTATACCCACTGCTATTCTTCAAGGAGAGGAAATACATATAGAAAGCTCCAATGTCTAAGAAATGATCATTCCTCTTTGTGGTTTCTACTTGGAGATCGGCTAGGCTTTTATGAATTGAACTTTTACAGATGTTGAAATGGAGGATGAACTTGAGCGTGAATTGCTGTCTGAGGCAGAGACTGCATGGGCCCAGCGTGAATGGTCAATACAACATGTATTGTTTCCCTCCATGAGACTCTTTTTAAAGCCACCTGCTTCAATGGCTACAAATGGGACATTTGTTCAGGTAAGAATACAGGGACCAGATAGTATGCCATTCAGTTTTTTTTTTTTTGCTTTTGATATCGACTTCCTTTCTAAATGGAACATGCAATATGACTTGTTTTGGCCTTTTATTTTAATTTTGAAAAGGCAATGTGTGGTTACTGGTGGCTGTTGCTCAGCCAGTGGTGTTTGACACAATTAACAGCGGGCAAATGTTGATCTTTGTAGGAACCAGCTAGCGCTGGTGGTGGGAGACTGGAGGGATAGTTGATCATACTTTGTGCTGATAATTTACAAGTGATTTTGTTTTCTTAAAAAACTTTTGAAATCCCTCTTCTGGTTCAAACTTGAGCAGAGTTCCCTTCAATGGTGGAACCTCTGTTAAGTTATAGAGGCTTACATGTTCTGTGGAATTTAGAATTTTGGGAGTTCCCGCCTAGAGTGTTTCAAAGTTTATTTAAGTTGGATAACTGTAGCCCACCATCGTATTTCATTAATCATGTCGTGGGCGTTCCTGTTGTCCAAGAAAGAACCCACTGTTGATGTTGGCTGACAGCCATCCTAATCTTGTTGTCAGCTTTCAAGTAAATGATGAAAATCTCATGTGGTCGATTTTTCTTAGCTACATCTACTTGGTGGCTTTACTTTCTTCACATGTATGATCAGTTTCTTCCAAAAAAGCTCCTTTCTATTTTTCCAATATTAGTGTTGCCATTGATTATGCTTTATTCTATAATTTTCTTTTAGGGATTCCACACTATGCAGCATATGTTTAAAAGATTGATTTATGATCCTTGCTTTGCACAGGTAGCTTCATTGGAGAAGCTTTACAAGATATTTGAGAGATGCTAAATGAATTCACTTCAAACTTAACGACAGACAGGAGCTGTTTTTTTGTTGCTGGACTGCAAGATACACTGAGGGATTTTTCCAAAACAATCTATGGAGTCTTTTGGTGGGCAGGTTCGATCTTTTTGTATATGATGTCTATTCTGTAAAAAAAAAAAATATCCTCGAGATTTTGCATATTTCTCTTAGATCAACAAATGGTATTATGTGTTGCAAAGGAGGAGTTTCGTAATGGTCTCTCCCAGACCTGTTGGCTGTAGGTTCAGGTCTTCATATTTTACGAAGTACTAGTTCAGGGCAGGCCTCCTTTCTCTGTCTAAGCTTTTCCAGCATTTTTCACTGTAGGCTGTAGTTTTGATGGTGGAAAAATTAGGTTAGCCCCTCTGCTGAATACTATTATTTTAATTATAGGAATGGATATAAAGATTCAGACTACGAGCTACATGGTTGCAGAAAATGATCTGATACTAGACTAATTGTTAAGAGGATTTTATTAAATATTCCTACAGTATGCTCTAATTAATTAATATGCTACATCAAACTGAATAGATTGGGTAACCGTGGCAAGAAAGAAAAGAAAAGATGCAAGTCCACTTTCTTGATGTCCCCACCTAAAGTCAAAATCAAGTTCCATGATCAGCTAACTTGTAGCTTTAATCAAGTTGTATTACTCTGTCTTCTACTTTGATTGGGTAAAATCTTGGGTTCTTAAGACAACCCTTTCACTCCATTTAAGTTAGACCATGTAAAGATTACCCAAGAAAGGGTCAGGCAAAGGATGATAGAAAAGTTTTAGGACTTGGAATGGGTTTTATAGGAAATGGGAAGATTCTCCTTGAGGCGGCCTCAATATACAAAAACTTTCCACTATAGTTGTCAATACCGTTTTGGTTTTTCGATTGGAACGAAACTTTCCGGTTTCGGACCGTTTCGGTGTCGTACTGTTCATATATAATTATATATATATATATATGAAAATAAAATAAAATAAAATATTAATTTAACAAGCATAATTAAAATTCAAGATAAATTAACTTTAAATTATACAATACAAACACAAAGTCAAACAAACATAAATAAATATAATTTTTAGTTTTTATAAAATCAAAATTGATGCAACAATTTTATTTTTTAATAATATGTATTTTTTTATTTTTATTGTTTTGATTTTGGTTTATTTTTTATTTATTATTATTATTATTATTATTATTATTATTATTATTATTATTATATATATGTACAGCCGAAGGTTGTCCTGGACAACTAAATTCTCAAATCTCAATTCTCATATCTAGTATCCTACATCGCTGAAATCAGCAAAGTAGTAGTTTCTATCCTGGACAACCAAATTCTCAAATCTCAATTTCCATATCCAGTATCCCATATCGTTGAAATTAACAAAGTAGTTTCTACCCTGGACAACCAAATTCTCAAATCTCAATTCCCATATCCAGTATCCCACATCGCTGAAATTAACAAAGTAGTTTCTACCTGTGGCTTTAAAGTTTATACTACATCGAACAATAATATGTCAAGGCAAATAATTGTTTCTATAAAACTCAATCAACTTCAATTACAAAGTTGCAATGTCTGCTCACTTAAAATGATGTTAGTAACATCTGATGTGTGCAAGTTAAAAGGTTAAATGATTTTTTTATGTAGCTGAAACGGAATGTAGGTGTTCTGGCCGGAATTTTAGGAACGGATCGGAATTAAAACCGAGATGAAAACGACGTTGTTTTATCTTGGTTTTTTGAACAGAATAGAATATTCCGGCCGTTACGGAACGAAATTAATAACTATGCTTTCCACATTAATACTGCTAAACGCACAGATCATCTACTTGACATATTGTACATCATGCATTGCTTCTAGTAAATAAAGAAGGAAAGACAAGACCACACATTGCTCTGCTCCTAGAAATTCCTTCTGTATTCTATTTTAATCAATTTGTCAAAAATATTGGTATTCAGTCATTGACTTGTTAATTTGGTGAGTGTTTCTATATCACACAGATTGCGTATCGAATTCTAAGATTTTCTTTTGTTGTATGTATGATAATATTATAAAATGATTTTTGTTAGTTTGCTGTATAAACCATGATCTCCACACTTCCTGTTGACAATAACTTGTATTTTTTCTTCAAAAAAAAATTTAAGTTGTAATGTATAGCATTCCCCATGTTAATCCATACAAACATTATTTTTTTATTGGATTTTGGTTAAAAGCAAGGTTGTAGCTGCTTTTTTTATATATATATTTAAAAAGCATTTAGTTTTATTTTAAAGCTTAATTAACCTAAAACTATTATAGTTCTTCTCACAAAAAACTCTGGATTGCTACAGTTATTATGATTAAAAAAAATCAGCTAACAAGTGTGCACGTGTTAGAAACTTTGCAACTGCATTCTGCATTAGTAATGTCTATATATTGTTTTTTAAATTGTCTTTTATTAAAATATTGTTATTTTTTAATATTAGTATATTAAAATAATATAAAAATAAAAAATCTTAAAAACTAAATTAAACAGCCACATATATTTTTAGGATTCATATTTGAAAATAAATTAAAAAAATATATATATCAAAACATACCATTAATGAATTATTTTCTTAAAAAAATACTTTAAAAATAATTGCTCTCATAATGCCAAATATGCACTAGTTTTTAGCAACATTACTATATCAATTAGTTGATGTAATAAAATCTTTTATGATAAATTGATTATTTAAATTAAATATTTAATAAGTCAATACATGGTGCTCCACTAAAGGCATATTTTGATGGATTTATTTTAAAACTATGCACTTTTATATGCTTAATGATAAAATATAACTCACCCAAATGATTAGATTTAGATGTTGATTTAGTCATATGATATCATATGTACTTTCATATTTCAGTTAATCATATCATGAAAGATAGAATTCATGACTCTCTAATAAGTAGCAACATTCTTTAAGACAAATGATATTATCAATCACTCATACATTCTTACTAAGCTAGGACATATGAAAACAATCTTTGATACATCATTTTTTGCAATAAATATCTATTTATAGCCTAAATAATCATTTATGAAGTTGAGAATTTCATTGTCAACTACTAAATTAATCAACATATCAGATTCCTTTTTTAAAAAAAAATATTAGTATGATATATGAAATCCACTTGGCACAACTTGCTGGCCTAATATTAACAAAGTTTTAAAATCCATTCAATTTTCTCTCAAACACAATTAGTCTCGTATAGAGCTATTCTTGTAGTTCTTCAAGGTTATGATATTTCTATACTCTTAGAAAACTTGTTTATTGATTTTGATTTATATGTAGTTAAGGATGGGAATAGAAGAAAATTTAAAATAGAATATGGGTCTCTTTTAATTCTTAAATGCCAAACATAAGTTCGAGAATTAAAGGATAAAAAACTTAGATAATTTTAACTACTCGAGAAGAAACATGATATATATATATATATATAGAAAGCAAACAATATATATATATATATATATATATATATATATTGTTTGCCTTCTTTCAATTATATTATTTTAGGGACTAATTAGACTAGATTATGCATGAAATTACGGTAAGAAGACAAAATTTAAAGATAGAGGACTAACATGCAAAACATGAAGAAATATATGACTAACCATTAGCAACAATTTGTATAGCCTATTGTTTTTCAGTGCTCGAGATAGAGAAGTGAGAGAAACCTGTATAAGAACATCAAGAAATACAAAGTGATTGGTAGACGACACCGATTATGACTAGCTCGTTTTGTTGGGTTTCAATTTTCCATTGTTCTTATTATTTTCTTTCATCGCAGAAAACTTTCAGGATGTAGTCTTCCATCCGGCAACAAGGGTTGGCCCATCACAGGACAAACTTTGGAGTTTGCAATGAATCAACTGCTCCTAGCTTCAAATGAGAATGGCATCATATGAGAATGTTATGCACCACGTGGATAAGGAGCCAGGCAAAGTGGATGGCATCAAGGTATATCAAAGGCGTGGACGAAATGGCAGTGCAAAGATAGCAGACGTGGATGATGCAATTGGAAGTTAAAGGTTGCAGTATGGCAGATTAAGTGGGGGAGATTCACGCACGTTTTAGTTATTCATTGTATTTCCAATTGTTCATTTAATTCATTGTTATTTCCATTATGTTAGTTATTTCAATTACCTGTATTTTTTTTTTTATGACCGGGGTGTCCGGATCAGCTTACTCGCACTACAATTAATCCTGGACTCACTGAACATCCTGCAAGCCTAGTGAGCATGTAAGTCACCGCGAGGTGACAGACGTGCATGGTGGGACTTGAACCCTGGGGCAGAGGAAGGAAACAAGTTCTTTCAACCGCTAGGTCAAGACCCCACTTGCATAATTACCTGTATTTCCATTATATAGGATCGTGCATTAGTGCAGCCAACTTTGAAAGGAGTTGGTTATCAAACAATTTGTATAAATTGTACGCAAGATCCTTACAGTAATCTAAGAAGAAGAAGAAGAATTTTATGTTTATTTCACTGTGAGATCGCTGGATTCTCTCCACAAAACGAGCCCTTTATTACTCCATCAAAATACACAATAGGTACCAAGGGAAGAAAATTTGGGAAACACCATTCCTCACCAGTAGATTTTACACTGAATCGCAGATCACAAATCTGGGACCGTAACAGAGAATGGAGAAACAAATGATGAAAAACAAATTGCAAACAAGATAATTGGTTCTTGTCGCCGGCCATGATACAGCGAGTACTGCACTCACATGCATCCTCAACTATCTTGCCGACAACCCCCAAGTCTACGAGGATGTCCTCCAAGGTATGAAGAAGTTTGAAACGTACTTAGGTTTCTTCTTTGTATTTGGAATTTATAAAAACATTTCAACTAAATAACTTAAATTTAAGTCGTGAGGTTTTGTAAATATTTTCTTATAAATTTTCTAATCATAACATTCTATTACTATTACAGGAACATTTCGAGAGGCAATTACAGACTTCACGTAAGCAGGTTTTACAATTCCTGAGGGATGGAAGGTACATATCCAGATTTCTGATGACATGTAAAATTAACTCCAGGGATTGAAATGAGAAATATAATAAAGAAAAAGAAAAAGAAAAAGAAAATCCCCATCAAATCCAGAGGAATAACGAATTACCACCCCATAAAAAATATTTTTTAAAAAATATATCATTTTAATATATAATTAAAAAAAAGAGCTGGGCTGGTAGGTAAATGATCGGAGGTTGCTTACAAGAATGGTAGCTACTATTTTAAACTAAAAGAAACAGATATGACAGGTAATAATCAGAATAACTACTCTACGAAAAGCTGAGATCTTTGTTGTTCTTACAGAATCGGAAAAAGACAAGAGGGAGAAGGTAGCTCCCAATAATTTAAAATTCTTACAGATCATCTCACGGTGTCCCATACTATTTGATGATCCCAAAGAATCCCCCTTTACAAATAAAGGGTAGATTTACAAATCCACGAACACAAGAGGACAGAAAAATGGAGCTGTCAATCTTGCTTAAATTATTGTAGGTGGATATACAAATACAATAAAAAAGATTTAAAAAAAAACATGGTTGCCGTCATGTTTTGTTTATGTTCACATTCTATGTTTATTATCGTGTATTTTAAAAAATATATATATATATATTTTAAATTAAAAAATTTAATATTTTTAAATTAAAAAATTTAATATTTTTAAATTAATTTGATGTGGTAATATTTTGATATATTTTTAAATAAAAAATATTTTTAAAAATAAATTGTTTTATGGATATTTTTATTAGTTAAATTATGCACACGGCTGCGAGCAATATGCTAGTAATTATATAAAAGCACTCCACTTACTCTTTTTTTTCTCTTTAAACAATGTGGATTTTTTTGGATAAGAAGAAACCTACCCCGAAAAGTGCTCCACTTCCTCTTTTTTTTCTCTCTAAATAATGTGGAAATCACTCTAAAAGTATATTTTATAAATTTAAATTAGTAAGTAAAACTTTAGTTATCTCAAATTTTTACAAGAAATATATGATCTGACTCAAACTCGAGATTTTCTATATAAATCATAAGTTTTTTGTCATCACATCATTGCATTAAACCTTAATAATGTAGATGTTTTTAGAAAAAGGTTTTTTTATATATATTGTTTCTTTTTATATTGTGCGCATGATTTACTAAAAGAGTAAGAAATTGACGTGGAAAATAAGTACAAAGAAAAAAAAATCTAAGAGAGTTCACAAGAACAATAATTTATATTTTATTATTTAATATTTATTAAATGTACATCTCTTTAAAAGATTTACAATTTATTAATAAGCCATAAACATACCTTTACAAAGTATAGAAAATCAGAATACCAAGTTAAATGGGGAAAACAACAGGTTTATTAGAAAATTGTTGCATGCTTTACACAGAAAAAGGATAAAAATGATAAAAATGATGTCGTTTTATTTAATCAGGTAATGTACATGGAAGACGTGAAAGGATTTAGATGGGGACCTAATTGAGAATATCTTATACATTTAGGATCAAGTTGTTAAAAATCCTGTTAATTAGTCTCCCGAATGAGAATAGATACGTAGGCTCAAAATATAAGAGGTAGCCCCCTCCAAGAGGACTTGTCTCGCCATTAATGTCCTGCCAAAGGTGCCTGCAATTCAAAGCTGTCTACGATTTAATTAGGGCAAAATGGTATGGGGCGATGTTCCTTCTTTCTTTTCTCAGGCTAATCAAGCAGCTACGTGAATCGTGGAGCCATTATGAAGGATCCATGCTACAGGGTCCTACTATATATATATATATATATATATATATGAACTTCTGCAAAGATAGAGTAAGTAGTGTGTCATTCTCAATGAATAGTTTAAATTGGCAGGAATTTAAGATGATTTTTATTTGGTAGATCGGGAAATAAAACTACTTATGATTACCATTTGATGCACAAAATGATAGAGAATCTGCGATATAGATTTGTATAATAGATCTCGATTTATAGTTTGGACATATACTAAGAGTATGGAACAATTAAGATTTATACGCTTATCTAAACTTACAAAATATATTTTTCAAACAGAATCTGAAACAATTAAGATTTATTCGTTAATCTAAACCTATAAATTATGTTTTTCATACTAAAATTTCCTGCAATCCAAAACAATTTACCGTTAAAGAAGCTAATCATAATTAAATTGGATACAAACTGATATGACTGGTGATGTTTATAAATTATGGGCCATAAGTATTATTTCAGGAAAAAAGTTTCTTTCACTTGCATTGCATTTAAACGTATTTAAACCTGGTTTGACTTTATAAAAAATATTTAAAAACAAAAAAACTTAGATTGCAATTGACCCAATATTTTCATTTACAATTTAAAATATTTTTAAAAAATATTGTTATGAATTAACTATATTAACCAGTGTTGTATGTTTCGTTTTATTTCTGCTGAAACGTTTCGTACCAGTTAAAAAAACGAGACAAAACACATGTTTCGCTCTATTTCGGTAGAAACGTTTCGTACTAGTTAAAAAACTCAGACAGAACAACGTCATTTTTACCTTGGTTTAAATTTTGTTCCGTTCCAGATTTTTTGGCCGAATACCGGCCGAAACATTTCAATTTCGTTCTGCCAATTTTGTTTCGACCAAATAGTGTTTTTTAAAATAATAAATAATTTTACAATATCAATCATATCTCTTAATCCGACCATTAGATTGAAATAAAAATATATAAGGAGTCTCTTGAGATATTTATATATATTATTTTAAAATTTTAGAGCAATCAGAGAATATAACGACATTGCGAGATTAATAATGGTATTCTCGTAATATTTTACATGCTCATAATTTTGATCATAAAAATCATTTTATTATTTCTTTGTTATAGTAAATTGTACAATTCTAAATAATTTTAGTTTTTGATTTGAACTAGTTTTTTTTAATTAATATATCTAATTATACACACACACACATAAACAATACAATCTTGAAATGATGTGCCAAAATACTTTGAAATCAAAACATTCTATTTTAATTAAAAAAAACCAAATCATTAACCGAAACGCTATTAACAAACTTGATATTAACTATATCAAATCATGGCAAGTCAAGGATTTCCTTAATAACTTTGATCCTTTCTTGTAGCTTTTATATTTGCATCTCCAACCAACTCCTATTAGCTTCTAAATTAATAAAATATAGTTTTTCAAATTATTTTTTACTTAGAAATATATCAAAATAATATTTTAATACTAGTTCATTAAAATAATTTAAAAATATTAAAAAAGTTAATTCAAAAGAGAAAAAAATCTTATATTTAAAAAAAATGAAACTAAAACTGTCGGTAAGAGATTCCAGGTGGATTAATTTGCAAAACTACTAGAAGATTATAATAACAGCTGGAATATTAAAAAAAAAAAAAACCCGTCATGAACAGGAAAAGGTAATGCCGCCGAGCGAGTCCATTCCAAATCAATCGAAGACGCACGCTTGTAGGTTTGGGGTGGGTGGACCCCACCCATCTTGCAATCCAACAACGACGTGTCATGCCTTTTTACATGAGAATGAACGACGACACATCATTGAAAGCTCACCCGCCAAGACGATACAAAATATAAGAGATAGGGAATGGCTTCTCTATGTTCACCTAGAATGGTGACCTCAAGTAGGTCCTTTTCAAGGTACGAAGGAATCTATTTCCAATATTTTTGTCCCATTCCCTATCTCTTCGTGCTAATAGACTAGGTCTGTTTATAACCGTTAATGAATTTGTTTTTTAAAACATATTTTTTTTAATTTTAAAAAATTATTTTTAATATTAACACATGAAAATTATCTAAAAATACTAATATTTTTTTTATTTAAAATAAAAATATTTTTTGAAATATAATTACCAACATATCTATACCCAATAATTCGTTAATGAATCATCTCATCTAAAAGCTTAAACTGCTAGCTGAGATTCTAGAATATAATTTATATTATTCTTTAACATACCTCCTCAATTTATATTATTATTTAACACACCTCCTCAAGTGAAAGTTTTTTAAACTTGAAACTTGCACGTAGGCTTACACTACTTTGTGTTTGATTTTCATCAAATAGAATGGAGATTGTGAGATTCAAACTCGTGACTATTGAATTAACAAAATTCTGATATTATATTAAAAATCATATTATCTAAAAATGGATAGAGTAACCTAAATAAATTCATAATTTACCATTTTCACAATCCATTAATGTTGAATTGAAGAGGAGACGTGTGTGAAAGAAACTGGTACTTGGTGACATTGGTGACATGTCTATTTGTCGTCCATAGATGGGCCAACATGGTTCAGCTCTCGGTGCAGGGACGAAGATAGCTACTCATGATCTTTTGCCGCCCTCTATAGTCTAAATTATTGTTCCAATCAATGATTAAAATTATTTTTAGAAGTGTTTTTTATTTTAAAATATATTAAAATAAATTATTTTTTAATTTTTAAAAAATTATTTTTGAAATTAAAACTTTAAAATAATTTAAAAATATCAAAAAATGATAATTTAATATAAAATTTTTATTTTTTATTTTTTTCTTAAAAAAACACTTCACTAATGCATTGAGAAACACTATAAGATTCAGTCAGACAGCCAGTTAATCACCGATGCAAGTGGTTTGGATCATTGCCACCCGTCCGTGGGTGCCATTGACGACAGTAAGTGGAGGCTTTGAAAGATGATGGAATGTTTAGGGTAGAAAGCTAATTGAAATATTGAATAGAATATAGATATGTAGTGTCTGCAATAATGTATTTGATGCAATTAATCCTTACACGAAACTGGAGATGCGTTTCAAATGAACTTTTAAAAAAAATTGAAAAGTTTTTTTTAAATGGTGTTTTTAAATTATTTTTATATGTTGATGTCAAATAATTTTTTAATATATTTTTAAATAAAAAATATTTTCAGAAACAACTTCAATCACACTCTCAAAGCACCAAGTAAAATAATTATTTTATATTTATATTGACTCCAATCAATAATCAACCCTAAGACTAATATTTCATAATATAAAAATAATTGATGTCGAATAAGCAAGAACATATAAATAATTAAATATAGATGTCCTCAATCAATATCCAAGAGTCGGGCCATTCGGATAGCCTTTCCGATTAACATGTTTTTTTTATATTCTTTTAATTTTCTCTACTATAATTTTATTACCGGACATGTAATCTGCGGATCATGACCATATATATATTTAGATTTTAAAACACTAATAATAATTATTTGTACCTTTTTAGTTCAATTCGATCAAGCTAAGCATCTCTCTAAAAGGGTTTTAACTTAATCTCATTGGATTCAGCCTAATTTTGCAATTCAAAATGGAATAAAAAGAACAGTTCATCATGTTCCTTCATTGACGAACGGTGAAGTTTTATCGAAGAATAAGATTACAGGTCAGTGCACCAGTTGTTAGTGCTACCATCTCCTCCTCTTCCTGGGGCATGATTTTGGTTCCACTGAAGTGGTTCATGAAAGCTACGTGCATCTAGAAAGGAGAAAGTGCTGTGAAGGAATGGACACTGCTGGCTCGTGCAAAGCCCTGTCAGATTCCCTGCAACTATCCAAGATATTCTACTGCAGGCAGCTGTTGTGACAGCACCGCACAATTATTCTTTGTCCCCTTCCTGGCTAGTGCTTTAAAAACTGCGGTGGGGAATTCACGGTGCTCTCAATCATGCCCATTTCATCAACAAGTGTGTTCTTCGTGTCCAAATTGGAAAATTCATGTGTCGGTCGGTGCCATGAAAACCCCAAACTATTAATCATCTAATAATTGACGGGATAACAGTTAGAATTAAATTATTTATTTTTTATATAATTTAATGTCAGAATCTATAAAATTAATTATTAATAAAAAAAGGGGTCACCCTCGCATGATGATTTTAGAATCTTCCTTTAACAGTGTCTCGATGTTATGAGTTATTAAAGAATTCTGATCAATGATTATTTTTTCTTGTTTTTCACGTCAGAATTTATTAAAACAACTTTTTAATTTATTTATCCTTTAATTTAATTTTTTAATTAGTATTTGTTTTATTTCAGATAATTTGTAAAGTTGTTGTTTTAATTTCGTCTTTTTTTAAATTCTTCAACTTTCATATTTTATCTTCATTCTTTTAATTGTTATTTTTTTTATATTTCTCTTTTTTTATTTAATTCTTTAATTTTATCCCTCACTATTTTATTTTAATAAATTTGTATACCGAATTTGATCCTCCTTGCCATGTTTATTGTTATTGTTATTGATATTATTATTATTATTATTATTAATAATAATAATAATAAATAATTTGAGGTTATTTTGATTTTATATCTTGGGACACAGGTTAGTTAAATTAATCCGAGTTAACTCGGGATGTTTTTTTTTTAATTTTATCTTTTATTATTTAGTTCTATTAAGAGTTAACTTCTATTATTTTATTCAATTTATTTTGTGACAGGACAATGCTTTATATATATATATATAAGCATTGTCCTGTTTTAATTTGTTTTTCAATTTACCTGCAAAACCAATGTAAGGCAGTGTCATTGATTAGGTTAATTAGCACCGATGAACCAAATAAATTTATATCTTTGATTTTATACAACTTTTTTTTTTCCTTTCTAATTAATTAAATAAAATGGAGCATGCAACACTTCTCACGTGCACGCAATAAATGTTATATATAAAGAAAAGTTTGCAAAAACCAAAATTCAAGCAATGATCAAACAACACACAAGTTAATGAAAAAGATAGCAACTATCAATTTCAGAATATAGTGACAACTATTTTAAATTTTAAAATTAATTTTAAAATATTTTTTTTATTGACCAATTATTCTTTCAAAATATTTTGTTTTTCTCATGATTTCAAGTTTGAGGTCAAGTATTGTTAATATGATAATCAATAAAAAATTACATGGTTATTAATTTCAACATCTGTCAAATAGTTAAGAGTCACGCAATTTAATCTGGATATTCACATTAATAATAAAAAAATAGATAGATTTAGAATTTCATCGAGTTGGGTAATGTTATATTTTGGCAATGGAATAACTTCCATCCTCGTTTTTTAAATCAATTCGCTCCATGTTTTATTAATTAGTTAGTTTATTGATGAATCAAATAAATCAAATGATTTTTTTCCTCCTTACCCTACGTTACCATGATTCTAAAGTTGGGGTGGAAAGTTCATTATGTTTCTTTGTCAGTCACTTTAGTTTCAAAAATAAAGTTTCAGTCATTTATTTATTTATTTATTTTTAAGCTCTCGATTCGAGAGAGAAAATAGCTGATTAAATTTGATTTTTTACCATATAAAATGTCATTTTTTTATGTCAATATGTGCCTATAACAGAAGATCTGGACTTGAGAAGTTTTCTATTTAATTCTAGCCGGTTTTTGGGATTTTAAACCCATTAATTAGTTTATTTAGGTTTCTAAGATATCTTTTTAGGGTTTTTTTTTTATTCAAAAAGATGATTGAAAATAATTTATTTCTAGGTATGCAATGCTCTTCCCCTTATTTTATAATAATCATCGAGTCATCAATTTTTAAGATTGTGGATGACACCACATCCCTAATTTTTTTTAATGTTTTCTAATATTTGCTTGTTTGATGCATTTCCAGTCCTTAAAACTTAAAAAAATAATAATTTTGTCCTTTGTTATGTGAATTCCTCTTTTTAATATTTAACCTTGCAAACTTTTTAAAAAGTAGATTGTGTTTTGTTATTTTAGTCCCACCGTGCTTGCTTTGTTTTTTGTTAAAAATATTATTATATAAAAAAGATGGAACACGTGCCTAATGTTTTATAATTAAATAGTAATAATTAATAAATAAAAAGTTATTAACTCTAGTTGGTTTGTGACCTAGCTGCAGGTTTAGAAGCTATCGGTCCACTTTATTTTTATTTTTTTGTGGATTATTGATTTTTTTATTTTATAAATTGAATTTTTTAATTTATTTTGATTTGTTTTTATAAGATTATGACAATTTTTTTAACTTAAATTATAAATTTAATAGATTAATCTTAGTGGTTTAGATTCATCCAATTTTTTTATAGTATTTTTAGATTATTTTAATTTACTAATGTTAAATAAAAATTATTATTTTAATGTATTTCTGAATGAATTGTTTTTCAAAAACAACGTCAACCAAATTTCAAAAAAATAAAATCAACTTATGATTTAATAAAAAAATCAAGAATAATATATTTTTTTTTTAAAAATATCATTTAATTAACTTAGATTAAAGTGTTCTTGGGCTTAAATATTATGATCATGAAAGTGGTACAAGAAATGTAAAGTAAATTTATTATATGTTCTTTTGGAATTATAATTTTTTAAATTTAATCCTCTCGCCTCAAGGCCTTATCATGAATTTTAATCGACTTACCAGATTATCTAAATTAAATCAAAATATTAAAATATTTATTAAAAAATAATAGTTAATAGGTTTTTGACCGAGTTTTATCATATTAATCAGGTCAAAATATTACTTGGGTTTTTATCTCTATTTTTTCCTTAAACTCGGCTTGATTTCAGCTCCGAGTTAGCCGAGTTACAGGTCCACTGTCAGGGTCAGGACAGGTATTGAAATTAATGTTTTGGAGGCAGTTGCAAGAGCTAGTTTGACGAAGAGGCTTTCTTGTCGGAGATCGAGTCCCTTTGTTAAGTATCTAACCGGCGCCCAATGGGTGACACCTGTCTCACGTCGGATGAGGAATGCCACGTGAGGTCTGGGCCACCTGGCTCTCCTTCATATATTAATAGTCAAAAAAAAATATCCACTTAGACGTGCATGTGTCCTTTAGCGGCCACGTGTTAAACCGGTACATCAAACAATCAATTTGGGCTCTAAAAATGTTAACACGTAGCACAATTCTCATTGGTTATAATTCAATTTATTTTACATCCATTGAGATGATGCTTACCAATGGATGAATGCCTATTATAAACTCCTTTTATTTTTCAGTTACACATATATTTTTTTATTTTTTCTATTTAAATGTTCGTGTCTTAATTTATTTTTAAATGAAATATTTTTATTATTAAATTGTCGATGACATGTGATAAATAAAGACATGTAATCCTTGTTGTGAGATATATAATTAATCATAAATAAAAATAGAAAAAATCGGCTGATAAAAAAGAAAATAAAACTTGGATAAATAACAATATAAAGAAACAAAAACAACCACTTAAAATAGAAAAAAAAGAGTTAATGAATTATTACTACTACCCTACTAAAAGGAAAGAAATTAAGTAAAATTATTGAAATTAATAGTGAAAAATATTAATAAATTTTTAATTATTTTATAATATTTTGTGTCGTAGCTTAGCTAGTTGAAGAGTATAAAGGTTATTCGCTCGATTCTTAGAGGTAGCAATATGCTTTTTAGAAGACAAGCGACCTCATATTTGTCTATTTATTTTTTAAATAGTGATTAGGCCCCATGTCAGGATTTTATTGCAACAATATAGTTTTTTAGTCGGTTTCTGGGTAATTTAATAGGATTTTTTTTTTAAAAAAATATCATTTAATATTAAATTTATAATAATTATTTTTTTTTTATTTTCTTCTCAACAAAGTTTATAACTAGTAACTTAGTTTTGTTTTTTAGATTTATTTTGTGCTATGTTTTACTCGGGGGGGGGTTGAACGGGGGAGACAAAGACGATGAGAGCTTCCATATACAAATATTAAAAGATAATAATATTAAATAGTTTTTAATATTAAAATAACAATAAAAAATAATAATATAAAAATCTAAAAACTTAATTAAAATATAAATACATATATTATAAGATATCACAGTATAATTTTGTCTCACCATCCTAATTTTATTTTAGATGATATTTTACCAAATATTGATTATTAATCAAATAGTTAGAGATCACAGAGAAATTCATGTATGAATTTAGTTCGTGATGGAAATACAAATAGTTTGATGTGAGAATAAAAAAAAATGTCCAGTTTAATAAATTATTCATTATATTATGAAATTATGATTATTAATACAATATATATGTGTGTGTGCACGAGCGTGCGCGTCCTATAAAGTGATTTCACAAGTTCAAAACAATATGAAAAACTTGGTAACCAAACACTTAAAATTATTTTTTTTCAACCTCCAACTCAACCACAGTTTTAACCAAATACTTTATCATTTATTTTGAATCACAATAAAAACATTTTTTTTAACTATTTTTTTTTAAATAGCAAAAATAATGTAAAACTCACCCTTAAGAACAACACTGCAACTTCACTCTTAGAACAACACTGCAACTTCACATGTCTGATCCAGTCTCTCTCGACTCCACACAATCCAAATTTAACTATGGTGATGTAACTCCATTCCACTTCAAAACAAGCTGACTAAACGCCACCACTTCCACTTCAAAGCATGGCTCCTCTATGTTCATCGTCATCTCCACTAACGTTTCCCCTCCACTTCCTTCCCCTCCTCATCATCCTCTTCAAATCAAACTCTCTTCATTAATGGTCCTGGTTATACGGAAAGCTCTTTTACTTTCTTGGGAATTTTTCTGTCATAAATATTGCTGTCAACCACTTACTTTTGTTGAGAAAACTACCACTACCCACTTCCTACACCAGCACCAACTTTGGTGCCGTTGTTTTGCTGTTCAGTTTCTATATGCAATACTTGTGCAGTAGGTATTGGAAACCAAAACCGTCTCTTATTGGGATGCCCAGTTGAGTAATCCATTCTCTCTTGAGTATAGTTCCCAAGATAGTGATTTTCTCCGGGAGCTCTACCATTTGATTCTGTTTGGAGTATTGGTGGAGATTGGTTGCTCTTTAGAATCGAATTCCACCACTTCCTTTTCTGTTCTTTAACGAGAGAGAACAGAATAGAACTTGTTTTCTAATCCCCATAAGTTACAGAAACTTTTCAAATTTCTCCAGCAATTTCTGTTTCAAGTGTCATGTTCTGCAGAGCAGGGATCTGTCTTTTTGTGGCACGAGATTTCAACTCTTGGTAAATTGTTGCCTTTTCTGTTCAAACTTTGCATATCATCCTTGTCGTTTTGCTTTTGATTCATTCATCGTAAAGGATAAACACATATTGAGATCTTCGTGTGATTCTTATGTTCCAGAGCAGTAAGACATGGAAATGAGCAATCAGATTCTCGCACTTTTCTCTATTAACTCCAGGTAAAGCAGATCACCTTTGTTTCTCTAACTTAACTCTTTTCTTTTCCTGAATTTTAAATGTTTTTTTTTTCCTTTTGATGTTATTTTCTTGAATCTTAATGGTGTCAATCATGATGTTATGATCCATTAAAATATCTTATAAAATAATATAAGGGACATATGGAAGTTGGGTTAGGAATTAGGATTTGAGCTTTATAAGATGGACAAACTTGAGAAGTACTTTATGCTTAAAGTGATATTGGGTTTTGTCTTATGATTTGTCTAACAACTATTTATAATTAAGTTAATTATTATTTGTATTGGAAAATTATTACTTTCTAATCATTTTCTTTACTAGCCAAGCAAATCATACCCCATTACACAGAAAAGACACAATGAGTGACTTCAAAGGATACTCTCCTTTTAGTTCTCAGAATAATAATTCTCAGCTAAAGACAAAGATTGACATTCTAACCTCACCTCTGTTGATCTCTCTCTCTCTCTCTCTAGCTTAGTTGCTTCTCAACATTAACTATATTAAATTCTTTATTATTATGCATGCTTGTATGATAATCTTAATTGACATTTACAGTCCATCATATAATTTTTCTGCAGTTTGCAACAAATGTATACAGTGTAGTAATGATTTGTGGATGTTTTTATCTTCAGCTGTTTCCAGGATGTTAGCAATGGGAAAATGCAATAATTGAAGGGTTTTAGGTCGACATGATTCGAGTTTTTGTTGAATGACCCTTTTGCGCCAATTCTTTTTCCATCATGGCCAAAACCCCTGTTCTTTCCCTTCAATTCATTTCAACTGTCATTTGCTTTCTTTCCCTCTCAAGTTTCCCATTCTCTTTGTCTTTGAATGTTGAGACTCAAGCCTTGCTTGATTTCAAAAGCCAGCTGAAAGACCCTTTGAATGTTCTGGGGTCATGGAAAGAATCAGAATCTCCATGTGCATTCTCAGGGATTACTTGCGATCCTCTATCTGGGAAAGTGACTGCAATCTCGTTTGACAATCAGTCTCTCTCGGGCGTGATTTCACCATCCATTTCTGCCCTTGAGAGCTTGATGACCCTTTGGTTGCCCTCGAATGCTATTTCCGGGAAGCTTCCAGATGGGCTCATTAACTGTAGCAAGCTCAAACAACTGAATCTCACGGGGAATAAAATGGTGGGAGTCATACCAGATCTCTCTTCGTTGAGAAGCTTGGAGATTCTTGATTTGTCAGAGAACTACTTTTCTGGCAGATTACCAACTTGGGTTGGCAATTTAACTGAACTACTTGCGCTTGGTTTGGGGATGAATGAATATCATGTTGGTGAAATTCCTGAGAGTATTGGAAACCTGAAGAACTTGACTTGGCTCTTTCTGGCAGATTCCTATTTGAGAGGAGAGATTCCAGAATCCATATTCGAACTGGAGAATTTGCAGACATTGGATCTCTCTCGGAACAAGATCTCTGGGCAGTTCCCAAAATCAATATCCAAGTTGCGAAAGCTTACTAAAATTGAGCTCTTTTATAATAATTTGACTGGGGAAATCCCACCAGAGCTTGCCAATCTCACACTTCTGCAGGAATTTGATGTTTCAAGTAATCAGTTATATGGGAAACTGCCTGAGGGTATTGGTAGCCTGAAGAGCTTGACGGTTTTTCAGGGTTATCAAAACAACTTTTCAGGAGAAATCCCTGCTGGTTTTGGAGAGATGCGCCATCTTATTGGCTTCTCACTCTACCAAAACAATTTTTCAGGAGAGTTTCCAGCCAATTTCGGCCGGTTTTCACCATTAAACAGTATTGATATATCTGAAAATCAATTTTCTGGAAGTTTTCCCAGGTTCTTGTGTGAAAGCAAGCAGTTACAATTCTTGCTTGCCCTGGGAAACCGTTTTTCTGGAGAGTTGCCGGATTCGTATGCTGAGTGCAAATCTTTGCGGAGGTTCAGGGTCAATAAGAATAATTTGACAGGGAAGATTCCGGAGGGGGTTTGGGCAATGCCACTTGCCAGTATAATTGATTTCAGCGATAACGACTTCACCGGTGAAGTATCTCCTAAAATTAGGTTGTCTACCATCTTAAATCAGTTGATTTTGCAAAACAATAGGTTTTCGGGTCAGCTCCCATCTGAACTTGGCAAACTAATGAATCTAGAGAAGTTGTACTTGAATAACAATAACTTCTCTGGCGTAATACCTTCCGATATTGGTTCTTTGCAGCAGTTATCATCATTGCATTTGGAAGAGAATTCATTGACAGGATCCATACCATCAGATCTGGGGAATTGTGCTAGAGTTGTCGACTTGAATCTTGCTTCAAATTCATTAAGTGGTCGTATCCCAAGTACTATTTCATTAATGAGTTCTTTAAACTCTCTGGATTTTTCACGAAACAAACTAACTGGTTTGATCCCGGAAGGTTTAGAGAAGTTGAAGCTAAGTTCCATTGATTTGTCTGAAAACCAGTTGTCAGGAAGAGTTCCCTCAGTTCTTCTGACAATGGGTGGAGACAGAGCATTTGTTGGTAACAATGAACTTTGTGTTGATGAAAGTTCCAAAACCATTACAAAATCAGAGATCAATGTCTGCTTGGGAAGACAAGATCAAGAGAAAAAGTTTGGAGATAAGCTGGTCTTGTTCTCAATAATAGCATGCGTGCTGGTTTTTGTTTTAACAGGTATGCTACTTTTGAGTTACAGGAACTTCAAGAATGGTCGAGCTGAGATGAAAAACGATTTGGAAGGGAAGAAGGAAGGAGATCCGAGTTGGAAAATCTCATCTTTCCACCAATTGGATATTGATTCAGATGAAATATGTGATCTGGAAGAAGACAATCTGATTGGCAGTGGTGGCACAGGAAAAGTGTATCGATTGGATCTGAAGAAAAACCGTGGTGCAGTAGCTGTAAAGAAACTGTGGAAGGGAGATGGTCTGAAATTTCTGGAAGCCGAAATGGAGATTTTGGGGAAGATCAGGCATAGGAATATCCTGAAACTTTATGCTAGTTTACTCAAAGGAGGATCAAGTTTTCTGGTTTTCGAGTATATGCCTAACGGTAACCTGTTTCAAGCACTTCACAAACGGATCAAAGATGGGCAGCCTGAATTGGATTGGAATCAGAGATACAAGATTGCTTTGGGAGCTGCTAAAGGAATTGCATATCTGCACCATGATTGCTCCCCACCTGTTCTTCATAGAGATATAAAGTCCAGCAACATTTTACTTGATGAAGATAATGAGCCAAAAATTGCAGATTTTGGGGTTGCAAAGCTTGCAGAAATGTCCCTTAAGGGTTGTGATAATAGCTCATTCACTGGCACTCATGGCTATATTGCTCCTGGTGAGTTTGAAACTTATTATTCTGCAGGACTTGTAACTTATCATACCTTTTCTACTCTATGCTGACCATGCCTGCGTACTCTTAAGAAATTTTGTGAAGCTGCTATTCTGCTCTGCCTTCTTCTACAATTGCATGCTTATTTTGTTAGGATTATATTTCATAATATATAGAAATATTCATGTCGAATTATCAAGAATACATAAAAAATAAAGCAGAAGCGTACTTAAATTCATATCCGAAAGTCAATTCTCTAATGATGAGATGTCAGAATGAGAATGAAGTAGCACGTGTAATTTGGGGACCATGATCATATGTATAGGTAATCATGTACCTTTTGGCATTCTTACCCTTTGATATTCTTATTTTATATGGAGAACCCTTTAATCTCTAAATATTAAAAGTCAACACCCTATTAGATACACCAAAAAACTCAATTATCTAAAAATATATAGCAAATCATTTGTAATTAGACTCCACTTTTTTTACAGTCCACAAACACGTAATTATTCTCATATAAGCCCAACATTAGATTAATGATCCAACATATTTAACATTGAAGTTTTCACAATCTTACAATGCTCAATTCTTCACATTTCTCTTACTTGCAATGAAATGAACTGCTCTAATCCACACACTGATATCTTAATGCAGAGATGGCATACACAATTAAAGTCACTGAAAAGAGTGATGTATATAGTTTCGGTGTTGTGCTGTTAGAGTTAATCACCGGTAAAAAGCCCATCGACGAGGCATATGGAGAAGGAAAAGATATTGTCTACTGGGTTCTAAATCATCTCAACGACCGTGAAAACATCCTCGAGGTTCTCGACGAAGAAGTGGCATCCGAATCTGTCCGAGAAGACATGGTCAAAGTCTTGAAGATCGCTGTCCTTTGCACGACCAAGCTTCCCAATCTGCGCCCTAATATGAGAGAGGTGGTGAAGATGCTCGTCGATGCTGATTCTAGTACTTACAGGTCTCCTGATTACAGTTTTGACAAAAACGAAAAGGTTTTTCTCTAGTAATTTCCCTTTTCTGCAGCGGCATAGCTTCCATTATCTATGCTTTTAAGCTGTGATGGAGTGCTTATAGACTTGTTATTTTGTGAAAATATATGTATTTGGAAGCAGAATTAATATTTAACTATCACTGGCTCCAAGTTTCTCTTTGAATTGCATTATCTCTATGATTTTCTAAATAATCCTATCATCTAAAAATTTAAATTGTTATGTGAGATTTCAAGAAATAATTTATATTATTTTTTAACACGTTTTTTAAGATGAAAATCTTTTGGGTTTGTAACTTGTACAAGTCCATACTAGATTGTGCTTGGTTTTTCATTAAATAAAATGAGTGGTGAGATTCAAACTAGTGACCGCTAGATTAATAAGGTTTTCATACCATATCAAGGAACCATCTTGCCTAAAAATTTAAAGATATAATTTATATTATTCTCTATCGTAATTATGCCTCCCACCCGAATATGATTCTTTCATTCTCTTGCACCAGAGAAATAGCAGAATTTGTAAGCTCAAGACTGCTTCAAACACAATTTAAAGATATAATTTATCAAGGAATCATCTTACCTAAAAATTTAAAAATATAATTTATATTATTTTTTAACATAATTATGCCTCCCACTCGAATATGAATCTTCCATTCTCTTGCACCATAGAAATAGCAGAATTTGTAAGCTCAAGACTGATTCAAACACAATTTAGCTGCACTAACTCTGAACCAGCCCAGCAATCACTGCAACAAATATAAAGCTTCGGTCCTGCACTACTTGTGCTGCCTATTTTGTTTTTTTTAGGACCAGGGAATCCCCAACACCAACAAAGTCCATCTGTTTTGTCCGATCTAAACCAAACCATCCACCTGACAGAAACAGCTTGTGGATTCCGTTCGGACCTAAGATAAGAAAATGGGAATTCAGAAACTAAGAAGCAAGAGAGAGCCTATCTTCACTTTGCTTCCCAGTTCACAGGATTTGGTCTCAAGTTCATATCTCGATCATTGGGACAGCTAGCCCCTCGTATTATTGAGCTCCCAATGCATTTGTATCTGTTTGATGATAAGAGTTTAGGACTAAAAGCTTGTTGTAGTTCTACGTTCAAACTATGTGATTGTTGATATGATGATTATTAAAATATTATATAATTTTTAATTTTAGGATCCGTAGAATTCGTTGAAATACACTATACTGATATTAATAATAATAAAAAAAATGACTACTCGGAAGGCTAATGAGGAAACAAGTGGGGATGCATGCCGTGACTTTTTATCGGAGGTAATTTCTACTTGTGAGCCCATGGCATAAGTGGACTGGAACTAGGGCAGTGTTTGTTTTCACTTTTCGGGAAATCATTTTTCAAACTTTTCTGTGTTTATTTGTCTTCTGGAAAGTTGATCAATCGAAAATATTTTCCGGTCAATGGAAACACTTTCCAGTCAAAGAAAAATTTGGTTTGGTTTTCAGGAAAGTGTTTTCCGGAAAATTTGGGCAGAAAACACTTTCCGAAAGTTGTGAAAAATTTAGAAATGTCATTATTTGCTGATTATATCAAATTTGATCCTCAAACTTTTGATTGCTATATATAATTTGTTTTGAATATTTATTTTTCAATTCCATCTCTTAAAATTTAATTTTTATATTAATTTTGGTCCTTATTTTTATAATTGCTATTTGCTTTTTTCTTATCATTTTTTTATTGAAATTTTTTATCTATCAAATTTGGTCCTCATTTTTTTATTGTTACTTATTTTATTTGAAATAATTTTTGATCTCTATTATTTTGATTATTATTTATTTTATTTGAGATAATTTATGAAATTATATTTTTTTCAATTTCATTCTCATTCAACTTTTTAATTTGTAAGATTTGTTCCTCGGTATTTTAATAAACTTGAAAAAAAAAATTATTAATAAATTATTTTCCAGTTCATTTTCCATAACACAAACAAACACTGGAAAATGTTTTCCAGTCATTTTCCATAACATTGCCAAATATCGGAATTCACTTTCCTAGAACTCACTTTCCCTGGAATTCACTTTCCAAAAAATAATCACTTTACCGCAAACAAACACTGAATGTTACATCTTGCAAGACTAGGTTCCTTTCCCCGGCTCAGCTGGCTTCCTCAATTCAGCTTTCGGAGAGGTTCCATGGGTGGTCCATGGGATTTTTGGCAGTGTGGGAATTTTCCGCTTGCATACCATTGACTTTGACTCGTCCAAGGAGCCATATGGGTCAGCTTGATGGGTGAGGATTGAGAATTAGGGGTGATCGTTTTATTTGGTTTGGTTTGTATTTATAAAAACAAGCAAATAAAAAATAAAAAAACCGGTTTAAGCCGACCGGTTTCGGTTCGGTGTTTTTAAACTAACCCCTCCATTTCCGTAGTTTCTTTAGATTTTTTTTTACTTAAACCAAGTCTTTTCCTTCTTCCAGTTCAATTCAAATTTATAGAATATTTTTAAATTTTAATTAGTTCGGTTCAATTTACTGATTTTAGCCTTAAAAAACTGAAACCAGATAAAAAAAAATTTAAAAATTATAATATGTGTAATCAGGGTTTTTTTTTTAGTTCGATTTTTCTTGATTTTTTTTATTTTCTTGATTTAATTGATGTTTTCCAAAAAAAAAAATTACTCACTCTTGTTGAGAATCCCGTTAGAATGCTAATTGTTTTTAAGTAATAAACTGGTACTAATCCACCAAATCCATTAATTATTCCTAGAAGTAGATATAGCACCTGTTTGGTATTGAGTTTCCACCGGAGTTTGCATAAAAATGGAGTTTCAATAATTATATTGATGTTTGGTTAAGGAAAAAAACTGAGTTTTTTTAATGGGTCCCACATACAAAAACGGATGAAACTCCGTTTCATGAAAAGCAACTTAGATTCTCGTTCCCATCCTCACAGCAATGCAACAAATTGCATATGAGAGGGAGAGGAGTGGCTTGTTAATTTATATATATAATATTTATATTTATTTTATTTTTTATTTTTTATATTTATATATTATATATATTTTATATTTATCTAAAATATATATTTATTTTATATTTTCTGTTAAATTTTTTTCTTATAAAGAATATATTTTTAATATTAAAATAATCTAAAAATTAATTAAAAACAATATAAAAGTATGATAACTAAACACACAAAACTATTTTTTTTCAACCTCAAACTCAACCACAGTTTTAACCAAACACTTCACAGCTTTTTTTGAACCACAGTAAAAAGCGTTTTTTTTGAAACCCCGTTTTTTCAACCTCAACCGCAACAGCAACCGCAATACCAAACAGACTCATAATAGGAGATGATGCATTGTCAGGGAGAGTATAATGTGAATCAAATAAAAAAAATTAATTGATTTAAAGTTGGAATTTAAGGGAAGTTTGAGAGAAATCCTTTTATTTATTTATTTATTTATTTATGAATATACGAGTTTGAATGTGAATGGGAACTGATTTTGATGAATGGAAAAGATTTAGGAGTACGTAGGGGATTTATACGAGTTAAATCTATATAGGAATTTTGCAATTTTTGTTTTTAGATGGTTTTTTAAAATATTTTTATTTTGAAAAATAACAAATTAATATTTTTATTTAGTATTTTTTTTAACTTTGATAAAATTAAGAAAATTAGGTATCTTAGGTGACATATTGAATATTTATGTTGCAAAATTCATTTGAGTCCATCTTTTTTTAGTTAATAGAAGACTGACCCCATGAGTCTATTAATTTTGGTATCAATATTTATTTTATTTATATTCTAGTTAATTTTGTTAGTAATCTTTTATGTTAAATGGTTCCATATTAATGGAAATTTATATTTATATTTTTTTTACCTTGAAAACACTTAAAAATCATATATGAGCTCGGGAAGTTTTTTTATTTCGGCTGGATTTAGTGCCCATTTGGCATTGTGATCCAGACACAGGTTTGAAAAAAGCAGTGGTATATGGTGTTTGGTTAAATAAAAAACACAAGTTTTGTGGCATGGGACCCACCCAAAATATTTAAATACCGCAGGTTCAAGGAAAGCAGCAATTAGCTGCTTTCCGTGCGGTGAGGAGAGAGGAGCGAATAAATATATTAGGCCATGAAATATGAATTTGGTGCAGATTTTTGGATGTTAAAGGACGACAAATTAATGATATGCTGACCATGAAATATTTTGTCTACCTTAATAACACACTCTTAAATATATATTAGGTCGGGGGCTGGGAGAGAATAAATATATATTAATATTAAATATATTTTTAATATTAAAATAATCTAAAAATTAATTAAAATATAAATAATGTTTATATAATATATGTTTATTAATATAAAAATATATATTTCAATATTAAAATAATATAAAATTAATTAAAAACAATATAAAAGCATGATAACTAAACACACGAAATAATTTTTTTTTCAACCTCAAACTCAACCACAGTTTTAACCAAACATTGTTAATTTGTTTTTCACATAAACCCTAAGATCTTGAACCGCCTTGGAGAAGAAAGTTGCAGCTTCATTGTCACGATGACTGAGTTAGTGGCTTAGAGATGAAACTCAAAGCTCCAAACTCGAGACGAAATTACACAACCACGCTCCCTGAATTGCAACCTCATAACATGCCACGTACTCAGCCTCCATGGTGGATGTGTAAAGCAACTCGGATTTCTGGCTTTTCCATGATATTGCACCTCCAGATAAGAGATACACATAGCCAAGAGTGCAGTGTCTAGTGTCAGGACATCCTCCAAAATCTGAATCTGAATAACCAGTCACCTGTAGGTGTCCTGATTTTCTATATGTGAGCATGTAGTTCCGTGTTCCCTTTAGGTATCTCAGTACTTTCTTTGCAGCTTTCCAATGAGCTATCCCTGGATTACTTTGAAATCTACCCAACATGCCAACAGCATGACTAATGTCAGGCCTCGTACAGACCTGTGCATACATCAAACTCCCTACGAGAGAAGCATAAGGATATTGTGCCATTTCTTTACGTTCCAACTCGTTTTGTGGACACTGCGTAAGATCAAGCTTATCTCCTTTATGCAGTGGAACAGGACTAGAGGAACATGTCATCATGCCAAATCTCTCTAGAACTTTGTCAATATATGCCTTTTGAGACAATCCCAAAATACCAAGTGACCTATCACGGAATATCTCTATTCCTATCACATAGGATGCCTCGCCCATATCTTTCATTTCAAAGTTCTTAAAGAGATAAGTCTTGGTTTCATGTAATAAACCAAGGTCACTGCTGGCTAATAAGATGTCATCAACATACATAACTAAAAATATGAACTTGCTCCCACTGATCTTAAGATATATGCAAGGGTCAATGATATTTTCTTTGAAACCAAATTCAGTAATAATTTCATCGAACTTTAGATACCATTGCCTGGAAGCTTGTTTCAGTCCATATAGTGATTTCTTAAGTTTGCAGACCATGTCTTCCTGACCTTCAATTATGAAGCCTTCAGGTTGACGCATGTAGACTTCCTCTTGCAAGTCTCCATTAAGAAAGGCGGTTTTGACGTCCATTTGATGTAACTCAAGGTCATAATGAGCCACTAACGCCATGATAATTCTAAGTGAGTCTTTTCTGGACACAGGAGAAAAAGTCTCAGTATAATCAATACCTTCTTTCTGATTGAAACCTTTGGCAACAAGTCTGGCTTTATGTCGTTCAATATTGCCTTTGCAATCGCGTTTGGTCTTAAAAACCCACTTACAGCCAACTGCTTTGTGTCCTAGAGGCAATTGAACTACTTCCCATACTTGATTTTCTGTCATAGATTTCAATTCATCCTTCATGGCATCGATCCATTTATTAGAATTAACATCTTTAATGGCTTGTGAATAAGAAATCGGGTCTTTCATTGTCCCATCTTCATATTCTATTTGGTAAAGCATATAATCATTGGAAATAACGGATCTCCTTTGTCTTTGAGACCTTCTTAATGCCGGTTCCGCTGGTGTTGCATCCATAGGTTCATTGGCAATAATCTCATTATGGAGTTGTGGATTATTCATTGGGTGTTCCTCATTGTTGAATGGTTCAACAATGGGAGAGTTCCCATCTTTCAAAATAGAGGGTAAAGGAACATGTACCCTTATTTCTTGAATGATCACATCTTGAACTTTATTACTCCCACTGATTTTGCCATTCTCGTAGAATCTGGCATTACCGGTTTCAACAATTCTCGTACTATGGTTAGGACAATAAATCCTATATCCTTCGGACTTATCAGGGTAACCTATGAAGTAACCACTAATCGTCTTAAAGTCCAATTTCTTTTCTTGTGGATTGTAGATTCTAGCTTCAACTGGGCAACCACAAACTTGGAGATGTCTTAAACTAGGTTTCGATCCTTTCCACAGTTCAAAAGGTGTCTTTGGAACTGCCTTACTAGGAATCCTGTTCAAGATGTAAACAGTTGTGCGTAGAGCATCCATCCATAATGATATAGGTAAATTGGCATGACTCATCATGGATCTAACCATTTCCATATATGTACGATTTCGCCTTTCAGCTACACCATTTTGCCATGGAGATCCAGGCGTTGTGTATTGGGCAACAATTCCAAGCTTTTGGAGAAGTTTTGCAAAAGGTCCAGGATGTTGTCCTGTTTCATCATACCTTCCGTAAAATTCACCACCTCTATCTGACCTTATGATTTTCACTTTTCTATCTAGTTGCCTTTCGACTTCAGTAATGAACACTTGTACAACATCCATTGACTGAGATTTATCATGCAACAAGTATAGATAACAGTAACATGAGTAATCATCAATAAAGGTAATGAAATACTTCTCTCCCCCAAAAGTTGGAACGTCAAAAGGTCCACAAATATCTGTATGTATTATTTCAAGAAGCTGGGTACTTCTTGTGGCTCCTTTCTTTGTGTGTTTTGTTGTTTTTCCTTTAATACAATCCACACAAGCTTTATGATTAGTAAAGTCTAGATCCGGAAGGACACCATCTTTTACTAATCTTTTGATCCTTTCACTGGATATGTGACCCAGCCTTTTATGCCACAAGAAATAGGAGTCGTTTTTAGACGACTTACGCTTTGTTTCTACATTAGAATGCAGGGTAAGATGGGTTTCAGCAAATTGTTTAAGATGGAACTTGTATAAACCATCAATTAAAATCCCCGAACCAATAAGTTCAGAATTCTTAAATAAACTGAATTTACCATTTCCAACTTGAAACGAATAACCAATTTTATCAAGTGCACTTACGGAAACTAAATTACGGGAAATAGACGGAACATAAAGAGTTTGACATAAGTCTAACTGAAAACCGCTATCTAAAACAAGACGAAAGGTTCCAATAGCTTCAACTGGAGCTTTGTCTTGATTTCCCATAAATAAGAAGTTCTCACTTGGGTTTATGGTTTGGGTCGTAAGGAATCCCTGCATTGTGTTAGAAACATGAACGTTAGCACCAGTGTCAATCCACCAAGTATTGGGAGAAACATAAGTAAGATTTGATTCGAAATAACTTACGAAACCCATAGGGTTACCTTTCTTTTCGAACCATTCTCGTCGTTTAGTGCAGTCTTTTGCAAAATGTCCAGGTTTCTTGCAAAATTTGCACAAGTCTTCCTTCTTTTTCTTCTTGGGTGGTTGATTGGCCTCATTAGATCTGGGTGGTGCCCTTTTACGCCTGAATTGTGTTTTGTCCCAACTTTATGTCCAACTCCTTGAACAAAATGAGCCACTTTAATGCCTTGTTGAGTCAATCGTGCCTCTTCTTGAACCAACTTATTAACCAATTCATTCACTGTCCACTTGTCCTTAATAGTGTTGTAGTGAATTTGGAATGACCCGTACCGAGGAGGTAAATTGTTCAGGATAAATTGGACGAGAAAAGACTCGTCCACAGTCATTCCCAAATTTCTCAACTTAGCTGCGAGGTTGGTCATTTCAATAACATGTTCATGCATTAAGCGAGTACCATCGAACTTTATGGTTGTAAGATTTGCCATTAGTTTCCCAGCAAGGAACTTGTCTGCAGTCTTAAACCTTTCCTCTATGGCTTTCATGTAATCCTTAGCATTCTCGGGCTTAGGAAGGGAGGTTTTGATGTTGTTGGCTATGGTCATTCGCAGGAACATGATGTTTAGTCTGTCAGATCTCTCCCAAACATTAAGGAGAGTCTTTTCCTCAGGGATACTTTTGTCAGTAAGTGGATCTAGCTTATCTTTGAGGAGGGTCAGATCCAAATCAAGTACTCCTAAGATGAACTCAACTTGCTCCTTCCATTCAGAGAACTTGGTTCCAGTAAGTATAGGGACAGAAGAAGCATGTGAGTTGAGGTGAGTGGGTAGGCTAACTGCAATATAAAGAGAGATACAATAATTTAATAAGGCTTTAACTTAAAAGACAACACATGGGTAATAAAATGAAACTTAGGTGCTCCTGTGGGTAGTCACCAGAGTTTTAATACATTATACCATCTAAAGTCGAGTATTTTTAGGTGAGTGTAATTACAAAGGAGGTCGAGCGAAGCGAGCTCCTCTTAACTGGGGTCGAGCTGAATAAATTTTTGATTCTAAAGGTTTCTAGAATAGATTTTTCTTTATTCCCTAGTGAATACGACATAATGCATCAAGTAAAAAAAAGGGGAAAACGATAGAAAGTAACATCATAAACATAATCAGGAAAATTAGATCCAACTATATGACCTTGTTCCTGTCTTTCTTTTCTATCATCTGTCTTCATCTTCAAGCTTCAAAACGACTCCCTTTTAGGTCGAACCAGCCACCAATTCGTCCGCCACCACTTTCGTTACGACGAACTTATTGACATCTCTTACATCGAATATTTTCGAATAGTACTCACGCAGGAGTTTCGTACATAATCAAAATTTGAACTTTAAATAAATCACGATCAAACAGTCGTGCCCAAAAATTAAAATAATGCGGAAAATAAATAACATTCATTCAGGCCATAATAGTTGGATCGTTAAGTATCTGCAAAACAGAGTTAGGATATAGGTATCTACCGATTATGGCGATATAAGGTTATCCTACTTCATGGACAATCATGCGTTCCTAAACCATGCTCTGATACCACATGTTAATTCGTTTTTCACTTAAACTCTAAGATCTTGAACTGCATGATCACAATAAGATTTCGATTTAAGAAGGATTAAGGATTACCTTCGTTCATCATTGTATGAGGAGATTCTTGATCCTGCTGTCGAATCCTGTCTTTCGATTGGTAAATTCCGATGTTGATTGGTGAATCCTGATGCTGATCGGTGTTGAACTTTGGTTGAAGAAAAGTTTTAGTGAAGAGTTTCGGTTTCTCTCTCCTCGCCTATAAACCCTAATGTGTTGAAAATCATGACTAGCTTTTGTGATGGACAAAAGCCTATATTTATAGGTGGAGAGAGGACCGAAATTCCAATTAGGGTTTTCTTTAATTCAATCTCAACCGTCCATCAAGGTAGTGATTGATATGGAATATAACTTCTTAATTAAAATCGATTTTGTAGAAAATAGAATGTATCCTATGAAAACGGAATTCCTATAATGACCACAATTTCAGGAAAGGGAAGGACTTGTGATCCAAGTAAAAGACCTAAAAGTAATTTCCTTACAAAGACTTCACAACTTAATTTGAACCGCACCAAAAGTGTTTTTTTTAAAACTGTTTTTTTCAAACCTCAACCACAAAAGTAAAAGCAATACCAAACAGACTCTTAGAATTTAGTGTGGTATCTTATGTTTTTCATGGTCATAAATTGGTTTAACAAGATTTCTAGGATATTTTCTTGGTATTCTAAGTAAAACAATAAGTTTTTAAATAAATAAAAACCTTGTAGTTCTCACACAAGTTGTTTGATTAGGTTAGGTGATAGGACTTGCCTACAAAATCTAATAGCCTCTCAACTCACCTACAACCTCAATCCTAGGTCTGTTCTAAGCCATCATGACTGATTAGTTGATTATTTGATGTTTTTAAAAATATTTTTTATTTAAATAAATATTAAATAATATTTTTTTTGAATATTTTTATATAAAAATATTCTAAAAATATCATCTTTAAATTTAAAATAAAAAAATAAAAAATATTTTTAAAATACAATATCAGATAGATATAGATATAAGAGTAAGAGTACTGACAAAACTCGTTAGCGTAAAGAGATTGGAAGCAAAGTCACGACGATACACATAGGAAATGTAGTGGGTGCAAGTGCGTGGAAAATCGTTACTTATAATTTCTTTTTTGTTTTTCTAGAATCCATTTAGAATAGCTGTTGATATAATTTTTTAAAATAATTTTTATGCTGAAATATATTAAAACATTATTTTTATTTTTTAAAAATTATTTTTGATATGAGCACATCAAAATAATCTCTCATTTCAAATCCCAAGCTACTAATTAAAAAAGAAAATTTAAAATGTCGGCATGATGGACCAGAACATTTTGTTTATTGTATGCAACTTGTCAGAAACTTCCAGCCCTTCTAGAAACTCAGGAAACTTTAGAAGCTAAAGCTCACAAGTCACTTCCACTTCGATTATTTGATTTATAAGAAAAATATTTTTTTTATTTCAAATTAGTTATTTTTATGTGATTTCAAATAGATTGATATTAAAAATAATTTTTGTAAATATTATTTTAATTTATTTTCAAACAAAAAAACATCTTAAAAAATAATCCCAATATACAATAACCATAAACTCTTAATACATTTTTACATATTGAAATTGGTTATGACGTTATGTATTAATTTATATGATTATTTATTAATAGTTACTTTAAATTAATTTAATATACTCTAAAATTTATTTAAACTATAACTTCTTTTTTTTTGTTTATTTAATATTGTTATTTAAGAGAGCATTAAAAATACAAAAGGGTGTGTATATTGACCAATCTTGCAATTCCAGTCTAAGTAGTAGACTTGGACTTGTATGACTCTCTTGTAGTTTGAGTTTAGATAATTTTTTTAAAAAAGTATATAAAAAAATAAAGGGAAAATTATAATAAATATTAGAAAAATATAAAGTTGGACGTGTCAAACACAGTCCCTGGTGGGCTCGAGCCCGGGAATGGGCTTAGGGCTACCATTTCCAAATCCATGCACCTCGATAGAAGTTGGACATGAGATGATAGGTCGAGTCAACGAGAATGTTCTTAAAATTATTTTTTGGACTTATTCAGATCATGATTTGTCTTTTCTCCTTCCGAGGACAATGCATGTTGCATGTCACTAAAATTAAATTATTATTTTATTAAAATAATGTTTTGATCTTTCATGCATTTTTTAATTATACCAATGAAATTTAATTAAAACATTATCATTGAATTTCAAAAATATTTTTGAAATTTTGTTTCTATGTTTTCTTTTAAATTAATTTTTTTTATATGTTTTTAGATCCTGTAAATCAAAAATAATTTTAAAAAATTTCAAAAACAATATTTTAATATATTTTTAGATAAAAAAAAGAGTTCAAAAACAATTCATTCAAACAAACAGTCACTTTATATATGCACATCAGTATATATTTGTGGGATTAAATTGTTTATTAATGTAACTTGATATAGGATTGCACGAGTACAAATAAATAAATAAATAAAATAAGTTGAATTTATAATTTGTCTCCTTATCTTTTCGCATAAGAAAATGTGGAATAATTTCTGTACCAGTGATGTTTTCGTCTTTGCAATTACTTTTTTATTGAATTTTGCAATTTATTTATTTATTTATTTTGTATTTCGAGTATCAAGTTTCAACGGTTGACCACACGCTCTCTCAATATTTCTAAATCCCTGCCTAAAAGACCGAAAAAAAATGTTCTTCGAAGGACCTCGTCTTGGTCCTCCTTCACAAACCGCGTTTACTCTGCTTTGCGAATCCAACTCTAAATATCATCACCATCTTCTTTTCTTTTCTGCTCCTGCGATCCGCCATGAAATTAGTATTCAATTATCTCACGAACCATTTTTTTCTATGGCTTGTTACCACCCTCTTCCTCATCTCGTCTTCTTCTTCTTCTTCTCCATTCTTTTTTCTTCTTCCATTCCATTCGTCTTTCCGCTCTCAACTGTGTCAATATCTGAAATTGGTAGCAGAACATTGGTGTGTGTGTTAGTGATTAGTGGTGCCACACAGTCATTTCTAAACTGTTCAAGTTTTCCTGGTGGAATTAAAATCCCTTTGAATCCTAATACTTCCTTCTCTGCCATAGTTGGTGGAGATGGATTCCTCTGCGGCTTGATATCATTTCCTTCTCTCGCTACCTCAACTCTGGTTTGCTGGAGATTCTCTGCTGATGGTACTATCATCTCCTACAAGAGAATTTATCAGGGCCTGGCTCTCAGTCAACTGGAAGCAGGAAATAATCTGACTTGTGGTCTAGTTAATACCTCTAATCGCCTCGAATGCTGGCCACGGAAAAAGGTCGACACTGGCAGTATGAATCGAAAATTTTCAAGTATGGCGGTTGGTGAAGATTTCGTATGCGGGCTAGAATATGGGAATATTTCTTGTCTAGGAAGGTATAAAGCTGTTGTTGACAATGTGACCGGGGGGAACTACAGTGCAATTGCTGCTGGGTCTAGGCATGCTTGTGCTATAAATCTTACTCGTGGGCTGCATTGTTGGGGGGGGAGTTTTGAGGGGGATATACCGCAAGGTGAGTTCATATCAATGGCGCTGGGGGATAATCGTGGTTGCGCACTGCGGGCTAATGAGACAGTTGTTTGCTGGGGGCAAGGTGGTTTCAGTTTGCCAGGGAGGTTAAGGGAGACTCAGTTTAGTACTATTAAAGCGAAAGGAAAAGTCTTCTGTGGAGTTCTGAAATTGAATTTGTCCTTGTATTGTTGGGGGAATGAGAATTTTAACTCCGATTCAGCTGTGTTTAAGGATGTTTTGCCAGGCCCCTGTAGTAGTGCTTGTGGTCCAGATGATATCGTGGAAGGATCAGGCAGATGGTGTCCCCAAGGACAACAGGTTTGCCAGCATTCTACGGCTCCACCTGCAGCTGAGCCGCCGCCCCCGCCGCCTCCACCACTAGAAAGTCATCAAGAGAGGTGTCGCGGGAGGTGCGAATGGAGCGGGAAAATGATAGCGTTTTTAGCTGTGGGATGTTTTGGTTCCCTCGTTTTATTGCTTGTCATCGGGTTCTTCCTCTTCAAGCACTGCAAGTGCAGAGGCTGCCGAGTCCATGATTCCGGCCCCTTGGATGGGACCGGACCGGGAGCCCCTGTTGGACAGGGTGGTGGTCCAAGCCAACCTCACCCCCCGCAAGCGGAAGAAGCATCGCCGGTCTTAGAGAAGCGGCTGAGCCAGTTGACCAGCATGGGAAACGCGGGGAACCTGGAGGAGTTCTCTTTGCAAGCTCTGCTCGAAGCCACCGACAACTTCTCACACGACAGAGCAATCGGGACGGGGAGCTTCGGCTCAGTTTATCAGGGAACATTAGAGGACGGCCGTGAGGTAGCTATCAAGCGAGCTGAAACATCAAACACGTCGTCGTATGCTGTCGGAGCAAGGCGTCAAGAGGACAAGGACAGCGCATTCATCAACGAGCTTGAATCTCTCTCAAGACTTCACCACAAGAATCTTGTCAGATTATTAGGGTTCTGCGAGGATAATAATGAGCGGGTGTTAGTCTACGAGTACGTGCACAATGGCTCCCTCCATGACCATCTCCACAAGCTTGAAAGCTCGCCGTTAATGTCATGGGCTGCTCGCATCAAGGTGGCGCTAGATGCAGCCAGAGGCGTCGAGTACCTCCACAAGTACGCCGTGCCACCGATCATCCACCGTGATATCAAGTCATCAAACATATTGCTCGACTCCACGTGGACAGCCAGGGTGTCTGATTTCGGCCTATCTTTGATGGGCCCCGAAGATGACATGTCGCACCTCTCACTCCGCGCAGCTGGCACGTTTGGCTACATTGACCCAGAGTATTTTAGGTTCCAGCAGTTGACCCCAAAGAGCGATGTGTACAGTTTTGGAGTGGTTTTGCTGGAGATACTTTCCGGCTTCAAGGCCATCCACAAAAATGAAAACGGGGTGCCCCGGAATGTGGTTGATTCGGTGGTGCCCTCCATTGTTCACGATGAAATCCATAGAGTGTTAGACCCAAGAGTGCCGCCGCCGACGCCGTTTGAAATAGAGGCGGTGATATACACGGGGTACTTAGCAGCAGATTGTGTGACACTTGAAGGTCGAGATAGGCCATCCATGTCCGATGTTGTAAATAGCCTGGAAAGAGCATTGGCTGCTTGCTTGGTGAGCCCAAAATCGCTTTCCCGGTCAACAACCGGGGATTCCACATGAGAGTTTTTTACGTCCAAAGAACTTGGTCAACATGAAAATCTCTCTTTTTTGCGTGTGCATAGTAAATACTAGTCTATGCCTCTTCTTTTTTTTTTTTCAATTCCAAGGAAAAATTTCCTCCGATATGTTCATTTATTGAGGCAAAAAGTTTATGATGATGTACCTAACACATAATTATTACGGTTTTTTTGTCCGTTAAGAAATTATCTCATCTAAAAATTTAAGTTATTAGATGAGATATTGGAATATAATTTATATTATTCTCTAGCATGAAAGCTCTTTGAATTTGAAAGTTACATAGATCCATATTATTTTTTACTTGATTTTTATCAAATAGAATAGAGACGATAAGATTCGAACTCATGATTGCTTGGTAAACGAGGCTATATCATGTTAAGAAATCATTCCACCTAAAAAATTAAGTTATCAAGTAAAGCACCAGAATACCTAAAAATTTAAGCTATTAGATGAAACACTAGAATATGATATATATTACTTTTTAACATGAAAGTCCTTTGGACTTGAAACTTGCACAAACCCATATTATTTTATATTTGATTTTTATCAAATAGAATGGAGCGGTAGGATTCGAACTGGTAATCATTGGATAAACAAGGTTATATCATATTAGAAATCATTTCACCTAAAAATTTAAGTTATCACTAGAATATGATTTATATCAACTTCCAGCTTTGAATTTGCTTCTTCCTTCTTCCATTAGGAGGTCAAAGGGAGGAAATTTTGTAAATTTGAAGAATCAACACGATGGAGTCAACCCTTTCCTATAGCACCATAACCACCACAGGAAGGGCTGGAAGACTTCTACCCTGTTTTCATTGCTCAGCTGAGTCATTTAAGTTATGATCACGACGGATTATAAAGTATAGGTGGGTTCTGAAAGGCCTATCTTTACTTTTTTAAATTTAATGGTCCAATGATTTGAAAAGGTTTTTTCAAAATCATGGTGCTACGCCACTTGATCAATAATAGCTCATAGCACATATGAACTGTCTCTGATTATAGCTTCTTAGCGGTATCTAAAAACCTATTAGTCTTAATCATAGTTATTAATTTTATATTCTATTTTAGTTGAAATTGCCTAAACGTTTTATATTAGTTAAAGATAAAACAACATTATTTTTATCTCGATTTAAATTCTAGTTCGTTCTGTATTTTTCGACCAAATATCAGTCGAAACGTACAGGTTTCATTTCATCCGTTTTATTTTGACCAAATAGTGTTTGTTTTTAAATAATAAATAATTTTACAATATCAATCATATCTTTTAATCTGATCGTTAGATTAAAATGAAATTTTACAAAAAATTTATTGACATATTTATATATATTACATTAAAATTTCAGATCAATCAGAGAATGTAATGACCTTGCGAGATTGATGATGATATTATCGTAATATTATACATGTTCATAATTTTATTCAGAAAAATTATTTTATTGTGTCTTTTTTAGATTAAATTTCACAATTCTAAATAATTTTATTTTTGAATTTGAACTAAAAAAAATAAAATAAAATAAAATAAAATAAAATATATATATAGTACAACCCCGAAATAGGACGCCGAAACATTCCGAAACCGAAACATTTCATTTCAATTAAAAAAAACAAAGCATCAACCGAAATAGTATTGAAAATTTTGTGACAAACTCGAGCTTAACCTAATTTAACTTAAAAAAATGAATCAAATTTGAACATGTTGAGTAGCTTGAGCTGCATAAATTCCAAGAAGAAAGCAAATAGCAACACTAGTTGGGTAGGTCTCTTAAGAGGATTGGTATTAGGATTCTTAAGAAACCTGTGCACCAATTATTAGGTCAAATCAGAGTTTTTAATGGATTTGTTGGAAGAGAAGACTATTCTCATAGCTTAATCATATTGAAAAGGTCTGAACAGGTAATCCATCTTTCATCTTTGAATATTTCTCAACTACAAATACTGAAAAAGTCTTCAAGAAAATATCACAGAGATTTCCTGTTCAAATCTTTAATAATATATGATTATTATTAATAATATACGGGATCATCTAGAAAAGCTGGAACGATCTTAGGTCACAGATGAACAGCACTACCAGGACTTGCTGACTTTATATAAAGATGGGAAAATGCATGCACCCATCAGCATCCACGAGGTTATCATCCACAAATTATATCATTTTCTGGAACATTCTTCACTTTAGAAAGTTCAAACAAGTTTAGACAGCGCAATCCTGGACACATATTTATAAATACTTAAAAAAATACTGAAAATGCAAACTCAAGGATACTTCATCCATAGCAGTGTTAAGCTGGTCAAATTACTAGAAATGGAGACCAGAATATGCAACATGATACTTAATAGCACGTGTAGATTAGTTGTCCACGGCAAGGAATTGCATGAAGACTCATGAAGTTTTTTAATTTTTTCCCACAGTATTTTAGGGGCTAAAAGACCTCAAATTTAGCACTGTTCAAGCATGTGGTGATTCTAGGAAAGATTAAACAAGGTCACTTAATAGCGAAGCATTTATGGAAATTGGGGCATAAACCTGAGTATATGGGCAAAAAAATAAAACGGCAGGCAATTATACCAGTTTTCAAAAATTCCTGAGTCCTGACTATAGGTTTTACACCATCTCTTCCCTCCATCTATGCATTTAGAGATCATGAAATTGACTTCCTGTCCTCGAGTAATTTTGTGAGTGCACCATCAGTTTGTGCAAAGACATCGTCTTTGGGAATATTTCCATTAACCTGAAATCAACAAAATGGCTCTTCAATTTAGATTTGATAGTAGTATAATACCAGATGCATTATCTGCCAAATCATATACATATAACTTAACAAGTATATACATATACTTGTTGGGGAGTATCTTCTAGTAGCAGCCCCAGTATCAACTTATCAAGAGCTGCCCAACATGATAATTTATTCACAAGGTAGTGGCGCCTGATAGCATTGGGATAGTTGGGATGGTATTGTAGTGTAGTCAATTGAACACTTGGCAACATTGACCCCATGACCGATTAAAGCCACAAAGAAGACAGAGTCCTCCGAACTAGTAAGAGTCTAAGCAAACAGATAAGTTCACAACATGCCTTGTCTTCAGTGTCATCAAAACATTGGGTGAGCCGGGCAGCAATTTCTTCAGTCTCAGGGGGAGAATAATTCAGGTGGTATATCTTCCCAGTAGCGGGGTCTAACCTGCGTCCAACAACTCTTTCAACAAGAATCTCTTCATTGACCTGCAAATCAACATTCACAAGGTTGGCTGACGTGGGAAACTCGATCTTGATATTTAGAATTTGAAATCTACACAAGGATGTGAGTCTACATTAAGGTCATTACATTGTTAAATCAATTCTTTTATCTTCATTAACATCTTCTTTTACTTTGATTAGGATAAAGTATCCTAAAAATTATCAAACATAAGGGGAAATCAGCAAATTATGTACATGGAAAAATATGAACATGCAAGTACACATTCTTTTCTTCCTAACCAGATAATGGAATGCAACAAAATAATATAGCATGCCTGCAGGAACAAGAATTCTTACTTCCAGGAGAATAAATAGATCAGGCTGGAGCCCATATTCTTTAAGAGCAGTTGCTTGTGACAAGCTCCTTGGGCATCCATCTAAAAGCCAGCCATTTTCTTGTGAGTCTGGCAGCAGCAGACCCTCCATTACCATCTACAAGATCAGGTCATTAAATACACAATACGAATGATTTGAAAGGAGTGGAGGAGGAAAAAAGGGGGAAGTGAAATCATGCCTACCATGACAACTTTCTGTTCACTTCCTGAAGCAATTTATGCCCTCAGCAGGTCTCCAGCAGCAATATGCACCAAAACATACTGCATATATGAGGATGACATGGTTCAATATTTCATTTCTCAATGGCAATTGCAAAATGAGAAATAATGCAGTGAATGTTGTAACTTCTATCAGCAAATCCCCATGAAACCACTGGGAAGGGAAAACATACCTGATCTCAAAGCAGAATTTCATATAATCATCTTGTTTATACAAGTAATCACCAATGACACTAACAATTCCAACTGGTTGAGCTCAGCTTGCAATTGGCTTTTCTGATAGTTCAATCAAACCTCTTGCACATTAATCCAAGGCATTAGCAGAAGTTAAGTATAACATACTCATTAATGCCATGCGAAAAACTAATGACAAAAACGTCAAAGAAGCAAATAAGGTGACTTTTATAAGAGATGCCTAACTACTGCAGCAAGCAAGCAAGCCAACATATTGATGGCAGTGACTACATAATCTGTTCATACAAAAGAGCCTCAACTTGCGTTGGCATTATGCCCAATCCTGGCTGACGAAGAGTAGAGGGAAATGATTTTAAAGTTTCATCTAGAAGATCTATCTAATGGGATTCGATTATGTTTCTTTACATTTTGAAGGCCGCATGTATCAAAACCCTAATAGTTTACACTAACCACCTCCCTTCCTGAGTGAAACAGATATGCCTATCCTTGGGAACAAGTGAAACTATCATGTACCACTCAAGGTAAGCTGAGGTTTCAAATACCAAATTACATAGAGATTAAGTTAGATTAGCGTAGACACCAAGTCAACATAATCTCAACAGATTGATGGACCTCACTAATTATTGTCGAACATGATTTATTGAGGGGACTATGCCAAGCTTCCCATCCAAGCTCGTTTCTCTTAGAGCCCTATGTGACAAAGCAGTAAATGGTCTGTTTTCCTTCATTGGCAAACTATTTAAGTACTGTGAATATGTTCCCTGGAGAGAGTGCTTGACTATTTAACTAAAACACACCAGATACCAATAGATAGGCCTCACTGTTAACAAACTCAATAGATAATTCATATCAAAGAACATACTGTCATTAACATTAGAACCAAAATGTCTATATCAGATTCTTGAAAACTTACCGGATAAAAACCCAAAGAAATCCCAGGAAGCTACACGCATTACAATGAAAAGAAGTTCTTTAAAAAACCACATTTTCGTAGGCAGAACAGCAAGAATAATAAACGAGGGAAACTAAAAGTTGCTCCCTATAGAAAGGATTAATGGAGCTGAGTAGCAGAGAGTACAAGAGATCAAAATAAATATAAAGAAAAAAAGCTTACTTTCTCAGTGATGAACTCACATTGAGTACCTTTACCAGAAGCAGGAGCTCTGGATATCATTATCTTCAAAGGGTTTGCCTTTGCTGATGCCACAACCTGCAAAAACCACACACATCAAAATTATCAGCGGGGCGGGGGGGAGAAAAGAGCCAAACAAATTCGTCTAAAATCAACAAAACCCTATTGTTTGGGTCCTCAATTAACAGCATATAAATCATGGTGAAATCCAAAATACAAAAAAAAAAAGAAACTTTTTTACTTACAAAAGTTGAATTCTTGGTTTCGTTGAAACGAGTGGACAAAAGGGTTTGATGGGAACGAAGAGAGAGGCAATATCTGATGTAACTGTAAGAGAAAGATAAGTTAGAAGAGATGAGGAGCTGAGAGGACTTTGAGGAAGAACAAGGCTGTTCAGGGGTCCCTTTTCCATTCACTCCCCAGTTGAAATTGCAGGAGCTTGTAGTAGCCATTTCTCTGTCTTGTTTTTCCTCTGTTTCACAAATGTCGCGCGTTTGTCGAGTGGTTTTGTTGCATATTCTTGGAAGATGGTAGAGGCAGTGGTGGTGGGATTGAACAATCAACAAATGTTTGGAGACTAGGAAAGGAGTCCTTCATCTATGTATTAACATTAACGTTGACACTACAAACAGCTTATACGTTACAAGAGGAAGGGGGTAATGGATCGAGACCCCATTTGGAGGATTATTAGGAGGTGGAAAGGAATTAAACGTGTCCAAGTGTTTCTATGACTGGCCTATAATTTTATTATGATAAGTGAAGTGCTATGGAGAAGACGACTATCAAATTATCGATGTTGCAATCATTGCTTCACTGAAGTGGAAATGTTAGCTCATGCATTGCGTGATTGTTCTAAAACCCGCAAGATTCGGGAGGTCTACGTAAGGTAGATGATAGAGAGCTAAGCAGCACACAGTATGGAATATGGATCGGTAGCTGGAATTCAATATAGCACTATGCACTATGGTATATATGGAAAGAGTAATTGGGATGGTACTGTTCTAGTTATAAAAAGAATGATTCAAGATAACGTTGTCAATTTTGTTTTGATTGATATTTTATTTTATTAAAAAATATATTTTAGTTTTGAAGCGTTTTAACATGTTGTTTTGGGGTTGTATTATTTATGTATGTGTATATATAATTAAATATATTATTTCAAAAAAATGGTTCAAATCTAAAAATAAAATTATTTAGAATTGTGCAATTTAATCTAAAAAAGCACAATAAAATGATTATTCTGAACAAAATTATGAACATGTATAATATTACGAGAATGTCATCATCAATCTCGCAGAGTCATTATATTTTCTAATTACTCTGAAATTTTTACATAATATATATAAATATGTTAAGAGACTCCTCGTGAAATTTCATTTCAATTTAACAGTCAGATTAAAAGATATGATTGATATTATAAAATTATTTATTATTTAAAAAAACACTATTTGGCCGAAACAGAACGGGTGGAACAAAACCGGAATGTTTGGCCGATGATTGGCCAAAAATCTAGAATTTAAATCAAAATAAAAACGACGTTATTTTGTCTCGTTTTCTTAACTAGTACAAAATGTTTAAGTCATTTCAGCTAAAATGGAACAAAACCGACAATCTTGATTCGAGATAGTAAAATTATTCAGATGAGTTGTAATGGAGGGACAAATTGCAGTAATGTAGTTCAACAAGTAGGCTAGACTTATCTCGTGGACCAAGCTCAATGTTGATGGATGCGATAAAGGAAATTCAAGTGTGGCATCGACAACCTTGATTCGAGATAGTAAAATTATTCGAGATGAGTGGTAATGGAGGGACAAATTGCAGCAATGTAGTTCAACAAGTCGGCTAGACTTATCTCGTGGACCAAGCTCAATGTTGATGGAGTGCGATAAAGGAAATCCAAGTGTGGCAAGTACAACAAGTTTTGAAGGAGTAATTTGGACAATATGGGATCCTAGATTGTGAGATTTGCAAGGAATAATGATATTTGTTCATAAATTATTAAAAAATATTTCGGTTTTGAAGCGTTTTAATGTGTTGTTTCGGGGTTGTATTGTTTATGTATGTGTATATATAATTAAATATATTAATTTCAAAAAAATGGTTCAAATCTAAAAATAAAATTATTTAGAATTGTGCAATTTAATATAAAAAGCACAATAAAATGATTATTCTAAACAAAATTATGAACATGTATAATATTACGAGAATGTCATCATCAATCTTGCAGGGTCATTATATTTTCTAATTACTCTGAAATTTTAACATAATATATATATATGTTAAGAGACTCCTCGTGAAATTTCATCTCAATTTAACGGTCAGATTAAGACATATGATTGATATTGTAAAATTATTTATTATTTAAAAAAACACTATTTAGCCGAAACAGAATGGGTGGAACGAAATCGGAATGTTCCGGCCAGTATTTGACCTAAAAATCAATAATTTAAACCAAAATAAAAACGACGTCATTTTATCTCGTTTTTCTAACTAGTACAAAATGTTTAAGTCATTTTAGCTAAAATGGAACAAAATTGACAACCCTGATTCGAGATAGTAAAATTATTCAGATAAGTGGTTATGGAGGGACAAATTGTAGTAATGTAGTTCAACAAGTAGGCTAGACTTATATTGTGGACGATTGGATCAAGTTCAACGTTGATGGGGGTAGTAAAGAAAATCTAGGTGTGGTAGGTACAACAGGTTTAGGAGGAGTAATTTGGGACAATATGGGATCCTAGATAGTGGAATTTGCAAAAAATAATGATATTTGTTCATAAATTACTGCTAAGTTATGGGTTGTTTATGCTAGTCTACAACTTACATGGGCTAAAGTGTTTAGAAAGATGGTTTCAGAATGAGATTCTAGTGTTGTAATTAAGTTTGTCAATGGGGATAGAGTGATTATGGATTAAAATTACAATCTTACCATGCAAATTAAGGTTATGTTGGATAAGGATTGAGAGGTTAAAACATTACATGTTTATAGGAAGACTAATTGTGTGGTTGATTAACTATCTAATTATAAGCTAACTAGAGATTTGTTAGAGAGAGAGAGTCTGATATTCTAGCTGAGACACCATCAAAACTTTATATTTTATTATATTACTAGATCTATTGTATCTCATTTAATTTAATACAACGTATACACGTATACACCTTGATTATTATTAAAAGAAAAACATTAACGTTGACATAAAAGCTAAAGGTTGTGGAAATTAGTATTGCAACGTGAATTCTAATAGTAATTTACTATTTATTTGCACTTGGTTGCAAATAATTTATTTTTAATAGATTTTGTTAATTATCTGCTCATATGTTTATTGATATAATTATTTTTAATTTAATTTATGTAAAATTATATTACTTCATATTATTATTAAACACAAAAACTTATCTTAAAATAATTTTTTAATACAATTTAACAAAAAAATTATCAAGACTAATTACCAGTGCCACATTTTTTTGTATTTGAAAAAAAAAAACTCCCTGTTACGGAGCATCGGCAAATGCCTCGTGAGATCAAGCTAAAAATGAAAAGTGACAGCTGTGGGATTTGAACCCACGCCCTTTCGGACCAGAGCCTAAATCTGGCGCCTTAGACCACTCGGCCAAACTGTCCTGAATGTTTAACTTGTGCCAACATATTTTAATTATATGTTATTAATGTATAGTCGAGAGGAATTAAACTTGTTTTTTACTATATAGACAGGGATCATAATAATTCCAAATTAGATCCAAATAATATTATTAAGGCTATTTTTTATTTTTACTTTTAATTTTTAATTTTTCTGCTTCGTTTAGAACTTTTAGTTTTTCTTTGTGATTTGGTACCCTTAGTTTTCTATTTTGTTTGCATGGAAAAATAAAATATTTCATAATAAAATTACGAATTAATTTTTTGTGTGGTTATTCTATTTAACATAAATATGGGTTGTTCGTTCATGTTACTTTTCTTCGTCTATATTGATATTTCATGTTAATAAAGCCATGACTTATTTAGCATGAATATTAGGACATGACAAAAAATTCAAAAAAACATAATAAAAAAAAATTAAAAATTAATATTTGGGATATGAATTTTACAACACAATATATTTTCCCGGTATGAAATTAAATAAATTAATTGTAGACTTTAACATTTGGAAATATAAAATTATATTATAAAATATATTCGTAAGTTTTAAAGATTAAAATTAAAAAAGCGACGCATTTTATAATACTAGGTATATTATTAGATTTTATAGTAACTGTAGTACTAGATAAAAACTCCTATAATGATCATTTAGGTGTGGAAGCAATTGTCCAAAAATCTCTATCCTTTAAGAATAAATAGCTTTCTAATTTATGCCAAAATAATGCTCTTTTTTGTGTCTAGGCTAAGAACTTTTACAAATTAATATATATAATTTATAAATATAATTAATTTCAAGAATGTGATTAAAATATATTTTCCTTATAAATATATAGTGAAAAGATATGAAATTTCAATAATATATAATTAATAAATATAAATAAAAGTTTAATTGAATTCAGAATAATGCATTATATATTCAAGGCACAAAACTATCCATATATTATGATTTTAATTCTGTCAACAATTTATTTTACTAAATTTTAAATTTAATAGAATATTAAAAATAATAAAATCATCATGGACATAAAATGCATATTTATACACGACTAGTTTATCTATATTTATATACACCTCTATCTCAAAATATTTATGTCTCCCCTTTTAATATCCAAGTAAATATATATTAAAACAAACAGTCATTGATGCCCTATTATCCAGTTTCTTGATGAATTTTTTTTCATCACCGTTAATTTTGAATTTAACAACTTAGAATAGGTGATGAAAATGAAATTTAAACTCAACAAATTACGTGTTCTTAGAAACATAAATGATTTTATGCCTGTTTAGAAGTGTAGCTGTTGTTGATTTTGAAAATATTTTTTATTTTCAAGAATACATCAAAATCATTATTTTTAAATTATTTTTCACATATGAAAATAATTTAAAAAATTAATTTAAAATAAAAATTATAATTTTTCATAATATTTTGAAATCCTTACCCTACCATGTGTCTTGATGATTTTGAAATCCTTCATTCTCCCTCCCATATCTGTCTCTTTCTTCAGTTATTATATAGACAAAGCTAAAGATGATAACATCTTGGTTTTGAAAATATTTAAAAACAGTTATTATTTTTATTTCAAATTAATTTTATCAGCTGTTTTTAGATTATTTTATAGTACTAAAATCAAAAATATTTTTTAAATAAAAATATTATTTTAATTTTTTAATAAAAAATATTTTTAAAAACAATTTCAATCATACTCCAAAACAAATTTAATTAAATATATGTTAAATATATGATATCAATAGAATATTTTCTGTTAGGTATTTGATTATTCACATATAAATAATTAATAGTTTAGTAATTTATCATTGTAGTCATTTTAATTATTTATATTTGAATAAAAGTATCAATAGAAATCTCCTACTCGTAAAATGCTAAACCTAAATTCTATATAATTTTAAAGCATTTAAAAAAGTTATACTTGGTAATAGTATATTAAAATTATATAAAACTATTAACAAATATTAATTTAAATAAAAATAAATAAAATTTAAAACATAATACCAGAAAATGCGGGGATTTAAATAGTCTTGTCACAAGTGACTCCTCGATTGAGACTAGCAGCAGCGAAAGTGGTGGCTCTACGCCATCTGTCCCTAGGGCTAGGCTTTGCCGTGTCCCACCCAAAAGTGAAACACACTGACAAGTGGATTTTGTGGCACTTATCCCCATGTAAAAAGAAAAACAAATTAAGTTATAATGTTTTTGATGTGGTTTTTAAAATATATTTTATTTATTTAAATGGTAAAAGTTTTGGGTTTAGAATGTATGTTTATTTTAGAATTTAATTTTTTTAAATTATTTTTGATATTATTATATCAAAATTATTTGAAAATAAAAATAATAGGTAATTTAAGTAAAACTAAAACGGTTGGGTTTAGAATGTATGTTTATTTTAGAATTTAATTTTTTAAAATTATTTTTGATATTATTATATCAAAATTATTTGAAAATAAAAAATAATTAATTTAAATAAAAACTAAAACTATTTTTTTAATATTTTTGAAACGCAATGTCAAAGATCCCAAGTTCTTGTATATAAACTTTGGGTATTTAACTTTGAGAACACTGGTCGTCAAACCTTCATGATTCACCTCATGGGCTGTTTGGCCAAGCGGCTGCACCGCCGTTTGGCCAAAATTTGAATTTTTTTTTATTTTAAATGATTTTTTTTTGTGTGTTTTAAATTATTTTGATGTGCTGATGTCAAAAATGATTTTTAAAAAATAAAAAAATATATTATTTTGATGTATTTCGGCACGAAAAGCACTTTGAAAAGCTACCGCAACCGTACTTTCAAACAGGCCATAAGTTCTTACCCACCGCATATTTTATTTTATAGCGCTACTTAAATAAATAAATAACCCTCCATGAGCAAAGCCTTTTTTAACAACAATAGTAATTTAACAACAATATTAATATTAAAAGATATGGTTGCGACGATGGACAAAATAATAGATGAGTCCTATCAACATAATAAATGTTGCAGAATACTAGCTGGTGGTCAAGATAGCACGGATTCACACCATAAATTGTGAGCTACCTACCTTGAATCGTCTGTACACGCATAAAATTGTAGGGTTTTTCTTTAAAAATCAAAGAAATTGATAAAAATAATGTAAAAATATAATTTTAATAAAAACATAATTTGAATTTTATATCCAACAATTTTACAATTTGAGAGAGTCACAAAAACGCAAATCACAAATGTCATTTAGGACTCTCTAAATTGTGCTATTTTATTAAAAAATATTACATTGTGTTATTTATCTTCTTCTCTTAACTATGCTAGAGTCCAAAAGAAATTCCTAAGAATTTGTTATTCTTTCTTTTAGCACACTAATATATATGTGTGTGTATAACATATACTTTTTTAAAAAGATAATGATGAAATAACTTAGTTTTTTTGTGTCAAGGAAATGTGACATTCAATATTGTTATTATTCAGAAACATGACATTTCAAAAACCAATTATGAAAAGGATTGAGCATAAGAAGAGAGGAAAGAGAGAAATAAAAAAGAAAGGGATCCTAGAGGTAAATTAAAGCTTTGATTATGAAACCACTTATATTATTAAAAATATCACGACGAGATAAATTCAAAGATACCAAAAAATATCATCAATATTAAATGGGTGAGTCACATGTCTTTGAATCATTTCAAGTGTCGTTGAATTTGTTTTGTCGAGATATTTTGAATGATATCAATGGTGTCATAATTAAGGTTTCACTGCGACTCCAAGTTCTTTACTCTCTTTTTTTTTTTCTCACATCAATTCTTAAAGAGAGGAGAGAGAAGAATATACTGAAGACAAATTGAATCTCCAACCACAACATTACCAATATTATTGAAAAACTTGACGAAATAAATTCAATTGCACCAAGAAATGTAATGAATGGGGTGGATCATACTTGTCATCTAAGGCCAATAAGCACTCACCATATTTGAACACTTGTCATTGTTGACATATAATGTCATACTTTGTATGCTTTATATATTTTGATGATAACAATAAAAGAAAATGGGCTAATAATATGCTTGGATGAGATTAAGCTATAAACAGGTTTTATACAAAGAATACATCAACAAGCATAACGGAGTACACGAAGAAATCACTCCAAGAAGTCCAAGATGCAAGCAAGTGAAGACTTAGAATAAGTGTTCATTTTAGTGCTTTGTGTAAATCTCAATTTCTATCTTGATAGCACAAATTAAAATGAACTCACACACTTCACAGTGCATGCATTAAAAGGTTTAAGTCATAATCAATCGGTTCAAGAAATTCAGAAAAGATAATTTGTCAAAATAGATTTCTGCATGAACCGGTCGACCGCTTGAGGTATCCGTTGTGAACCGGTCGACCGCTTGGAAGACAAATTGTTTTATCCGTTGTGAACCGGTCGACCACTTGATATGACAGTTGCACTAAAACGGCTAGAAACGACTAATTTCTTTTAGAAACTTATAAATAGGTCTCTTAATTGCAAAACAAATTACACAGAACTTTCATATCTTATATTGAGGCAATTAGAAGTGCATAAACACCTTCATATCATCAATCCTCATTAATACTCATATTTGTGTTTAAATCTTCATATCTTAACACAAAGAGTATTTCTCATTCTCACTACACTTAAACACCTTCAAATATCCTAAGTGCTATTAAGTGAGAGAAAGAGATTTTAGATCTTCATTTGTAATATCCACACTATTAAGAGTGTATTGTTGTTTTACTAAAACAACCATTGTGAAACTCTTGAGAGTTGAGTATAAAACTCTTGGTATTGGTGAGGGAACATCACCAAGGAAAAATCTTGAAGAGGGGACATCTTCAAGTGGAAAAGGAAAATCTTGAAGAGGGGACATCTTCAAGTGGAAAAGGAAAATCTTGAAGAGGGAACATCTTCAAGTGGTGTAAAGTCTTGGTGTTGATTCATCAAGCTGAAAATTGTAATCTTGTTACTTGGTTTAGTAAGAGAGTACAATACTCAAGTACGGGTTGGTACTTGAGTCGTGGACGTAGGCTTGCCGAACCACGTTAAAAACCCGAGTTAACAATCTCTCTCTCCCTTATCTTTTACTTTAAAGTAATTAATTTTAAGATTGCATTATTTATTGTATTTGCATCAATTCCGCCTTTAGGTGCATAGTTGCTTTAATCCGCGAATGTCAACAATCATCACAACAAACATGGTAATATGGTATACTTAGGTTATTGTTGGTGATCTTTCATAGTATCATTACATTCATCTCATCAAGATGTTTACGATGATACTGGTGATATTGTAATTAGAGCTTTGATGTGCATAAATTGAGCTATTTTACTAATTTTTTTAATGTTTCTTTTAAAAAAAGAACTTGCTAATGCAAAAGAATCACTAAAATTGAAGATTGTTTAAATGCTAAAATTAAATATATATAAAAAAAACTAAAACTCCTGCTAATATCTCCACCCACTTGCATTATCTTTAAATGATTTCCCATCCTTTTTCAACAACCCTTTGACATTTGAGCAACGCTTCTAATCCCTCAATATTCTTCGACTTCTGACCATTTTACTTTTGTCTCTTACTAACCATATGTCAAGGCACTCAAATGGAAAACAGTGAACATGTTCTGATAATTACATCGGAAGATTTCAACGTTGATGTCCCGTGACATCGCTCGAAACTACAAGACAATCTAGAAAATCACGAATCTATCGATTTAGAGACTTCAAATGTTGAATCTTTCTTTGAAGCCTGCAAGTGTGCACCAGTATTTTCTTGCATCAGCTTTTGCAGGAAATTCGTGCTGTCGCATCCTCCACCCTTCTTAACTTGAGAGAGACGCAAAACATCATATTTTTTTTAATGTCCGGGGTGTCCGGGTCAGCTTACGCGCATCACAACTAATTCTCGGGTTCACTGAACATCCTGCAAGCCCAGTGAGCATATGTAAGGCACCGCGGGAGTGACAGGAGTGCACGGTGGGACTTGAACTCTGGTGCTGACGAAGGAAACAAGTCCCTTCAACCGCTAGGCCAAGACCCCACTTGCGACGCAAAACATAACTTTGTTTTTGTGGGTTCAGGTGAGAGAATAAAATCCCTGTTGTCTTAGGTTTTTATAAGAGATGCACGCCCTAACTTAAACTCAAGACTTGCTATGCAAATTTCAAACTCTTACCATCACGCCACACCATTACGGACAAACAACATAACTTTCTTACTCAGGCATTTCTGCATGATAGAGGAATTTTGGTAACATGTTTTGATACACACATATATACATGTAGTATGTTTAGAAGAATTCGATGACTACCATGCCAAATTCAAAGCTTGAAATGATTCTATCAGTAAGGTTAATTGAATATAGATGCCCTAAAACCCGAGACCCCAAGAATCAAGGAGTCTTTCCTTGTTACCTGATTCAATCCCTATATATCAGAGCGTCCATCGATGTGTTTAGCTTCTGCTAGTTGGTAGAATTCAAGGTCCTACATGTTCCAACAATGTCAAATCCTGTCCGTTGGCCAGCCCTGTGGGGCACAGGATGGGAGCCTCAGAAATGGCAGATGAGGCTCAACATTTTCCTAACGAGAGGGCCAACTTTCGAGACACAAACTACCAACTTTGACATGGCAAGACTACACAGTTTGCCAGCTAACAAATATTCAAAGAATTTCAATCCCCAAATGAAATTAATGAGAGTTTCTACTCTTGTGGAGAATCACTTTTAACCTTCTTGTCAGAATCTTACATCCTTATATATACACGCATGACATTTTCTGACCTCATCTCTCTTGGCACCCATGCCTCAAAATTGAGTTACACCCTCCAAAAACACCACTTTTCCACTCACATGATCCACAAGCCAGATCAAGGTTGAAGGAAGAAAAAAAAATGAATGGCTACTCAAAGATTAGACAAGTTGGCATCTCAAAATCAAGATCTGTAGATCTCACAGAGAACCACGCACCTCTACAAACACCTAGGCTTACATCAAACCATGATTCCCTTCCAGAGAAGGGAGAAGAAGAAGTTGGAGAGATATTCGGGGTGATTTTAGGAAGAAGCTGTTCTGCTTCTCGTAGTTTAAAGATTGACAAACAAAATCCAGTCAAAGTCGAGAATGCAATCAAAAGGGCGTTTTCTATGAGCAGATCATCTTCAGTTTCACAAGGCTACTGCCGGATCCACCACCAAAATGATTTCATAGCTGATCAAGGTAAAGCAACTACACCACCTGCAAGAAACACCAGGAAGAACAGAGGCAAGATCATTAATGCTTGCAGGCTTCTCTTTGGATTCTAGTCCATCATTTAGTTCTAGTAGCATCAGTCTTTTATAATTTCGTTTGTGTCAGTCAAAGGTACTTGTCTCACTAGTTGGCAGAGCCATGTAGCCCCGGAGCATAAAAAATGGAGTATATCCTACTGTTTTAAGGATCAATTCGACAGAATACTGATCTGCTTGCTTTCATCTCTAACTTGAACTGATAATTACATGTTCTTGAGCTGCATTCTGCTACTGAAAATGGCTGCTTTGGTCTTTTTTGTTGTCATATAATGGCTTATTCTTGGAGCAAAAGAAGGCCTTTGTCTACGTAGCCATGAAATTTACTAGACCTACCTGTGTAATTCAAAATTGCTTAGATCGACACATGTTTTTGTCTAATATCATAGAGATGCCCATCTTCTTTTATGTTGGCCATTTGCTCAATGATTGTCCAGAGGTAGTGGGGCAGTGGAAGTTGAAAGTATGATTCTAGACCAAACAGGCAGCACAGATATATGCTATACAAATTAATATTTGCAGAATCATCTGATATATATATTTACATAGTCAGGATTCTTGTATAAAGGTGGGTTATCTCAATCTTTCTTTTTTTTGGATTCAATTAAAAAATATATTTTGTGGGCCTAGCTGAGCGATTAATGAACCCGACTGTTTCAAATTTTTACAAGAGATGTATTTCCCGACTCGTGAAGACTATCTACTAAACTTCTTTTCATCATGCCATACCACTGGGAAAGTTATCTCTCAGCTATGCAACTTGGGAAACCTCACTGGCAAATATTTCAAATTTTGTGTAGTCACTATGCTAACCAGCCACAACGCTCCTTGAACAGAAAAATAATTGAACACACTCCAACTAGATTGACAAACCAATAACTCCGAATTCATTTCCAAGCCAATAACTTTGACCCGATGGTGAATTTTCAAATGGAGAAGACCTCTCAGGCATGACAACAGCTTCCCCGACTGGCACGTAACTCATGATCAATACGTATTTCCAGGTTTGACAGAGAAGTTCAGTGACAGCAGACACACAACTAGAAAATTAAACGGTGCTCTAAGAAAATGAATGCGTTGTGGATATTAAAGGATCGAGGATCTTAGCAAATTAGTTCATATGGGGCTCCTGATCATCAGAAACATATTCCTTCGATAGTTCACCATGGAAGCTAGAACATACAATATCTCAACTAAATCATAGAAATCATGCGCTCTTCTCACCCCAACTCTGACAAAGAGAAAATATGCGTATCCTTGTTAGTTATATACCTATGCACATTCCTTAAAAAGAAGAAGATAAAACTGAATTCTGAACGTATCACCTAGTCTCGGTGAATTCTGCATCGATGAAATTTCCATCGTCCCTTTTTTCTGTTGACCTCGAAGACCAAGCAGAGCTTCCTGGCGCGCACCAGGGGCCTGCCTGATCATTCAAGGATCGCCCCAGATTCATAACTTCTAGGCGCCAGAAAATATTTTTTGTTTAAAAATATATTAAAATATTTTTTTTTAAAAGTGTTTTTAAATAAAAAAACACCCTAAGCTCCTTCAGTTTAGCTTCCACTTTCTCCTTAACTGCGGCAGGTACTTTGTTTCCCAGCTCCCAAAACTTATTTTCAGTCTGGCAAACAACAGAGTAGGCCTGGTTCTTAGTGAATATAGGATTACTTTTTTCCCTGTCCTGTTTTGCAAATTTTATGCTTCTCTCATTTGCAAATTTTATGCTTCAATAGATTTTAGTGCATGTTTGGAAGTGTGGTTGCGATAATTTTTAAAATACTTTTTGTGCTGAAATACATCAAAATGATAATTTTTTCATTTTTTCAAAATAATTTTTGACAACAACACATCAAAATGATCTAAAAACATCAAAACATATTCATTTAAAATGAAAAAAATTCAAATTTCAGCAAAACGCCGGTTGAAACGCAGAGTCAAACGGGCTCATAGATTTATAGATTTTTTTTGAAAAGCAGAGGAACCAATCCGTTGTTTAAAAACCAGTTGACCAGTTAAAACAAAAGAATGGATTTATTAGTTGAAAATTGTTCGATCGATTGAGTCGGTATAATATATTTTCTAATCAGGTTAGGATAAAGTTTATTGTTTAATTCAAATTCTTATTTGTCTATAACTCTAGACTTGTAGATAGGTTTGTAATTAGAAATATAAAACAAAAATAAAGAGTAGAGAGTGAATAAAAGAGCAAACACTTAATAATATTATATATCTTCTTCTTCTTCTTTAGTTTTGCAATTTAACATAATTGTTCATATAAAACCATCACATTAACTCTCTTCCAACAAGTGGTATCAAAAGTGGTTCTGATGGTGTGACATCACTAATCCAAACTTTTCATTTATGAGATTTGGTGTGTCTATGTGAAAGCATGGTCAGGTTCCTATAATGTATGGAAAACACACAAGACCTTGAAGAGCCTGCGTAAGGAGTAATGTTGACATCAAACCAAATGAAGTCATGCGAAAGACATGAAGAAGGGATCAACAAGCACTCACAATCATCCAGCAATGTTTGGATGATACCATTTTGAGATAATAGCTAACACAACCACGAGTAAACAAGCATGGGATTTTTTCAACAATCAAACCAAAACGCTGATATGTTAAAAATGTATGCCAATCAAAGTTACAAGGTGAGTTTGAGAAATTGCACATGCTTGAATAAGATATTATTTTAAATTATTTTGTTAGAGTTTTTGCCATATACAATCATATAAACATATGGGAAGAATATGAAAGAAACATATGTTGTAGAAAACATTTCAATATATGGTGGTAGGGTTCACAAAATATAGACCTTTTGACATATCAAGGTCTTATGAAAAAACTACAAGCCCATGAAGAAAGTCAATGAAATTTAAGAAAATATGGTTACACAAACACTTTTCTTAAATAAAATTAATAAAAGAGAAACAAGATGACTCTAGATATAGCCAAATAGGTAGAGGATGAAGACAAGACAAAAGAAAAGAAAGATGAAGCATATTCAAGAAATTATGGTTGCACAAACAATCTTCTTAAAACTCTCAATAAAAGAGAAGCAAGATGATTCTAAATATAGCCAAAGACATAGAGGATGTGGACAAGGCAGAAGAAATGAAAGAAGAAGCATGTTTAGAAGAGAGGATCGAGACAATCTTAATAGGCCAATCAATTCCATAAATAGTTTGAAACCTAAATTTGACAAAAAAAAAAGTGAAGTGTTATAATTATATATATAATAAATAGGTCATTATACTAAGATTGTTGAAATCCAACTAAAAGGTTGAAGATAATGTCAATCTTATAGCAGAAGAAGAGAAATAAGTCACTCCATTACTAGTCCATAAGGAACAAATGGACAAAAAATAATAATATATGGTATCATGACCATTGAGTCCATAATCACATGTGTGAAGATAGAAACAAGTTTACGATGATTGATGAATCAATTAAAAGTACTATCATATTTGCAAATCGTTTAAAGGTTTCTATAAAAAAAACAAAGATATAGTTCTTATTAAATTGAAATATGATTGTCATAAATTTATTGGTGATGTTTATTATATCCCAACTATAAAAAAACAATATATTAGGTTTGAGATAATTATTGGAGATGGGTTATGAAATTAAGATAAATATTATACTATGATACTATTTAATACTCATGATTAACTATGATTGAAGAGGTAACCACGACAAATAAATAAAATGTTTTTGCTAAACTTACAGACAAATGTGCCTAAATGCTTAAAGACGTATGTGAAATATGATACTTGGCTTTAATATGTAAGACTTAGATGTTTAGACTTTGAGACCTTGAAGATGATGATGCAAAAAAAGATGTTAAAAGATCTACCATATACTAAACATCCAAATTAGTTATGTAAATGATGTTTAATAAGCTAAAAATATTGCAAGAGCTTTTCAAATGAGTCAGTCACCCCATACAAGATATAAATGTAAATGTATATGGTTCTATTCAACCATGCTTGTTTGGTAAAAAATTATACTTTTTACTTTTCATTCATAATCATAGTAGAAAAACATTAGTATATTTTTAAAAAAATCTATTGTATTTAATTATTTAAAAAAAATTGAGGCATTAGTTGAAAATAAAGTGATTATTCTATAAAATCAATTAGGATAGATAAAGGGTGATTTTATTATAATAAGTTTAATAATTTTTATGAAGATTATGATAACAAGATTCCTAATAGTGCCTATGTCCCCACATTAAAATGATGTGGTGGAAAGAGAGAATAAAAACATCCTTAACATGGCAAAAAACAGGCTCGAAACCATGAAAATGCCAATAAGTTTCAGGTTGAAGTTATATATTATATTGTTTACTCAAATAGGTATTCTATGAATTTGAGTGATATGATTCCATAAGAGACATAGAATGGAAGAGATACTAACTTGAAGGTATTTAAAAACATTGCCTATGTACACATAGATAATCAAGTAAGGACAAAGAGAAAGAACAAGAGCAAATATATGATGTTTATGGGTTATGATCAAAAGTCTAAATGAATAAGTATTACAATCCCAATAAAGAAAAAAATGGTGATTGGTAGGGATGAAGAAGAAACATAAGATTATAAGGTAGATTAGGGTGAAAAATATGATTTTCTACTATTTCTTAATGAAGAGGATTAGAAATATAAAGATTATTAAGAACTAGTTACGATTCCATAATCACCAATAAACTTAGTTTAACATTTATCCTTTTCTTCTAATAGAAGCTCGAGTAGTGGTAGCCCATGTAGTCCATCAAGAAAGATGAAGAGTTTTGATGACTTTTATAAGATAACTAATCTAAACGATGAAGATCTACCATTATATTATCATCTTTTCACATGTGAACCTATAATGTTTAAAGAAACAATGAAAAATAGAAAATTTTCATAGATGAGGAGATTTCATCAATTAAGTGCATGTTTGAGAGTGTGGTGATGATTGCTTTTGAAATTATTTTTTATTCAAAAATGCATTAAAATTATATATATATATATGTATATATATACAAATTATTTTTGATATCAGCACATCGAAATAATCTAAAAACACTAAATTTTGTTAATTTAAACTTTAAAATAAAAATAATTCAAAAACGCTTTTGAAAAAGCACTCCCAAACACCCCCTAAGAATAATGACACATGAAAACTGGTTTCTAGACAAAAAAAAAATGGATCTATAAAGAAAATAAAAATGCTAAAGAAATAATGGAAAGGTACAATGTGAGATTAGTGGCAAAATATTATAGTCAAAAGTAATGGGTTGACTATGATGAAGTTTTTGCTCTAATTACCAAATTAGATATCATTTGATTGATAATTATCACAGATGCCCAACACAAATGGAAAATATACCAAATAGATATCAAGTTAGCCTTTTTAAATAGCTTTCTTAAAGAAGATGTCTACATTCAGCAACTTATGAGTTATAACATGAAAAGACATGAAGACAATATGTTAAATTTGAACAAAGCCTTGTACTGATTGAAACATGTCATAAGAGCTTGGTATAGTTACATTGATAATTATTTATCGAAGAAAAAATTTATAAAATACCCTCATGAATATGCCATCTATGAAAAGATAAAAAAAAATGGTGATACTCTTATTATATGTGTGTATGTGGATGAATTGATGTTTATAAGAAATAACTCAAAGATATTTGGAGGTTTTAAGCAAATAATAATCAAAGGGTCAAAGGGTTTGAGATGACAAACGTTGGTCTTATAAACTCCTACCTAGAGATTAAGATCAAATATGAGAAAATGAAATCTTTGTAAGTCGATAGATATTTGCAAATAAGATTCTCAAGAAGTTCAAGATGGAGGATTATAAAAAAATAAATACTCTAGTTGAATATGAAGTGGAGTTATCAAAAAATATAAACTTAATAAATACTCAAATAGCCATAAGAATAGTATAAACTTGAACACGAGATGATTATGATACAAATGCATGCAACACTAACTGAAAAATGGAATTGAGATGATTTATGATTCTTACAAGTGAAATCACAATTAAAATATATAGCTAATTCCATTTTTTTTAATATGGAAATTAATCAAAAACAAAAAAAACACCAAAAAAATTTTTAGGCATGCATTATTAGACACTTAAATGTAAATGATTAATCAAATAAACATCATATTTTCACAATTAATAAAAAAAATACTAATAGCGAATTATGAATGGTAATGTATAAAGTGAGCAAAGATACACAAATCTAATGCAAGGGGGAGTTTTTTTTATTTGACACATAAAATACTATCAATGATAATTAAATCGAATATAAAAGAACAAGTAGTTAAGCTTATATAGTCCACTAAATAACATATCCAATAATTATAATTAAATTAAACTCAATAAATAAACCTAAATAAAACATGATGACACAAGAGTTTAACTATTCTTTATCGTTATAAATTATACTAGGTCTCCAGTTTGACATCTCCTCCAAAATCTGCACACAATTCCACCAATTGTCCTTGTCGAGGTGGCATTTAGGGCCATCTGCAGTTGCAGTAGTAATGAAAGGTAAGCCTGAAAAACAGAAAATTAATGAGCAAGCATCAGAAAATGAGATCTAGCGGTCAAACTTGGGAATAAAATTTAGCACATGCCTTCTATTATTGGTCTGAGACAAGGATGACAGCTCTGTATTTTGCTTTCTCAGCGTCCTCTATGAGCACATTGAAGAGATTGCTTGTGCCTTCTAGTCTCCGAAAGCTCTCACCAAACTCATTTAACTTGTGACAAGTTTGTTAATTCCGTTTTAGTTGATGTTTTGTTATTTTAATTAGAAATAAATGTTTTAGTTTTAGAGTTTTTCAGTTTGTATTTAACTGAAAAATCCATAATAATTATTTTGACTGGTACTAAGTGTTTCGACTATTTCAACCGAAACAAAACGAAACTAATAACCCTTAAATACACTAAAATGATTTTTTAAAAATTATATTTGACATTGACACATTAAAATACTTTAAAAACATTATTTTTTTTATTTTAATATAAAAAATAAAAATATTTTTAAAATAAAATTACAAACTATACAAACTCCAAACGATTCACGGAACAGGCTATGTTATAGGCAAAACAACAGGCACCGTTTTAAGCATTAATTGACCTTAAAGAAGTGGCTTGAATGATATTTATATTATGGGAAAAACATTTCCTTTTGTTTTTATTCTTTAAAAAATTACAATGTACGACTACTGTAAATTTTAAATTTAATGAGTAATTATATAAAAGAGTTAGGTCAACAATTTTATCCTACAAACCCTAAATTAATTCATGAACCTTTTTTTATGAAACTTTATTTGTGTTGTTGAGTTGCGGAAATTTCATACTCTTGGCATTCCTAATTCCTAGAGATTTAAGTCATGTTTGATACTTTTTTTGAATTTATTTATTTATTATTTTAAATAAAAAACTGATATTTTTATATTGTTTTGATGTGTTGATGTCAAAAATAATTTTTAAAAAATAAAAAATATTATTATAATATTTTTCTAAACAAAAATCACTTTAAAAAATAACCTCAACCACACTCAACAATTTTATCCTACAAACCCTAAATCAATTCATGAACCTTTTTTTTATGAAACTTTATTTGTGTTGTTGAGTTGCGGAAATTTCATACTCTTGGCATTATTAATTCCTAGAGATTTAAATCCGGTTTGATACTGAATTTCAATTTTTTTTTACTTTAAATAAAAAACTGATATTTTTAGATTGTGTTGATTTCAAAAATATTTTTTTAAAAATAAAAAATATTATTATAATATTTTTGTAAATAAAAATCACTTTAAAAAATAACCTCAACCGCACTACTAAGTTGAGTCTTAGCATAAGTGAATTTACACCTCATATAATAACTCGTTTAAAATCAATATACTCACAATTGTTCTCAAGGTTGTTTTCATCTCGGTTTTAATTCCGGTCCGTTTCGGAAATACTAGCCAAATTCCGGCCGGAACGTCTCAGCACCGTTCCGGCCTTAAAATCCTCCTTATTTTGATTAACTTGTGATTGTGTTTCTAATTTTGAGATTATATTTGTTTGAATTTGTGTTTATATTATATAATTTAAAATTAATATATCTTGGATTTTAATTATGCTTGTTAAATTAATATTTTTTCCCATATATATATATAATTAATTATATATGAACAATACAACCTCGAAACGACATGTCGAAATGCTAGAAAACTGAAACATTCCGTACCAATAAAAAAACCGGAACGAGACCGGAATAGTATTGACAACCTAGGATTTTCCTATATTATATCATTTTATTAAACTTTTAATTTAATTTACTGTGTTAACTTAAAAGAAATTCCAGGGAAACTGGTACTTTTGTCACCCACATTACCCCGTAAGAAATTATTCCAACTCCTCATTAAAAAGTAATTAATAAAGTTAAATCTAATGATTGATGGAGGCTCAAAAGTCACCATCATTGTGCTTTATGAGTCAAAAGTTTGCATCATATTCAAAGCCACGAAATTTAAAACATGTCTTGTTACTCTCAAGTAAAAAACAAACAATAATAATTATAATTTTGAAATGTAAACTCCCATGTATTTAAATAGTATTTAATATTATGATGTAAATATATTTTTTAAGATATATTAAAATTATAAAAACATATTAATTTACCATTATTAAATAAAAAATAATTTTAAAAATATATAGAAATAAAAAAAAAGAAATTGTGCCAAATATCCCTTAACATTTGATTCCTTTTATATGTTTTTATTTTTTTCAAAATATAAAATTCAATCAAAAACTGTTTTAAAAATAGATTTATATTATATCTTTATTTCTATTATTTTAAATAAACATGTTTCTACAATATAACGATTGTTTTTAAAATATATATTTTTTCAAATAAAAATATATTTTAAAAAAATACATTTCACCATAGTCTTAAAACACTAAGGATTGTTTTTGAAATTATTTTTTATTTATAAATAAATTAAAAAAATATAAAAATAAATTTTGACACTAATAAATTAAAATAATTTAAAAACACTAAAACTATTTTAATTTAATATAAAAATAAAATAATATTTTTTATTTTATAAAAACACACGCCAAACAGTCCGTACTAGAAAAAAGAAACACAAAACCAAGCCAGGAAACAAGAAAGGAAAAGACGTATGATAAAGTCATCATCCTCTAGACAAAAAAGCGTTTTCTGCAGCTTGTTTTAATCTTAAATAGACATTAGGCCGAAGGAAACAGCCTGTCTGTCTTGGTTGCCATGTTTGAAACGGTGCAAGAAATTGCTGTTTACATCCACAGGTTTCACAACCTAGACCTCTTCCAGCAAGGGTAAAAATGTTCTCACCATTTCTTCTCAATCATATTTCTTTGATTCCCTTTTCATTTCTCTTATTGGGTTTTCTTATTTTTTTTGGGCGTTTAGATGGTATCAAATAAAGATCAGCATGAGATGGGAAGATAGTGAGTATACTTCTTTAGCAACCCCTGCAAGGGTTGTTCAATATGAAGGTAAAAGCAAATTCAACTCTTAATGTTGTTATTTTCCTGAGTCTATTTGTTTCTTCTGGGTTCTCTTCCTAGTTATAAGAAACTTTGTTTGTCACCAGAAAGGTCTGGAATTTTGCTACATTTCTTTTTAATTAACCACAGCTCCTATGCACATTGTAAACCTCAATAAACCCATGATTTCTCTTTTTTGTTTGAGTTTTTGTTTCTGGGTTTTTTCCTCATATTTGTAGAATATTCACTTGAAGCAAAAAGGTGTGAGATTTTGCTATATTGTTTGTTAATTAACCACAACTCTCCATCACATTGTATTTAGGCAAAGTAATTGTAATTGGGCGAATCCGGTAACTTTGAGGAGGAGCTGTTTTGGATGTCTATGTGACAATCAGTTATTTTCGTATTTTATATGCTTTGATGCAAAGTAAATCATTCATATTTTCATATTTTATATGCTTTGATGCTGTTATTGTTCATGCTTAATGATGCAACTAGCTTCTATTGAATGATTTACTATTTTGTGAATTTTTTCTATGCTTAACGTTTTTGGGATGAGATAAGAAAGAAATGATATTTATTTGAGCCTCAGCTCCAGATCTGGGTGGTGAAAACGTATATGGGATATGGAGGATTGATGATACAGACAATAGTTTCTTGACACAACCTTTTCGGATTAAATATGCGAGACAAGATATTCGTTTATCTATCATGATCTCGTTCACTCTACCTCTTGGTGAAAATGAGGTAATTCATAATGCTCTCTCTCTCTCTCTGTGTGTGTGTGTGTTTGTGCAATGCTTGCTTGCCAGATATAATTAGCTGCCTATTTAACTCATATAGTTACAATTAGAAGGGGAAATGCTGCTGAAGGTTGCCTAACTGAGTTCAAGTGAAGTGAAACCAACTTGAATAGAAAAAAAAACAGCTCTAGAAAACAGGATTTGCTAGGATATAACAGAATATCAACATGTATGGTCTGCTTAGTGTTTGGATCTCTCTTATCAAGGCTGGTATATGTAGCTAGTCATTGTCTAATATGAAATGGTCTGGTGAGAAAGAGAAATGATCCTTTAAAAGTTTCTTCTATGTATGTGTCAAAACTATGCCACATACATTATGATATCGTACCTGGCTTTCAAGATGACATCAGAAAAGGTGGAATATTGCATTTATCAAAACTAAAAAGATTGTGGATCTGTTTTTTTTTTTTTTTTTTTTAACTCTAGTTATTACTGAGAAGAGGATAAAAAAATTACTTCCTTTCGATTCTTCAAAATAACCCCACTCCTTTAACAGGGGGGATTTAATGGGAATACTGCTAATATCTTTAATGAATATGTTTATAACATTTTTCTGTGCTGTACCCCCCAGCACAGAGCTTACCAATGCAGATGTTTATGACCTTCAAACTGATAGTGTCTACAATTTGCAGGGTCCATCAACCTCTGCTGTTATTTTGAAATTCGAGCTTATGCAAGCACCCATAACAGATACTATGTGCGTTAAGGGAAATTGTTGTTTGATTCTTGCAGTTAAAATGATTATTTTTTCTTCTTGTCCACTCAATGTCTGTTGATTAAATTTGGATATTGTACTGATAGATATGTTTGTTGTACAGGGTTGAGCTTCTGGCTTATCCAGATGCTGTTTCTGTCGCGGTCCATGAATTTAGAATTCCTCCTAAAGCTCTTCTAGGATTGCATTCATATTGCCCTGTCCACTTTGATTCATTTCATTCTGTGCTTGTTGATGTTAGTGTGCATATCAGTCTACTGAAAGCTGGTTCTTTCTTGAAGGTACACAGGTTTGTCACTCTTCTGCATCATATCAACCAAGCTGGTCATCATTTTTTTTTGACACTGGTTATCAAAAATAACTTGCTGAGTTGTATCTTGCAGTGGTTCTTACGGTCAAGATGTTACTGGCAAAATTAGTGATGGGTCCCACCAAGTATGCTCTTACACAATGGACAGTCTTTTACATGCTTTTAGCTTAGTTCATTCATGCATCATTTTGTGGCTTAAATATCGAGCTTTTTCAAGCACATCTGATTTATAATGACAGTTTTTACTTGCCACGGACACTCTTGTGCAAATGTCATTATATTTGTGTGAATGCACTTCTTTTGTTGGTACATGCATGTGCATATATGCTAACTTGCATATCCTTTTCTGCAAAACTTTCAGTTTACTTTAGCTGGGGTTTTATCCTACTATTAGCCCTAGTGTACAGTCCAGGCAAGCAATGGGTAGAGTGATCATTCCATAGTTCTTTGTTTTAAAAATACCATTAGGAACTTGTATGATTACTTCATTAACAAAATTTTCCAGAATGTTTTCATATCTCTTAACCTTTAACGAACCTATTTTTAAGTATGTTTTGATACTTTTTCCAGAGGTATCCAGAAATAGCATTTTATGAGATACTGTAGATCTTTCTATAGGCCTATTCCTTAGTGCAAAGAGAAGAAAATATCGAGATTCACCCAAATAAGAAACAACCCGTAGAATCTGGGGATGCTCAATTGTGCTTGAAGGATAATTAACCTTTATGTGACTTGTAAGTATAAAACCCATGTTTTTCCTTTTAGGTCAGGTCCTTTTCCTGCAAAAGATAATTGATGAAAAAATAATCTAAAACTGCCGGTTTCTTAAGAAAAGGTAAAAGTTTTTTTTTGGTTGAAGCCCAAAGATTTGAGGATGCAATAGCATTTTTAAATTTGAAACACGCGATTATCTGGTGTGGAGGAGCCTATGTTATAGCTTTATTCAGCTTTGATGATATTTCCATGGGTTGAGATTTTCATTTTGTGATTTGCCAGGCATTGGGTCTAGTGGCTGCTTTAGATATAAAAAAGATCACACTTGTTAAAGCATTATTAGCTGCCCGCAACACATTGCTGGAAGAGCTACAAAAAATTAGCAAAGGCATTGAGCACACTATTGATGTATCTGATTTTGTTTCCAACGTGGAGGATGTGAGCATGTTTGATTCTATTGTGCAAGCAAATCTGGTTGCTGCTGATGTTGCAGTTTCAGGACATGGAAAGCCACAGGATGGTCTTGAGGTCCTTCCTATATTTTGTATAGTTAACACATTTTGATGTTACATTCAGTTTCAATCCTTTCTTATTTACTTAATATTTTTGTCTCTTCTTGGAAAGAAAGCAAACAGCACTATAGATTTTCAAAGTGATAATTTGCCCCACATTTCAACGAAGGCTGCTGTTGTGAACATCTTTCATTCATTGGGCGCTCAATTATCATATTTATGGAGCATTTTCCTTCAGTTTCACAGGTTTGCTTTCCCACCAAGTTGCCACTTTCAGTTAGAATTTTCTATATTTTCCTTTTACAAGGAAGAATATGTTTCATTTGGTAAGCTGTAGATGTGACCTTTCATTTAGTTACATCACAACTGACCATAGTTATTTAACCCAAGAAAAGTGTATCATCCCATGCATTTTCTTAAATGCTTGGATACAAGCTGTAAAAGATGCTTAATTGCAGACTAATGACAGGTTTTTTGGTGTGCACTTAACATGGATCATAAAGTTTATATGATGGGATTTGTGAAACTTGAGAACAAGCTTGTAACCAGTGTTATACTCATCATCATGAATGCTCATTTTAGTGAGTCAACTTAAAGAGATAATACAGAATATGAGTTAATTGTTTAGCAATATTGAATTTACCCACCTGTGCAATGTGGTTGCCATTGCTGGACAACTTTAAGGCAAAATTACTTTCCATGGCTTTTTTTGCATGCCCTTGTATTTAAAATAGCTGGCAGACTCATGGGTGAAAGAAAGGACAACAAATTTGGTAAACTGGAATAGTTATTATTGCAACTGTTTTATACTATGTTTGTTTGGAATTGTTCTTTATATAGTTTAGTCACATGGAATGAGGGTTGTGAGGATCCCTGCCCAACCTGTACATGGTTAGTATTGTATGATCACTTAAGTTACCTAGCTCGCAGGTAATTTTAACTTTTAAATAATTTTAAAAGGGTGGGTGCTGCTTCATTTTCTATTCTTTTCCTTTCTCTCATCCGTTGTCCCCTCTTGGATCATTCCCTCTCCTCCCATCCCTATCCCTATCCCTACCCCTGCAAATCTCCTTTTTCTCTTTTCCGGAACTCTTTCCTCAAGCTAGTCTAACAAAGATTAGTCCGAAGAATTTTGATGTGATCAGAGAAGGCAACAAGGCATGACTTGCATGCATCTTGGCAATTGTTGTAAAATGTGCTTTTCTTTCATTGTTAAAAGTTTAGACATCCACCTTAGGGTTGTTTCCTGTAACTATCATGGAATCTCAAGGTCCAACTTGGGAACTTGGGAATTTCGAAAATCAATGCCTGAGATTTAAGCAGATGCAGTCCGTGTGTAATTTATGTAAGTTCTCCTAAGTTTTGTTAATCCTGTCTTCCTTGGGTGTTTTTTGTTACTGAGATGGAACCTCAGGTTGCAAATTGCAGACTTGGGGTTTCTTAAATTAGGACCGAAAGTGTGACCTGACAAACCGCAGGATCCCCCTTTGCACATTTTCTTAAATTTATGATAACCTTTGGCCATCCCTCATTAGGGATTTGATTGATGCTTATTGTTTGTCACATTTATTGATGAGTTGATTCAGATACAATAATCTTATCTGCACTTGTTTTACTACTGGCTCTTTTGCTTCATTCCAGGGCAAACAAAACAAAAATACTGGAGTTTCTGCGTGATGCGTGGATTAAAGATCGACGGGCTGAATGGTCAATATGGATGGTGTACTCTAAGGTTGAGATGCCACATCATTACATGAGCAGTGGAAGTGATGATTCCTCCCATCATGGCCATAGAAGAGTTTTGAGTTTGATGAATGTAAATGTTTTATTATTCTACCCAGTTTGTTTCTCATCTATAGATTGCTAGTCCTTTTTTAGACTTTCAGTGATAAACACCATCATGTTCTTTATTCCATAGTCTCCAAGTTGAGTTTTTATTTTCTGTTCTATACAGCCTGCCCAGAGTGCAGCTACACGTGCTGACCTTCATCGGCGAAGTATTGCCCAGATGAGGGTGAGTATTGCTCCCACTTTGACTGATCTGTTTCCTTTACAAACCCTGGAGCTCTACGTGATTATTTTTGTTTCCATGCAGATTAATAATCGGTCAATTCAAGACATGTATATATTTGGGGATCTGCTACGAATTCCTATTATTATTGTGGAACGTGTAACTAATGCACCGAGGCGTACTCTTAGTGAAAATTCGTACTTCAAAAATTTGGACCTGGTAGATGCACATAGCTCGCACAGTGGACCTGGCACTGAATCTGAAGCTGGTAAGAAGCAACCTAGTGCTGTGCTGTCGAAAAATGGTCGTGAATTGAAGGCTGTCGTCTTTGTGCATGGATTTCAGGCAAGGCTTGTTCTTTGTCCTTTAATCCCCACCCCGTCTAGCTAGCTATTTTACAATTCAACATGGAAAGCTGTGCTTAATTGATTTCACACCATTTACCTAATAATTGGAAACCTGTATTTTATCTCTTGCTGATTGAATTTCGTTCTGATAATCTCTACACACCTAAATGCTAATTAGTTAGTTTAATGCATCTTCAAATTGTTTCTAGAGAATGAATTTCCTTAATTTATTGTTTATCAGGTATCGACCAAATTATCTGAAAGAGAGTTCTGATTTGGTATAATAAATATGATAAAAGGGATGCAGTAGTTATGGAATATTATGTGTTTTCGGGTTGAATCTTCCTTTTTTGGCACAGTCAAGTCTTTTTTTTTTTTTTGTAGTGCCATAAAAAAATAGTGTCTTTGAGAAGGCCCTTGGTCAATTGAGTTTTCATCTAAAACAAATATTTGAAATGTCCAAATATTAGAGCTTTGTACTTTTAATTTAATTGCTTGACTTGACTCATAAGTAGTGGTTTGCCATCCACAAATTATAGGCTTAAATTCAGTCTGGGTTAATTCTAACGTTTTGATTCACCTCATCTCTTCAGATATTGAAAACTATGGGATCAAAATTCTTCTGTAGATGGAACTTTAGAAATAGATGATCTTTCTGTCATAAGGATTTGGATCAGTTACTATGGATTTATTGGTTTATTGTTTCATGCACCAATAGTTTGATTGTTTGAGCCTGTTTCATGCACTTATTTGTAATCCTCTGAACCCAAAAGTGAGCAAGGGAATTCTGTTTTATTCAGATTTTAGGTAATAATTTTTTTCTTATTTCATTCAAGTTCTTTGAAACAAATTGTTCTGCTGTCCTGGACAATCTATAATGAAGTCCAACCTATTCCTCTTGTGAATTGTTTTTTAGTTTTAATAGTAAATTGGCCTAATTTTGTTTTTCATTCCTACAACACAACAGGGACACCATCTGGATTTACGGCTTGTTCGCAATCAATGGCTTTTAATAGACCCCAAGATGGAGTTCCTTATGTCAGAGGTAAATGAAGACAAAACATCTGGAGACTTCAGAGAAATGGGACAAAGGCTGGCCGAGGAAGTTATCTCTTTCCTTAAAAAGAAAATGGATAAAGTTTCAAGATCTGGTCTGTTAAGGGATATCAAGCTTAGCTTTGTTGGACATTCTATTGGAAATATTATCATAAGAACAGCATTAGCAGGTAATATAATCAATGCAATGCAATACCTTACTATTCTATTAGTCTGTAATCTGAAACTTGTTTTGTATTTGTGGTGCCACAGAGAGCATAATGGAACCATACCTAAGTTATCTTCACACATATGTTTCTATATCTGGTCCACATTTGGGGTATCTTTACAGCTCAAACTCCCTGTTTAACTCTGGGATGTGGCTTTTGAAAAAACTTAAGGGAACTCAGTGCATTCATCAACTTACATTCACAGATGACCCAAATCTCGAAAATACTTTCTTGTACAAACTCTGCGAGGTATTAAGAATCCTATTTTGTTCCTTTGTTTGATTGTAGAAAGAGATTATGCTTTATAAATAAAAAGAAAAGGAAGTGATGATCAAATCTGAAAAATAACAACTTGCATTTCTTCAAGTAGCTTTTGTGTGTTAAATCAAAGCAGATGCTAACTTATATTTTTGACGGAGTTCTAATACTGTTTAATTTGATCTTTCAGCAGAAGACATTGGAGAATTTCAGGCATATAGTACTGCTATCTTCACCCCAGGTATGTCATGCTATGTCTAAAAGGAAATTTTCTTCTTTAAGCTCCACAGTTTAGTCATTTCTCTCCTGTTTGCTAACACTTTTCAAGTTTTTCTAGTGCAAAATGATATATTTAACTAGCCTGTTCAAATTTGAGCATTTTGCAGGTTATATCACTTTTTTAATCCTGATAATTATTGTGGGATGATATGTACATGATAAATAAATGTTGATATACTAAAATCCTGTTTGGCGGTATACATGTATTTTACTGGTCAACTGGAAAAAAGGGGCATCATAAATTGACCGCCTTTAGAGGGGAGGGGCTTAATGTATGCTTGAGGATGAAAGAATTGAAATCTCTAAAGGTTGCACAGGGTACTTATTTTAAGATGTTTTAATGACTTGAAAGCACTTGTGTTGAAAGGAAATGCTAGCACAAGCTTCGTGTGAAAGATCCTCAGTCCCTGTTTAGTTTGCCAAGAATTGGAAATGGAGGAGAACAAGATTCCCATTCCAATTCCAAATGAAATATTATCTGAAATTATACTTAGGTGTAACATAGTCTTAATACTACCGAAAGGGAGAGTCTATTCATCTTCAATAAAATATCATATTTCCAAAATTTCCATCTTTTTGTAATTAGCAAAACCAATTGCATTGAACATGGAATGAAAAAGGCTTTATTCTACAACTCTTCATAAACATGCCTTGTGATAGGCTTTTTCTTGAATCCGAGTCAAGGTTCATTGAGTTGCCTCTGTATTTAAAATGTTAACTACAGTATTTTGTATGGTTGTTGTGAAGAAAGCTATCTCATTCTACTCATTTACTCACCAGTTTATTACAAATTTCTTAGGATGGTTATGTACCATATCATTCTGCCAGAATTGAACTTTGCCAAGCTGCTTCCTCGGACCACTCAAAAAAGGGTAGAGCGTTCCTGCAGATGCTGAATAATTGTTTGGATCAGATACGAGCCCCCACGCCTGAGCATCGACTATTCATGCGCTGTGATGTAAACTTTGATACCTCCTCCTATGGCAGGAGTTTAAACACAATCATTGGGCGAGCTGCTCATATTGAGTTTCTGGAGTCTGATGTTTTTGCAAAATTCATTATGTGGTCTTTCCAGGAACTATTCCGTTGATCAGCATGAGAACCTGAAGTGTTTTCCACTTATGCTTTGCTAGCCCATCTTTGGCTTGCAGTCATGCTTTTGTTTCCTGGCAACAAGGATGAAAAGGTATCAAGGTGTTGGAATTGGATGACCAGGAAAAGGCAGCCATGTACTTTCATCTGGGCTGGTCAGATGCCGGTTGGTTTCTGTGAATTATTGGTGTCATGCTAATTTCACTTGAAGAAAGGCATAATATGTAAATATTGTTTCTGACCCAAGCCAGCAGAACCACAATATTTTGTGCACTATTCAAGAGGCAGCCGGTCCATGGTTGAGATTTCAAGCTGCTCAGAGTTTACCTGGAAACTTGCACTGAAGCTGGAAGATAAAGTGTAATTATTTTTCTTGGTTTAACCAGGCTAGGTGGACAATGGAAACACTTATTTTCTTAGTTTGATAGACCCTAAGATGTGCTTATGCAATTATAGATGCAATCTCTACCAGATAGGAGGATTATGTTTATAACCAGGTCTAGGAAATGGGGTCGGATATTGGATATATTTTAGACGTAGCTAGAGTTTTCTTGTAACTTGTACTAATTTGCTGTTAAATATTTGTCCATGTCAATTTGAATCAATGTTCTTACTAATTAGGGCTCTGTTTTTGCAGTATAAACCTTGTTTTGAAATTATTATTTTGTTGGTTTAAAAATATATTTTTTAATGTTTTTAAACTGTTTTGATATTAAAAATGATTTTTTTTATTTTAATGTTTTTTCAAGAAAAAAAACATTTTTAAAAACATCTATATTTTTTTTATCAAACACTAACATAGAAATTGTAGACAACCATCACTATCTTTGACCAGTATATAAAAATGTCAGTTTTTTTTTATAATTTAAAGTAAAAAATAAAAATATTTTATTTATTTATTTTCAGAAATGTTTGGAAAATGCATTATCAAACACCCTATAAATATGACTTGATTGATGCATCAAATCATAATAGTGTTGCACCATCTCTGGGATTTAGGGTTCCCTGATCTGAACACCAAATGAGTAATGGGATTAAAAGTGGGCATAACATTTAATCTCAGGGTAATCTCATCATCTTTGGGATTTAGGGTTCCCTGATCTGAACATCAAATGAGTAGTGGGATTAATAATGGGCATTGCAACACTCTGAGATTTAGGGTTCCCTGATCTGAACACCAAATGAGTAATGAGATTAAAAATGGACATAACATTTAATCTCAGGGTAATCTCATCATCTCTGAGATTTAGGGTTCCCTGATCTGAAAATCATACAAGTAGTGGGATTAAAAATGGGTATAACATGTAATCAGGATCAAACCATGTGGTTATTATTATGGTAATCACTAAAAAATTACGAAGTTGTTAATTTTAGGATACATAGAAGTAGAACCTTCATATTGATAATAATAATAATAATAATAATAATAATAATAATAATAATAATAATAATAAATGCATAACAAGTAGAACCTTCACGGACAACCAATAATAATAATAATAAATGCATAACAAGTAGAACCTTCACGGACAACCAATGTAGACGCCAAACACAACATCCGAAAGTTAAAAGCCAAACAGCACTAGCACCTGAATCATTGGAACCAAATCTTAAATAAAAATTTTCGGATATAGTCTGTCATCATTTAAAATTTTAAAACAGTAAAAATACGATTCTTATAATGGAAAGATTATCTTTTTCCAAAAATTTAATTAGAAAAGGTTTTGGATAAGAATGTATATGATGACTCATTATCTGGTTTACGTGTAGCTGACATGACATTTGATGACAAGAGACTGGCAGTTCCCCCAACCCTCATATGTAGCGTACGAGGAGACTGATTCATCAGATATCAGAGACCGAGAAAATCTCGCTACTAAGGAAATTTGCTACTGCTAGAACACAACTTGTATGAACAAGTCCCTGAGGAGATGAGAGGAGATCATCTCAAAATCTGTTAGGATTCCGTGGATAAAAATCTTGTCTTGGATTTTGAAGTGCTGACTCGTAATCCTATCCAAACGTATTTTCTGTCGTCATCCAATATATTTAGAATTAAATTTGATTTCATGTTATATTTATCAATTTTCTTCTCAAGTATCAAGTCTCAAATCCCAGTATTTTTTTCTAGTCGGTTCTCAAAGTTTGGTGCTTTGTTTTGATATCACAGATGGCGCTTCCACATGACTCTCTTTTTCTTGGATTTGACAGCTCCACCCAGTAAGGCTTCTCTTCTCTTATTTTTCTTTCTGAAATCTATTTCTTTAATGCTATAACACTGAATTAAACTGGCCCAGATAGCTTAATTTGGTTTTTGATCTGCGTTTTCTTGAAGAATTTGGGTTTTTCATGTTAATGTACCGAAATTTTAATGATCTGTTTATTAACCAGTCCAATTAGATGTTTTATGTGAACTTTTTCATGTTTTTTTGAGAAATATATATGAGCATTGGAATTTTCTAAATCAACTGTGATTTGTTTCATAGGTCATTTAAAGCAACTGTCTTAGATTCCAACCTCAATATTGTCAAATCAGAGCAAATTCATTTCGACTCTGACTTGCCCCACTACAAAACCAAAGATGGGGTCTATAGAGACCCTTCTGACAATGGCAGAATTGTTTCACCCACCTTGCTGTGGGTAGAAGCTCTTGAACTTGTTCTTCAAAGGCTTGTGAATTCAGGTTTGGATTTTGGGAAAGTCACTGCTGTTTCTGGTAGTGGACAGCAACATGGCAGTGTTTATTGGAAGAAAGGTGCTTCTGGAATATTATCATCACTGGACTCCAAGAAGCCATTGGTGGATCAATTAGGTGATGCCTTTTCCATCAAGGAATCGCCGGTTTGGATGGACAGTAGCACGACTACACAATGCAGAGAGATAGAGAAAGCTGTTGGCAGTGCATTGGAGTTGTCCCAGATTACTGGGTCACGTGCTTATGAAAGATTCACTGGACCACAGATTAGGAAAATATATCAGACACAACCAGAGGCTTATAATAACACTGAGAGGATTTCCCTTGTTAGCTCATTTATGGCTTCTCTTTTAGTTGGGGATTATGCTAGTATTGATCACACTGATGGTGCTGGCATGAACTTGATGGATATCAACCAAAGAGTATGGTCTAAAAAGGTCTTAGAGGTATATATTGAAAAGGTTCAATTGATACTTTGTAGTAGCTACCTTAGTCCTCTTTCTTGTCATATCAATGAAGTTGATTATTAGTGAATTATTTTTAAATGCAGGTTACCGCACCAAGTTTGGAGGAAAAACTTGGAAAGCTGGCGCCTGCCCATGCTGTTGCTGGCAATATTTCTTCCTATTTTGTGGAAAGGTTAGCGGCATAGTTGTATGAATTGTATTTATCCCTTATATGTATCATGCTTTAAGTGGATTGATTTTTCTCGGCAATACCTACTAGCAAGTTACAAATTGCTTGAGAATGCAAGGGACAACAATGTTGCTGGTGCAATATCCATTTCAACGTAATCAGTTATGTTTTTCATGTGAGTTGTTCTTATTAGTCATAATATATGGTTAAGTAACTAATCAAATAAGAAAAATAAAAGATTTAAGATGCAAAGGTGGATTAACCCAAGACAAAACCATTCTTTTGAAAAGAGATGGCAAGAATCTGAAAGGTAAAAGTAAAATGATTCTATGGCCAACCCTGCTTGTAGTTGTGTGCGCAATTAGCAATGAATATGAAAAAAGAGAAAGAAAGGAAGTCCTTTGCTCTGAGCATTAATGTATTTTTCTTTTTTGCATTTCTGTCAATTTATACTAACAGCTTGAGAACCCATGACTTTTCTTGCAGGTATAATTTTAATAAGAATTGTTTGGTTGTTCAATGGTCTGGAGACAATCCAAACAGTTTAGCAGGTAACTTTTACTATTTTGTTTGAAACTTGGAAAATCTTTATCGAACTTTGGTTCATGATCTGATTTAATGGTTCCGTCAACATTTGGGTTTTCACAGTTAGAAATATGCTTAGCTTAGCTTTGGAGCTCGTAAATATGTTTCATGAATCTTTTCTGTCTGTCAAGGAGGTATAAGATACTTCAATATGTTTGTTCGCTTTGAGCAATCAATTAATATAGTGAGGGGAAAATCTAAAATTCTTAAGAGAAGTAATTAGGTTTTAAGTTATGAATATATGCTGTTTCTTACTTCCATTCTTTTTCTTGTCTCTCTCTCTTTTCTTAACTAATAAAGGACACTGGACCTGCAGGTTTAACTCTTAGCGTTCCTGGGGATCTGGCAATCAGTCTTGGAACTAGTGACACTGTATGAATACAAGACTGCAGCTTTGTAATAGTACCTGGAGTCCTAATACTTGAAGACCATACTAATGAAAATCACCAAGTCATGTGCTTGAAAGAATATGGGTTTTATCTGTTGATTGAATTTGCAAACACCATAATTATCAAATGCTAGTTTTCCTTTTAGAACTTACAGGCTCTGATTATCAAAATCCTTTTTTGTCAATGATTTTATTTCCACCATCATATGTTCAAATTAAACTTCTGATAGAGCTTATGAGAGCTGCCTTAGAAACCATTTATTATTTTTTCAGAACTGGTCATCATTTTTAAAAAAAAAATCCCTTGCTTATCTACTTTTTTTATTTATACTTCCTATCGATGTTGTGCGAGAGTCTAGAAACTTCACATGAATTCTCACTTCTTAAATGAGAATCAATTATTCTATGCTAATCTTACAAACCAATTCTTTTCACTCTAGGTTTTTGGGATTGCAAGTGACCCCAAACCTGGATTAGAAGGGCATGTTTTCCCTAATCCTGTAGACACACAAGGTTACATGGTTATGTTATGCTACAAAAATGGGTCTTTGACTCGAGAAGGTACTGTTAGATTTCTGTGTTTTCCAGCAAATACCATTTAGTAGTTCCCTAATATGACTGCAATCTTGATTTTAGATGTGCGTAACCGTTGTGCTGAAAAATCCTGGGAAATCTTCAATAAGTGTCTGGAGCAAACACCAGCTCTTAATGGTTTGTATATTTACCGAATGAGTTTCCTTTTTATGGATATCAATGGTTTTCTTGCTCTCTGTTTTCTGATTCAATCTGTCAATAGGTGGGAAGCTGGGTTTCTACTACAAGGACCATGAAATTCTCCCTCCCCTTCCAGGTAGGTTTGTGTAGTTTTTTATGTCTAAAAGAAACAATATGTTGGGCATCTGCATTTTAGTTGCTGGTAGTTTCCAACATTAACTTTTCTGGGTGGTGAGCTGCTACTAATCATTTAGGGGTATCAATTCCATGACATCTGAAAACTTTGCTTGTGGGTTCTATGATGTTTCAGAAACAAAAATTGGGGTGATAGAACTTTAGATGCAACTAGATCTGTATAGTGGTATAGCACTTACAGAAATGATACCTGGCCCTTCCATATAGATCTTTGAAAGACTACATTTATTTTCTTTCTTTTTTAACCTATTTTCTTCTTCTAGAATTCTATTATCTAAAGAAGCCTAAAAGATTAATAGTCAGTTTCTAATGAAACCCAGTTGGCTTCCATCGCTATGTGCTCCCAAATTTCACGGGGAACACAGTGGAGGGATTGAATGAACAGGAAGTGAAGGAATTTGATCCTCCTTCTGAGGTGAGAATTTCTAAAAGTATGTCTATATATGCTGCTGATGTGCCAGTGCAACTGTTCTCTTTAATGAAAGACATCTTCAATTTCAGGTCCGAGCAGTGATCGAGGGCCAGTTTCTCTCAATGCGAGCTCATTCTGAAAGATTTGGCATGCCTTCCCCTCCAAAACGAATAATAGCTACTGGAGGAGCATCAGCTAATGCTAGCATTTTGAACTCTTTAGCATCAATATTTGGCTGCGATGTCTATACAGTCCAACAAACCGGTGCGCAGTTTTTCCATTAAAACAACCACGCTCTACCAAGTGATTCAAAATCCTGGAAAAACGTCTTGTCAACAGAGAATACATACCTGGAAAACAAAATTAATTATTTGTTTGCTGTTAGGCTGACTTTATATTTCATATGTTACCATCTCAGTTTGATATGATGAATGGCCTTTGTATTTGGTTGACAGATTCTGCTTCGCTTGGAGGTGCATTGAGGGCCGCTCATGGTTGGCTGTGCAGTCAGAAAGGAAGTTTTGTGCCAATTGCAGACCTGTACAAGGACAAGTTAGAGAAGTCAGCTCTGAGCTGCAAGCTTTCCGTGAATGCTGGGAACCAAGAACTGGTTTCCAAGTATGCTCTATTGATGAACAAGAGAATGGAGATCGAGAGTCGCCTCGTCAAAGATCTAGGACGATGCTGATGACGGTAAACCACATTGATTTCTGGAAATTTAACATCTTTTCCTCTCAATGGAAATGTTTTGAGACAATGGCATTATAATCCCTTTCTTTACATCAATAAAAAAATAAAGATTTTTTGTTTTGCATCATAACAAGGTTCTTATATGTTAACTCAGAAAGAAGAATCTTTCCTCCAAATCTTTCACAAAAAGATTTTAGATTGTCTGCTTACTTGGGAAGTTTATATTTCATGTTATTACATATGCATTATTTGTTGGAAATTACCATTTGTGCCCCTCATGACACACCTATGTTCTTGATCATGCAAACCCATCATAGGATCAATTCAATTGATTGATCATGGCTAATTATCTCCTTGATGGAAGGAGAAAATTGAAAAATAAATTAATGAATGGGGTCCCTGATCTACCTATAAATAATAGTTTGTGTACTTCATCTACGACTACTGGTAGGCATAGATCAGAAGGTTCCTCTTATAAAACTTTTATTATTTTAAAGTTGTATTGTTGTTGCTGCTTTGAAAAAACTTTGCTGCTACTACATTGGAAATTTATTTTTCGGTACTTGAGCAACAATGAATTGAGGTATTTATAATCTAAATTTTCGCTGCTATATGTATTTAGCATTCGATTATATAAAGTTTGTATAATATTATTAGTAATAGCGATACATATTAAGGTAAATTAAATATTAAATCTACCATGCCTATTCCAAAACTTTTGATTTATATTTTCTAAAAAAAACCCTGTTTCAAATTTTCATGAACATAATATTGTTTAAGGATGATATCATCCATGAATAAATTGTTTGATAAAATACAAAGCAAATCTTTGTTCATATACTTTTTAGACATTAAACTTAACTTCTTAAGAATGAAAACTTCTAAGAATTATATCATATCTAAGTGGATGATGATCAATCGATACAAGAAAATTCATATAATTATACTATTAAAATCCGAGTCTCGCAATAATCAAACAAATATATTTATTATTAATAAAAAATCTTTTATCTTTAATATTCATTTATATTTGATTAATGAATTTAATTTAATCAATGAATTTGGAGTAAAGATAAAATTCATAGGATAAAAATGTTTTGCAAAGAAAATTATAAAGGTTTTATAATTATGAGATTCCTTTTGCATCAAAGTATTATTCCTAAATGTTCTTGGCCAATGTTCAGTTAAGATTTGACATTAATTAGAGTTGTTTAGATTAATGTATATAGACATATGGAAATATCATCTATGTCTATGAAAATACTAGTAAGAAAATTATGTAAGTGGTCCTAAGACTTGAAATCACCACATTATTTTATAAAAGGAGTTTTTATATTTTGATCTTAACTATACATTATCCTAATCAAGGGTAACAGATAGATTGAAATTTGATATAACATAAACTACACTAAGGCATTTAAGTAATCAAGAGAAGTTTCATAACCCTAGGTGAATTAAAAAAATATCTCATAAATTAAAAAATAGTATTGATTGTGAAATCTTTGACCAAAGTGGAATGAGTTTTGAAAAGAGTTTTAAAATTTTATTCAAATAATCAATGATTATAATATTGAGAGTTAACATGAGAAAAAAGATATAATTCATGCTATAATATCTGAATTCGAGTATTCTTGATAAAAAAAAGATAATAATTACATTGAGAAATTAATCACTCAGAAGTTAAGTCAAGCTTTATGGTTTTTCTAATACTTGAAGGATCTTGATAATTTGTTAGATATTATACTTGATCTTTAAATATCAATCAATTATTAAATTAATAATAAATTAAATTATTTTATTTATTTAGACATATAATTTATATATGAGTCAACTTATCAGTGAACTTAAGGGTCATATGCATAAGAATTATTAGTTAGAAATTAAAATGACATTTACAATGTGACTTGATTATAAATAGATTTAATGTTTTCTTAAACTAAAATCACTTTTTAAAAACATTTAAAAACATAAATAGTAGCTCTATCAAACATACAATACAAGACATGATGAATTGCTTTATTTATCTTCAAATTATTGAAGGCAGTCCATAGGTGCGTTCGACTTTATCTAGTAAAGCTTTAACATTAAAGAGATTTCAAGCTTCAAAAGAATATATTTTATCTTTTCGTAGCTTAGAAGATTGGGGAATTAATAGGACACACAACGCTATATAATTCATCAAATAAAAGTTCTAAAAATGATTAATTTAATTTTCAAAATTATTTTAAGGATTTGTTTTTTGCTTTGCTTAAAATTGTTTTTTAGTGTTTTTAAATTATTTTAATAGGTTGATCAGATGGTGTTTTTTTAAAATATATTATTTTGATATATTTTTAACCAAAATATAATCATTACTGTATTTTTTAATAGAAAAGGTCATAAGGACATAAGTCAATTAATTATCAAATATTATTTAATATTTTGGAATTCCCCTGACACCTATGATCATTTAATAAAGTCTAGGTGATTGAAAAAACAAATATCGTAGTTAAAAAAATTATTTTCAAAGAATATTAAGTTAATGACTATATAAAAATAAGATTTTAATTTTCCATATATTTTAATAATATGGGACCACCATGGTATATTTGCTAATTCATGTAAGGTCTTGGCCTGGTCAGAGAAGGAGTTTGTCTTCTTTCCATCCCAGGTTCAAGCCTTGTCAGGCACGTCTGTCATATCTGCGGTGTTTTACCTGCTCATTGGGCTTGCAGGATGTTCAGTGGACCCGAGGATTTAGTTGTGGCGCGCGCAAGTTGATCCGGACACCCCGGTTATAAAAAAAAATCCAGTCTTACATACCCTATGTTATAGGAAAAGAAAGAAAGAAGGTGTAAGGGTATTATTAAGAAAATAAATTTCATAGGGACTGCATCACACTAGAAAGAAGAGTGCAGGGACAATCTCACCTCTAATCCAGTGGTTTGCTAGAAGAAGAAAAAAGTCAATCATAAAATTTATGGAATAGATGTTTTTTTTTTAAAAAGACCTTTGCAGCTTCGAAGTATTGAAGTTCTTTTCCTTGGAGAGAAGACATCAGGCAGCCATCATCTCTGTAAGAAGAACAAAAAATACACAAAGAAGATACAGGACGGGGGAAATTGTGATTCCATATTCAATAGGATTGTGATTTAGAATATATACATATAATGAAAAAGAAGAAGGAACCCTTAGGAAGAACCAAAGTAGTGATAAGGCATTTGCCGCCTTCTCTTTCTCAATCAAATCTCTTCTCTCAACTCGATCATCTTTTCTGCCATCGTTACAATTGGTTCTGCTTCCGCCCCGGCAAGTCCAGGTCCCTGTTCCTTTCCCTTTATTAACTTGTTTGTTTTATTATTAATAATAATAATAAAACATGATGGGGGTAAGATTTTGTTTGGATTTGAAAAGATGACATTTGTTTTTTATTTTATTTGAGAGCTTCTTTAATTATGTGATTACCCAGTTGGATATGGAACATGGGTATTGGATTTTGTAATTTTTTCTTCATTTTATTGGTTATTATGGTGACCCATTTGAGAAATAAAGGTTTTTGTTTATACGAGAATTTGAATCTGAAAAAATATTGTTTTGCAGCCACAGGCTTCAGAGGTATTCTCGAGCTTATATTGACTTCAAGAATCCAGAAGACGTTTTGGAGTTTGCGGACTTCTTTCATGGACATGTATTTGTCAATGAGAAAGGTACTCTGGTAGCTTATCTCTTATGAATTGCTTGAAACTTTTTGGCCTGCCACATTTTCTACCCTTTGTGATTTGCTACTGTTAATTTTGAAGGAACCGCATTATTGATCGTGAAAGGTTAATCCTTGGAGAAAGCTTAAAAAAATGTTTGCTCTGTTTTAAAAAATATAAGGTGTTTGGTGTTTTGATTTTGATAGGTTCTAATGTGTTTAGTTTTGTGTTACTATTTCATGTCACTGTCTCGTTTCTGAGTGCTATAAGATTTGAAGTATGTGACTATTGAAATTCTGCTCTCGTTGAAGGTTCCCGGTTCAAGGCCATAGTTGAGCACGCTCCTTTTCAATGTGTTCCTAAGCCATGCCCTCATAAGGATTCTTGTGAAGGGACTATTTACAGAGGTTCTCTTTATTTTCTCGTCTTTGTTACTCTTTCTGTTATTTTAGCTGCTATGTGGCAAGGAGTTTTGCATACTGATAGATGTTTAGTTTAATTATAATTCTTCTGAAACTAGATCCTGATTATCTGGAGTTCCTCAAACTTATTGCCAAACCTGCGCGGAATCCTCCTAGTGCTGAAATTATGTTAGAAAGAAAAGAAGCAGAGGAATCTGGTCAGTTATGATGTTCACTTGCTTTATTGTAGTCAAATGTTCTATTACTTTAACTATTGGTTAATCACAAGAATTTATTTGCTAAAGAAATTTGTGCTCAATAGTTTTGTTTTGTTGTTTTTTGTTTTTACAGAGGCTGTAAAAGGAGCTCCTATTTCTACACCTTTGATGGAATTTGTTCGTAAGAAACGAGCTAATAAGGGTGGTCAGGTGCACTTCATACTTTCATCTACTTTCTAAAAATTGTATAATTCTATAAATTCTGTGAAACATTATATGGTTGCATATCCTTATGTGCTATTAAATGTTTAATGCTTCTGACATTCCATTTGCAGCAGTCTTGCATTGTTCGTTACATTTTGTGCAATTCATTATATATACACTTCTTGCACTAGAAAACATTTTCAGGATTTGCTATTGTTTTCCAGCATGCTTGATGTTTTTCTTTCACCTTTGTGGACTATGTTTCATAATATGTGATAGATTAGTTGCAGTAGGTATTGCAATGAGTTAAGAAAGTGAGGTAATTGAAACAGGCCATTCTGTTTCTTTTTTTCTTTTTCTTATTATTATGTGATTGGAGTTTCAGTATAATGGAATTGTGAAGTGTCTATAATATAGCTAATTAAAGTCAGAAATGGAAGACATATTTTCAAATACCTTTACCTAGCTTTATGTAAGAAATGCCTTTCAAATTCAAAATTTTATGACCATTATCTACCCTTCTAACTATCAATATATGCAACCATTAGTGAAAGATTCTATTTATCTAATGGAGTACTAGTAAAGTTGAAACTGTCATTTTAAGTTTTGATTATCAGCTACAAAAAATGATCATAAAGCTTGAAGGAACTAAGGGAAATTTGGTATTTCAATTCATAACTCTCTCTCCCAGTTAAATGTACTACTGTTTTTTAGGGGGGAAGAGGGGGTACTCTAATTTTCATAAACTACAAGCTCGGCTGCATCAATAATGTTATCTTAACAAACTCTACATTCATGACAATTTGATTTCATCATCTCTGCAGGGTTCAGCTGTTGTTAAGAACAGGAAAAGAGCTGGATCAGCGTCTCTTACCACTTCTGGTTCAAGTAATGCCAAACAAGGCTCTGCTAAGAAAAAGGTATTTTCCGAAAATTATAGCCATGATCTCTTTTAAGCAAAAGTTATCAATCTTAGGAATTAAATGTGCTTGCTGTACCTTATTTTTCTGTAGTGATTCAGTCTGTAATTAACTGATGGATTAGTTGTTGTCTTAAACATTAAACGATTAGATTCTTTTGAAGTTCAAGTCCAAGACGACATAATCCTTATGCAAGTTCTTATTATTTCCTCAGCTATTACAGAGGTGTAAATGAGAGTACTCAGAATTTTAACCTTAAATTGAGTATATTCTGCTTGTTATTTCCTCTTTACAGTCTTTTCTGTTTCATAGTATATTCTAAAGGACAGCACCAAGAATTTAAATAGGAAGGGCAAGTCTATTATGATTATGACACGGAGGCAGGAGGGCCAACCTACTACTTCAGGCGGAAAAGAAATATCAAAAGTTGAATCGAGTATGTATTTTTTTTCTTCTTCTTTTTTTTTGCATTGATGATAGTATTTCAACCTCTGAAAGTTTTGTGCATTATATGTTGCTGGTATTAGAGTATTGGATCTCAAATTGATGACAAGCTGTAAAAATGGTTGTCAGCAAAGTTACATGGGCATGTGTGGTTTAGACATTTAAAATATGAAATTCTTGTAACCTAACTTTGCAAATCATTGATATTTGGACATGATTAATTATTAAACAAAACTTGTGGTTTTCATGAGAATCCTTCCTTAATATCATAGCAAGTGACTTTTACTTTACAGCAACAGGACATGAATATCAATAACTTTTTAAGAACTGGTTTTGCTTTCCTCTCTGGGATGTCATTTTCTAAATTTTTTCATGTAAACAATTAGATTTACTCTTTATTTTAAATAATAGATGGAAAGGAGAAATGAAGAAAGAATCTAATCTATTAGGAAACAAGATAATTCGGCAGTCATCCGAAGTATATAGAGTCTGAAAGAAACATTGATGTTTAAAACTATTTTCTTAATAAGCTCAGCAAAAAAAGAAAAAGAAAAAGAAAAGAAAAGGAAGGAAGAAAGAAAATTTGATATGCATGCGGCAGTGACTCAATGATGGAAGAAGTTGAAAAACTTCATTCCTGTTGTGACAATATCAAGGCCAATGTCTCAGTGTCCGCTGTTGTAACATTTGACAGCTATTTAGATTTATTTGTCATGTTTGTTTGTCTTCCTTAGAAATGATTTAATCCCTTCATTGTCTGAAAGAAGTTGCTGAAAGTTTATGGATCTTTGGTGTGTATTTGTTTTCAATATGCAGTTTCTGGAGTTGAGGGTTCTGTTTCTAAAATTTCTTTGGATGCTGAGTCTGGAAAGGAAAAGAATTTGCTTCTCGATGGAAAAAAGCGTCAAATTTCTCTTGTAAGATCTTTTAAATATTTTTCATTTCCCTTTTGATGCTTCAATAGCGATCTTCATCTTGTGACTTCTGCCCTTGATCCTTTGTACTTGCACACACACACAACAAACCACTTAGCATAGATAGGTCTGCTAAAAAAAGTAGTCACATCTTTCTTGGTGCTAGCACTAATGCATTTTATTGTCAGGAATCTGAGGGGTTGTTGCATCAGTTGGGCCTCACTTCTAATGTTGGAAGTTCAGTTTCTACCGCTACTTTGCAGTATCAGAGGCGTGAAGCTAGCGATAGGCTGATAAAAAGTATTCTAACTTCAGAAGCTGCCCCGGCCAAGAAGAAACTTCAAAACCTAGAGGTGAAGAATGACAAGCAACCAATTCAGCCCAAGACCACGCAAGTGGGTTTGAATGGTCATGCCCCTTACAATGAGCCACTAGCATCTATGTCTGACAATGATGTAAAAAGAAGTTCAAATGATAAGCTTGTGAAAAAGGATCATCACAGTCCGGACTCTCATTTTGAGAAAAGAGAAAAACATACAAGAAATAAGGATAGACCATGTCGTGTTTGGACTCCTCTTCGGAACTGTCCTAATAAACATGCTAATGCAGAACACTTTACATCCTCTGTATTGCAATCTGAAGTGCATTCTGATTCTGTTCGAGGTATTTTCCATCTCTGTGATTGTTCTTTTGTATAGTCCTGAATGAAATGTGGATGTATAATTGCAGCTGATTAGAATTTCTTAGCAGGGGGGTAGAAAGCTAACTTTTGTCTGTTTTTCCAGCAACCCATGGAGAAGTAAAAGATGTCACGCAGTATAAGGACCATGATCAGGGATCAGCAGGGCCAACAAGTGGAAGCAATAATTCTTCTGCAGAGAATGGTCAGTTTTCCTCTAAAAACCCTAAGTGGAGTGCTGGGCGCTTTGAAAACTTATTCTCATACATTTAACTAATCATGGAAATTCAGATCCTTGTTGGCCAGTTAAATAGAACAAGATTCTTGTTGGACATTATATCAAAATGTCACATGCAATGTTGTATCTATCAGTGTGTATGGTGCTTTCAGCCTACTTTTAGTAGGCACATTACAATAATTAACAATTCTCTAGTTCTCCCAGAACCTGTGGGATATGCCATGCGCTAGCACATGTAATAGAATTTATTTTGTGAAAGTTCCAAGTCTGGATTATTCTTTTTCTTTTTAATTTGTATATATAGGGTTGGCAAATCTAGAGGTGGGACTTTAGAAGCCTTTTCAACCATTGCTTGATGATCACATGTTGCACAATGGAGTCAGCTAAACATCATTTAATTTGATTTCATCCAGGTTGCCATAGAAATTTTGGTCATCGAGTGACAGCCTGTAATCCAAAGCTTGATAGCTCCCCTAGTGCATCTGGAGGAAAATTTTCCAAAAAAGGAGGTCATGCTGGCTATACTGCCCAGGAGGTGTGTACAACTTGTGTTAAGCATCATGGACTCTGATCCCTTTGTATTATTTCTAGTTGTTGAATTATCTCTTTGGTGCTTGCAGAAACAAGTATGGGTTCAGAAGTCATAAGGTTTTTTAAATCACGCATCTGGCGTTAAATTTGGTAAGCTTATAATATCCACATCATGAACACCATTTTTATGTTTCTTTTTTTAGCTATCATACAGAAGATATTTATAAGATTTGTATTGTAAATCAAAGAGGGACTCTGCACAATATGCACAAGAAATTTTATTGAATATATAGAACCTTGACAGCTTTGAACTGTTCACTGAAGTGGTTTGCCCAGATAAATGTTAAAAAATAATGATGAAAGAAGATGTCTTCTGTATCTAGCATTTTTAATCATGTCAGGATAATGATGGTGATGATTATGATAAATTAACTACAATTGTAATGTATCCACCAATGTCCATATAAGAACACTTTCACATCTTCTCTCAGAAAGGAAACACAAAAAATGAAAATGCCGGGAATATCTAGTCTTGCAACACATTTGAAATGTTTGGATCCAAGAGAAGCTTATATATAGTTTGCATATGAGATGTCTCCACACTTTCAAGTGGGAGAAGCGCTAAGCAATTTAAAATTTTGAAGGTGACCGACATTTTCTTTTGCAATGTGTATGTTTTGCATCTTTGACAGAGTGGAAGAATCAAGAAAAAGATTTAGCTTTTGTGAAGTGTGGATGGAAAAATCTAAACATCAATCCAAAACTTTTACTAGATGTTACATTTTCAGAGATGATATTTTGGGACTGAGCTGCTGTACTGGTGAGAATAAACAAAGCCAAAATATCAAAAGTATTTTTCATCAGAGAATGATGTGACCATGCATATTGTAGATGTTTATCCAAATAGTCATGAATACTTAACAATGTAGCAGCATGCAAGAAACAAATCATTTTACCTTACCGTTGAAAACCTGAAAAATATGATTGTCGACATCTTTATTTGACAATCAGATGCATTTTTCTCTCCTAAATAAAGAACAAGGATTTAGGCTTCTTTATTTGTAGACCTCTTGCTCCAGTTCATTTATTCAATTACTATTATTGTAAACATCCAGCTTTTTGTCATGCTATAATTTTCTTGTTCCCTCTTTTTATTTGATTAGTATTGGCACAATACATTCAAGTAAAATTGTGATTATATTTTAAAAGTGCTGGTGTCTGGTGATGATACACATTTGTCTGAGTTGCAGTAGATGTAGATACTCTACCATAACCAGGAACCTGATATCCAAAGTTCCCAACCAGTTGTCAGACTGCTGGAATGGAACTATGAAACAATCTGCATTATGGATGCAGTTGTTTATTTCTATTTGTGCGTGTATCTCAGGAGACACTGTTAATATTCCCTAAGCTTGCAAGTGATTGTATGTGTTTAAGTTTGATACGACACAATGTCCATCTTAGTTTCCATTGATTAAAACTTATTACTCACATAACAGGCAATCCAGAGTTGTCATTTTCTTCACCTGGAACTAGCTTAACCCTTTCAGTATGTTACAGCTCATTGCAAGGTCTTATATGCTGTATTGGAGTTTGCAGTTTCTGTATGATGCTGGAGCTACTTCTGTCAGATAATTCAATCTCAGATACATGTGCAGAAGTCATCAAATTAAAGCTTGTGAGAATTGTTCCTGGATAAAGGAAAGTGTGATATCAATTCACGCTGCACACTGTGAGGTTTCTTCTGGTTCCATGTATTCATCAGCTGGAGAGATTGAGTTAGGCTGGATACTGGAACCTCTCTAGCTGGTCAAGTTGATGAATTTTGATGGCTGCATTCTGCTCAACCTTTGGTTTCTCTGCAATTCAAGCAGTTATGCAAGGTCCAGTGCTCGTTTTCTTCTGCTGCAACTACAAATATGCTATTAAATTTGGCAGGGTGCTAGCTGTTTGCTGTTAGCCTCAGGCTGCCAAGAGAGGTTATACGTATGAAGGCAGCTGCATTTAAAGCTGGTGCAGCTGAATCGGGCTCCGGGATGCCATAAAGAATTTTGCATATCAGATCTGCATGCTGATTTCTACCTGCATAACAGAATTCAGCATTTAGAAAAACTAAATAGTTTCACTTGGTTTTCCTTCACAATTATACACTCAAAAATGAAAGTTTTTATAGAAATGCTTCTCTCTGTGAGGGTGGTGATGGTATGAAAGAAACATATCAAACTAAATTCTTCACAACCTGGTAAAATGACCGTAACAAGCCTCGCAAAAGTACGAGGAACCAACTATCCAATGACGATAAATTATGATAATGATTTGTGTAATAAAAAAGTTCATTACATTTCCTTCCTGTAAACGTTATTGAAATGGAGATAAATAACAACAGACAAACGGCCCGAGTGTTAACTACAATAGTGGACCTTCTTCACATTGCCTTCCGTAAAGATCACACCCAATGTTCTGAAATATAATCTATGGAATTTGAGCAATTTCCAGCAATATTTTGTGCAGGGACTGAGGCTTCGAAAAGAATGGGCAGTGATCACTTCCTTTAATCTTCAAGACTCTTTCTGGTGGACTGTCTCTCACTAGCTTTTCTTGGACATCTGGTGAAAGAGCACGATCATCCAGTGTCTGAATGAAGAACCGCCGGCCAGTTCCATATTTGTCTGGGGACAGTGATAGCTTCTCCATGATGGGACCAAGTGGAATAGGTCTCATCGAAACCATGGCCAACGCAACATCCTGAAAGTACCAAACTTCGACTGAGTTTCGACCGAGTTTTATCGCAATAGTAGTGGACATATATTAGTTAGAGGAGGGCCACTTGAAGTTCTTTTGTGGCTATGATAGGCTTCTACACTCAGCTAAAAGCAATTGGTATTAGTTCAAGTAGCTGGATACATGGGTCAAATGGGTGGGCCATATGATGTCAGACAATGTTGAGAAGTGGCTTGTTTTTGCAACAGTTAGGTCTGGATTATTTTAGAAAAAGTGGAAATATGATTAGATTTGATTTTCAACATACCTTTGTTGGTGATTGGTTGAAATATAAACCTTTCATTTGCTGCTTCTCAAACATGAATGCTGTAGCAGGCTTGTCTTTACCATTTCCATAAATCAGAAACTGTGATTCTTGCATAAAACGTTCTGCAGATCCAAGCTGCAATAAAATTCTCTAGTTAGAACATCCAGCTAAGAATTGAAAGTAATAAAAACTGATCGACAGACAGAATCCTGATAAAAAAGGTCATTGCTTGGTGCAACAGTAAGAGTCTAGGGATAGCTAGATGGGCAAAGCTTTTGTCAAAAATTTCCCTTTCCAAACTCCATTCCAGAAGGACCACAACTACAATTCCTGGCCTTATATGAGGGATTGATTCAGGGTTTTCAATCTCATCTCATCCTTTATTCAGTCCACAATTGTAAGTTTTAGGAACAGTTTCAAGGAGCAGATCAGGAAGCTTCCTATCTGAGGTAGGATTTTGGCATGAGAGATCTGACAATTGGATAGATAAAAGTAGGTAGATAACATAGCATCATACGGCAGTTTAAGCATCAGATGCAAGGATCTTGATCATCACAGAATAGAGGAAGCTCGCAAATGCCAAAGGCATGGCATCTAACCACACAAAACAACATACAGAGCATAAATTATGAAAGTTCTTCGAACTTTCTCTTCCATACTAAGGGTCACAAAATTGAAGAATCAACAATTCTGAAAAGAAGGTATCCTTACAGTTGCAGTAAATGAGGTCATGTAAACCTCAAGAATGAAGTCTAATTTCTATTGGATTTCTCCATTCTATATCAAGAAAGTACAATTATTTTTATTTTTTTTTCTAGCTGAAGACAGATCCTTTTTTTACCTTCAGTTATTTGAACCCATTCAGATCCTATTTTACCTTCAGTTATCATAAGAATTGAACCATCATTTTAACCTATCCCCTTCAAAATCAAACAGTAGCATGACAGAACCTCAATTTGTTTTACTAAGCTCTAGAAGCATTAATGATATGGCATGGTAGCAAATCATCATGATTTTATTAATTGGATCAGCATTTAAATGAGCTTACTAGATTAAGCAAGTAAGCTTTGATGCTATACCTCTTCAGCAAACACGTCAAAAGGCCTCTGACCATCAGAAACCATTGTAGCACAGAGAAAAATAGCTTTCGAGATCTTTTTGGGGAAATGCTCAAGTGCATAAGAGACGCAGGCACCTCCACTACTATGGCCAACCAAAATAACCTGCAGATGAACAGTACATCAAAAAAAAATATTGCAAAATACATGCTCACAGAGTACATGGAGAATTAATAGGAATGGAAGGGATAAGATGCTTATCACTTACCTGTTCATCCTCAGGCAAGTTTTCTAAATAACTAATCAATGGTTTTGAGTATTCTGCCAATGTTGTGATACTGTTTGTATCTGCCAGATCAATGCCTGATCCTGTTAGATCTATGGCAATGGGAGCCAATCCTGCTTCCTCTAATAAAGCTATAGTTTTGTACCAACACCATGCTCCAAAACCTTCTCCATGCACCAGAACAAACTTCTTTAGCTTTATATTCTCCAAAAAGTCAGGTACCTGAATAGAATTTACAGCACAATTAAGAAAATTTCTGACAACATTCTGTGAGTTGAAAAAAAAAAGGCAAAAATGTGAAGGTCATCAACTATGACAGATCAAAATACCATTTTCTGACATATGACTTGTGTATATCAATCATGGAATAGAAAACAGAAGCTAAAAAAGAAACTAAGAGCAAAAGACAGAGGAGAGCACTTTAGGCATCCCAAAATAGATCTCAGATGTTCTGCTGGGAATTATAAAATATATTGCATAGAGATTTTCCACGTTTCAGTAAAAAATACACAACACAAATGAATTTATTGTCTTGTACACATAATAAAGGAGAGGTTTAAGCTAGCCATTTAAATTTTAAATCCATTCAACAGGAACTCAACTTTTATTAGGCACTCATTTGACAGTCTCACCAACCTTCAGAACTTCAAACATTTCCATGATGATTTCAACTTCTTCTCATGGCTATTGTAATTATCACAGCACCTTTGTCAATAAAAGTTACGACTCCTACCTTCCCAACTAGACTGATTCATTAGTGTATGTTGCATAGGCTAGTCCATTCCCAAAAGAGCTTTAGGGCATAAATAGACTGGTTCGAAGTTGTCTCCTCTAAAACTAAGAGTGGACTAGAAAAGGAGCAGTAGCTCCAGCTAGCATTAACTATTAAAAAGTGAGTCCTCTAAGATCCTCTTTTGCCTCCACAGTAGCCCCTTGATTAGAACTAAAAAATGATTCTATGATCTAGAAAAACGCAGGGAATTAACTGAAAATACTTTTCCAGATGCACTTTTCAAGTAATCAAACAAACAAAAAGGAAAATTTATCCCCTTTCCGGTAATCTTTTTTTAAATGAAACTTGATGCTTCCACTCATAATTGGAGACTTTTTTTCTCAACTGTGACCATAATTAATCATGGTACATCATCCACTTTCCATATCAGATCCAATCATGTAAGGAACCGAGAATAGTTAACTCAAAAAAATTAAATAAATAAGGAAACAAAGCAGCATGACCATAAAAGCAAAAGTATCAAATAAATGTCTTCACAAAGCCAAACGAGGAACCTGTTTTCCATTAGAGAAAGGATCAGAGAGATTTCTTCTTCTAGAGCTAGTGGAACCAATCCTCCTAGACATGGATCCATCAAATCTCTGAGACAATTGGTGCTGTTGTAGTGCCATAGATAAAGCTTGTCTATGCAAGAACTCTTCCTCTGCCAACAACTTCCTCTGAGACCTACCCATTCTCTTGCTTCTTGATCCATGATTACCTGTAGTATCCTTCTTTGTCATGCAAATAAAATGATTACCCATTATTGCAAAACCTCTTTTCTCAGCAACCCAGAAATCTTTTGGGGTTGTTTCGAGTTAATTTGACAGAAAGCAAGCAAAAGTCAAGAAATTTCCATGGAAAGCAGCATGCTTTTCTGCCAATAAAACACAAAAAGATATTATATATTACACCAGATAGGTTCCTCAATGATTCTTTAACAATATTTTTTTATTGTCATTAGGAATATTTGAGAGATAGAGAGAGGGAGAGAGAGTAGGTAGGAATAAGAGGTGGGAGAGAGGTGGAGGTGAAGCTGGCTATAAATTTTCAATCTCTCTCTCTCTCTATCATATTGAGTTTTCAACGAGTAGAGAGACTTTCCAACGCCCTATCTGCTTACCATAATCAAACAAAGGAAACTCACTCAAAAGAGTGTGAAATACCAGGACAAGTTTTTGTTTTTACTGAGATAAGTCTTCCTGAGCGAGAAGTGTTACAGACCTCGATAGAGATCGCGTGGAGCATGCAAGATGTGGACATGCGCGTCCTTTTCTTCTTGCTTGGCATACTTTGTTCAGATACTTCAGCTCTCGCACATGTAAATGCTAGCTGCCCTTCCTTCCTTCCTTCACTGGCTACGATTTCAGTTTCGTTAAAGTTATTTTTTGTTTTTTTAGATTATTTCCAAACACTTCTTCCATGAAAACAGTTCTTTTTTTTTTTTGTGAGATTCTATCTAGAAAACCATGATGTTTAACTCCCAACCAATGATGATAAAATCAAAAAGTAAAATTAAATATACAAAAAGATTAAAAAAAATAAGTAAGGGGATAAACCCTAATTTTATATGAAAATAAATAGATGAGAGGACAAGGTTGAATTTTGAATTGAAGGATATAATTGGAAAAAAAATTAATTATATAAAAGAATCAAAATTAAAAAAATAGAAATTAATAAAATGAAGACGTAATGTGAAATAAAAATTAAATGAGAGGACAAGCTAGAATTTTGAATTGAAAAGAAAAATCAATTCATAAACAATGAGAAACAAAAAATCATAATCAAAACAATAAAAACCATATTTGTAAAAAATATATATATCACATCATAATTATGGATGTATGTTCCTAGGTTAGCTAATATTTTTAAGCAATATTTTATATTTATAAAATTACCAAATTATCCCTAAAAAACCTTGATTATAACGAAAAAACAAGATAAAATACAAAAAAAACATAAAATCTAGTTTAATAACTTTTACTTGTAAGGGCAATTTAGTAATTTTATTGTGCTAAAATATTTAATAGGCTAAAAAGTCCTCGGACAAAAGCTAATTTTTATTTTATTTTCAGGGTAATTAAATCATTTTATTCTATTATAAAAAAACATAAACATACCAATATATCCCCGATCCATCTAGTAATATCCAATGGATCACATGGAAAAAACTATATTACCTCCGATAACAATTTTTTTTATGAATGGAAAAATCATCATTATATTGTTCTAATTCATATTGCAATGAGTCTTTATGGAAGAGTGTGTTACTATTTTATTTTTATTTTTTTAATTGAAGGTTAAAATTCTATTTTTATAATAATTTTTACTTTTAAAATTCTTAATTTGTTTTATAAAACATTAAAATAATAATATTTTTAGCTTTTTAATGGAAAGCCTAATTATTAGATTATAGGTTTTATTTAGATATAGTTTTTAGTATGTTTTAAATAAAGAGTTTTTTTATGTCTTTTTATTTGAAAATCCATCAAAATAGAAAATTAAAAATAAACAACAAATAATAATCTTTTAATCCAAAGAAGTCAAGTACAAGTGGTTACCATGCAAATACAAGTAGGTTGACAAAAAATACGAGTATCGTATCCCTTTTTAATCATACTCTTGATTTTGAATATTATAAATTTTCCATTCTTAAAAAAAAATTGTTTCCCAATAATTGATTTTATTAAATCTTATTGCTACCACACAAATCACCTATCTTAGAAAAAATTAAAATAAAATATAAAAAAACATGGATTTTTATGATCAATTGAATTTGGGTAGCAGATCATGTAAGTTGACATGAGTCAACTTATATTTTATGATCAATTGAATTTTCATGCCAATTTAAATCACTTTAAATTATCATATTTTGACAAAAGAAAATGGATATATTGATAAAGCCGGGTATTATAATTTTGGGCCGTGGAGCAATTATAAATAAACAAAAATAAAGCATGGATTGGGCCTTGACCATCTTTCATGCCACTCAAATTGCTGTGCTGTTAGTCTAAGCCAGTGGAATGGAGATAATTAATTGGGCCGAGCCTTGAATTAGGCCCATTCTAATCAACGATCCATAAATATCTGGTCTGCGTCCCACCCATAACAAGCAGGTCGGTAGTTGAACTGTTGAAGAGTGACCTCATTTAAAGGATAATTCTTTTATCCTTTTCCGGTATGTTTGTTACTCTCACGGTATTTTATATGTTCATTGTATTTATAGGTTGTTATCCGGTGAATAGTCGAGATGCACACAAGCTGACCCGAACATCTCGGTTACAAAAAAAATAATACAATAATTTCCAACCATGTTAGCTTTTGTTTGATACATTAATTTAAATAAAATACATATTCTTTTGGTTGTTAAATTGAAAAAAAAGTTATGATGATGTGTGCCTTGGATGTATTTAAATTAATATATATCTTTTTTTATTATTTAAAATTTATTTTTAATACAATATATCAAAATAATCAAATAATATAAATATCTTTAGAGTATTTTCAAATTAAAAAGAGCTAATTTAAATAAAATAAAAAATAAAATATCTGTTTTAAAAAATATATCTAAACCACGATCACGAACACCCTCCATGCCTTGAAGTAGAGTCTGAACAGAATCCAGAAAGACGTGTTTATCAAGTTGTTTCCTAGTCCCTGGAGTCTGTGGTATTATACATAAGATTCGAGTTTTATTTTATCACTAGAATTATAGCTCAATAAATTGCTATAAACCCCACAATGTTCTCTCGGGTGTTTGGTCTCTCTCTCTCTCTATCTCTTAATTAACCAAGTGAGTGATCTCCTTAATCCTTGCCTTATCTTCTACGATGATCAAAGTTTTCTTCTTTATTCTTACCTTTGCACTGTTATGTTTGCCTGTTTTCACAGGTCTGTGGGGTTCTCTTACCTTTGTATTGTTTGTTTGCAGGCTAAGGTAACAGTGTATAAGAAAAAAAGGACAGACTTTACCTTTTCTCTTTCTTGAATCTCTTTGAATTCTGGGTTTTGCTTAGTTTTAAATTAGAAATTAGATTTGGAATTTTCTAATCAGGGTTACCGAGTTCTTTGGTTTATGTTTTCTATCCAGGTTTATATCTCTTTGTGATTATGTTATTTTGATCATCTTTGTTTTCTTAAATTTGCTGACATTCAAATGTTTCTTGTGTGTTGGTTTTGGGATTTTGTTGATCTTCGGTTGAATTGTGTTTCTGCAAGGTGACCAGTATGATAGGATCATCGTGCTTTTTTTTGTTTTTGGCTTTCAAACGTTTCTTGCAAGGTTTTTGATTGTATCGACTTGTGGAGTAGCTTTAGCATCATAGTTACATCATGGATTTAAATTGTCTTAAAAGGTTTGCATGATATTCAAACGTAAGAAGTTTGTTTTGACCATAAAGTAACCGTGTATGATCATTTGCATTGTTTATACAAATTGGATTCCCTACCAAAAGTGTGTTAATGTATGAGATGTTGTAGGTGATCTGATCTGGCTTGATGGGTGGAAGTGCAATGGATGACGATTGGGAGTTTGCTTCACCATCCAATGGGGTTCGAACAGTCGTTTTAGTTGGACGCACAGGCAATGGAAAAAGTGCGACTGGTAACAGTATTCTTGGAAGAAAGGCCTTCAAGTCAAGGTCTAGCTCATCTGGTGTTACCAGTACTTGTGAACTGCAGAGAACTGTACTGAGAGATGGTCAAATTATCAATGTCATTGATACTCCTGGTATGGACAGTTGGTTATTTATGCAAGACAACCTGGTCACAAACAACCATTCTACTCCATCATTGTTATTTTTGTATTTCATAGCTTGTTTATAACTTCCTCGTATACAAGAACTAACAAATTAGCCTATGCAGGACTTTTTGATTTTTCTTCTGGATCTGAATTTGTTGGCAGAGAAATTGTCAAATGTATTAATATGGCAAAGGATGGGATCCATGCAGTCCTAATGGTTTTCTCAGTTAGGACCCGCTTTTCACAAGAAGAAAAAGCAGCCCTTCGCAGCTTACAAACTTTGTTCGGAAGTAAGATACTTGACTACATGATTGTAGTCTTCACTGGGGGGGACGATCTTGAAGAAAATGATGAGACATTAGAAGAATATTTGGGCCGCGAGTGTCCACAGCCTCTAAAGGTTTCTCCCTTTTCTTTTAGACCTATTGCATTTGAGGTTTTGTATGATTGCATTTGTTACTTTGGCCCCTTGTTTATGTTGTACAGGAATGGCATCCCAAGAGTTTAAACTCTTTATTGTCAGGAATTTTAATGGCATGCATCATTAGTATGCTGTATATTAACTAGTTTACAGCATACAACTCCATTTTGATTAGAGTTGAAGCTTGTTGTTTGGTCTGGTCATGTTATTCTCCAGATTGTTGTTTAAGGTTGCAATATTTGAAGTCTGAGATGCCTTAGAACCTTTCAGCAAACTAAAATTGAAAGATGTCATCTTTGTAATGCTGACAAATTTTATTTGAATTCTAATTCTAATTTCTTGGAGTACATATAGTTTACTAAATGATTTCTCTTCTTATTGAACACTTCTTTCCAGAGTTTTCATTACCCTTTTTTATCTAGCCATGATTCTTTGGCTTTCTTTTAGTTTGCGGTAACTATAATGAGTGTTGTGAAATTTTTTTGGTACTTTTGTTACTCAAATCTATACTTTTGATTTGGTTTGTTTTTTCACAAGTGACAATAAAATTTCCGAAAATTGAACTTGTTGATTGAGAATAAATAACAAGGATTGGAATTTTGCTAAATCGTATAGACCCCAATGCTCTGGATTGGTCTACCACTATTCTGCGCTGTAAGATTTTACATTGCAACTTACTATATGCCTATGACAGGAGTTGAATTGAAAATGAGTTTAGACCCAAGATTACTTATTGTCATTCCATCCCTTAGAATTGACTTGTTACAAAGTTATATATAAGATACATTTACAAAATTTGAACAATTGCTAAATCAAGCTGATCCAAATGCATTTGGTTGGTGTGCTTCTACTTTGTGCCAAGATATTCTTAATACAATTTCACCATTGTTATGCTGTTGACATGATTTTTTGTATGTTAAAAATAAGTATAAATGCAAGCTTACTTGTAGCAGTGCAGCCTTAGCATAAAAACATCTTGTATGGCCTTGAAATTTTAAATAGAAAACCATACTATTTGAAAAGGGGACAAGGTTCTAGATATTTTTAGACTGGATACTGGTCGGTGCTGGTCATGCTTCAACACTTTGAAAATGTTATTAACTACTCTGAGAAATTAACTGACATTTGGTTGAATGAGCTCAACTGGTTTGTCAATTTACTGACAAATTATCTGTCAGATGAGTATCTTTTGAAATTTGATTTTAATTGGTTGTCAGCAAAAAATGATTATGATAATGAACAAATTCTGTCAGTGTCAAAAGTAAAATTGTCCAGCAGGAAAATGATGGAATGTTTCTTATCTGAGTGACTGGCCAGATATTTACCCCTAGTGATCAAATGCAAGATATCTTATGCAAGATTTTTCTATTTTATTTAAATGATTGGCAATCTCTTAAAAATTTATGCAGGAAGTTCTCACGCTGTGTGAAAATCGAAGAGTTCTTTTTGATAACAAAACTAAAGATGTACTTAAGAAAGTTGAGCAGGTGCAGGAGCTTCTATCCCTTGTAGACAGAGTCATAGAAAAAAATGGGGGTCGACCATACAGTGATGAATTATTTGCTGAAATACAGGTGAGTGTTTTAAAAATTTCGACAATTATATTGCAAAATTTTTGGGATAATAACTTGATTGATTTGACAGAAAGGGGAAATGAACTTCCGTGATCAACAAGAAGAGGCTGATTCCTTGAAAGGGAGGTTTTCTACACGAGAAATATCAGAGTTCAAGGAGCAGATGCAAAGGCAATATGAAGATCAGCTGAAACGAGTAACTGATATGGTATTCCTCAATTCCCTTGATTTTACTGACTTCCCATGTGCTCTTGTTGTAGCATATTAAAATTTAATTACTGTTTATCACCATTACGCTCCTAGTATGGTTTTATAAGATCTCTCTCAGCAAAATTCAGAATCATTTATTCCTCTGAAAATTCTTATTCGGTGTTTAATGGCACACACTAAACTCTCAGATTGTAGTTGTATCATTCTTGAAACCGTTCTGTTTCTCTTAGAAAGAGGAGGAAGTGCACCCTTGTTAGTGATTTTATTCATTCTGACATGTGATCTCTTGATGAAATTGCATGCGCCAGTGATGGACTTCAGAATGCATTTACCATAGCTCAAGATTTATTGAATGGTGCAGTTGTTGTGGACAAATAATGGACTCTTGCTATAGACAAACACAAGTGATGGCACTTTAAATTAGCTGTTTTGAAAGCAGAGTCATTTTAAAAAGAAGGAAACCCCTAATCATGTAGATTTAGTCTCTCTGGAAATGAGCTCTCGGACATGATTGGGCATTTGAAGAATAAATGATTTGTTACTTGGAGTCAAAATAATTTTGAGATTCTTATATGCATCATATGTGAATACAAGACTTAACCTGTATAATGTGGTGATCTAAAATATAGCTGGTCTTGTTCTGTGTCACCATTATCATTTTGTATGATATTTGGCTTACAGAGTGAACTCAAATTTTGAGTGCTTTGATGGATAGTTAAATGTTAATAGCTGTGGTTAAAATATCCTTTTGTGTCCTTGGATATGATGGAGTGAAGTGGTTTCCTGGAATTGTGGAATTTTTTGGCTGGGAGTGTTTGAGTAGAAGATGCTGTGTATGGGAAATGGCGGGACCGATTTTAAGCTCTATCTTCTTGTGTGTGTTCTTGGAAAGAAAGAGGGAATAGGGTGCAATTTTCTTCATATATTTGTTTCCCTTCTAGTCAGTATTGTGTGTCAACCCTTTTATCCTCAACCTTTGAGCTTGTGGCCATGTCCTATCACTGGCTTCTACCGAATCTTTCTCCATGTTTTATCTGTAGGTCCTGGTCTTGTGTGTGAATTAGTATTGCAATATAGGTCTTAAAACCCCCCTTTCGAAGTTACTCTTTTGAGAAGAAAGATTGTCGCCTGAAGAATGAAAGTTGTTCAGAGCTTCTGATTAACACCTGTAAAAAAATAGAAATTAGTAAAATATTAGCTGAGAGACCTCATTTCATTTAGTGCTACTTTTTAAATTGACTCTTATTATATATCTGACTAATTGAGAGAAATGAGAGAACAAATGACCATAAAGTATAATTTTGTCTTGGAAAACTTCGCAACAGCATGCCCATTTTAAGTTGATTTTGCTAGTCTAGTGTGTATCCGCTGCTTATGGATTTAATGCCGTAGGTTGAGATGAAGCTTAAAGAGGCTACTGGTAATCTTGAGCGGCGTCTGGCAGAAGAGCAAGCCGCACGACTACGGGCAGAAGAGAGTGCACAATCAGAGCAAAGGAAATCAAACGAAGAAATTCGCATGCTTAGAGAGAGTCTAGAGAAGGCTCGCGAGGAGCTCAACAAGAATGGAGGCTGTGCCATTCTATGAACACAATTGAGAGACCACGTTCAACGTGGTGAAAACAGATGAGATTATTATTATTATTCTGTTTGTTGTTTATATTATGGTTTTCGCAGTATTCTCACTGCAAATGCATCTAATAGTACCTGATGCTTGAAATGATATGGTGCCCCAGTGTAAATGCTTTCAATTGTGTTTAAGAATTTTTCAAGTGAAGCAATATTATTCATATTGTCTGCATTTTAATTTTGCCTTCATCAATGGTGGTTAAAGCATGTTTATTGAATGTGGGATTTTGACGTTGTGGAGTTTCTTGTGCTCATGCATGGGAATGACAATGGAGGTGGGTTGAAACGGATTTGGTTGAGCACCCTCCATTAGATATTGGGTTGATTTCATGTTTTCCCGACCCTGTAGTCACGGAGGCCAACTTTCAGGCACATTTTTAAAATCTTTTATTTGATAGTAAAAAATAATAATAAAATCATTGAAGATCTATTTTTAAGAGATAATTCTCTGTTTTAAGCTTTGAAAAAACTTTAAAAATCTGAATAGCAGGTGGGCAATTAGGGCTCTCTAGCAAGTCTATCACTACTTTTTCCAGGGGTCTGGTGGATATTGCTGGTTTTATATGACAGAAAAGCTTCAAACAAAACAAGATAAAACTAGCATAATCAATGGCCTTTCAGCAGTGATTAATCATAAGCTAGCTGTTTATCAGTAGAATCCATGGAAAAAACCATACAAATTAAAGCAGTAATGTTCAAATCTTAATAAAAATAGGCAGATAATAAATCCAGTTGACAATGATCAGGTAAACATCAATTCCAATTTAAGTAGGGCACAACATGACCACAATATTACCAGATAATATCGTAAATCTTTATTTTCCAGATGACATTATATATATGTATATATCAAAATACCACTTGCACACCAGTTCTCCAATTTGTTTTTTTTACCTGCATGAATAATGCAAAAATATATAAATAAAATCAAGTCAATATTTATCATTTAGTCCTCTTACTTAATATAAAATGGAAAAAAGGATGATTACCCGAGATGGAGAATCTTCTTGTCATTGTGTGGGTATGTAGTTCCACCCTCAAGCAAATGTGGGGCAAAGAAATTGCGAGAGGCTGCCAATGCCTGGATTGCGTTCAGCTCGGCTCCAGTCACCATGTTGGCTTGCTGAAGCCTCTCAACTTCTGCTATCTGAATTTGTTGAGAATAAAGATCAAGTTATCCGTCAAGAAATATAAAATATCAACATTTGATACGTAAGAGAATCTAGTGTTCTTCATTACCTTGGTCCTAAGACAAACACTTTCATTTTCCAGCTCAATCTCCTAAAACGAGGTGTTCAAATCAATTTGGACATGGATTAGACAAAAAAGAGGTTCCTAAAATATAAAATGAAAGTGAGAGCAAGCTAGAGCTTACCCTTTTCTGCAAATACTCAATTTCAGCTAGCAGCAACTCATGCTGTTTCAACAGACAAGTAGAGGAACAAAACCAGATTAATTCTAAGCATGCATAAAAGAATGGAAAGATATAAATGTTGAAGTAACAAAGACAAGAAATCAAGAACATTAGCAAGTCCTAGTCATATAGGTTAAACTGGATTAAAATACTACTGCTGAAAATTGCAGATGATCATATAAAGAGATGATGATATATTTTTTTTTAGATTCGAGGAAACTCTACTGGAAAGTGTATTTTGTATATCCGGGTAAGTGAGTAAAACACTGGTTATCCCAGGCTCTTACAATGATGCACGTTCTAACTTGAATTCGAGATTTACTGTACAAATCTTAAGCATTTTGACATTACACCAAGTCCCTTGGGATGATGATTTAATAAACGTGACTGAACATTTTACATATTTGCTTCCAATTGTATGAATGTTCTTACCTTCTTTGACCTGATTCTAGTAATGCCTCTTTCAAGCCTATTCTCCAGCTGCTTGAGTTCTTTCACAGATAAATTACTAACAGCATCGCCCATTAAGTGCCTGCAACCAATTAGTAGGGAAAGCATGAGCAGCAGTACCAAACTGTGATGAAGAGTGTGTAATTTAGTTTTTCTTAGAGGTCATGGATGACTCATAACACCTAGAAAGAGAGGGGATCGTAGTCTGACAAAATCATTTAAGCTAAACTTTGCATCACAATTTCACATGCTCAGCTAATATTGTGCAAATTAAGTTTAGATATTCTTACACAAATTTCCATTAATTTGCTAAGAACAAAAACAAGAGGACGGGAACGTCCCATGGCTTAATAGCTTGTCCATTTTGATGCTATAACCTTAAAAAAAGACATACAACGGAGATCATACCTGTTAGAATTCTGCAGCATTTGAATTTGTTGCCGTAGCTTTGCTGATTCTTGTTGATAATACTATATTTAATTCACCATGCATAATACAGGAGAAGTAAGCAAGCTAATGAATATTTAAAACTAATTGATATAAATTGATAAATATTAAAATATAGAGGAAGAAAAAGCATACCTGGGCATTGATTTCTGTGATAGAGGATGCATTTGAACCATCTGAACTGGCCTTCTTGTACCTATCTATAGTTGATCTTATGCTGCTACAAAAAATAAGAAAAGTTTCTAAGTTCAAACAGCAAAAGAACAGGAAAGAATCACTGCAAAAGAATCTGAGATCCATATTTAATTTTCACATCATTAACGTTGCAAACTATTTTATAAGCAGCATTAGGGTTCAAACTTGATCATAAACATAATGTTTAATTTACAGTTGAAAATCAAATAACATGAAAAAAAAATCGAGATATAATGTAAAGATGTGATCAGTCGAACGAAACCAAGTACATGGAAAAGTTGCTTTCTACAGTATTTCCACTTGTCAACCCAGCTAAACCGTGTCGTGTAAGATTTTTATGTGGAGAAGATACATAAAAAGAACATAACAAGAAACATAAACCACTGTAATCGTCAAATTTTCAAGACAGCCGAGCTCATCTGTATAGAGAAGAAGATACTTTCTTGCACCTCACGCGCCGAGTTAACAATAGCAAAACCTTGACTTTTCACTTGCTATTACTAAAAATGAAGAAGCCCTAGAAAAATCACAATATATATATTTGTTTTTTTTTTTCATTTATTACACCAACATATATAAGAATATTGGAAACACAAAAGACAACGATGGAGAGGGAAACATCCTTTTAGGGTGAAGAGAACTGAGAGTAAAGGAGATTGTAGATTTGCTTGCAGCAGTACTACGGGAACATGCAAAGGATGGGGAAATTTTCAGAGCTGAAAATGGAAACAGCAAGATCAAAAGAAGATGGGACATATAAGCCATGGAAGGGTGAAATATCAAGATGATTAAATGATGTTCTGTGAAAAATAGAGACTGTAATCAATTACACCATTACAGAAGAGAAAGGAGTTCCCTGTACTTCAACTGGATACCAAATTTATCAATCCTCCATTGCTACTTGGCAGCTTTTTCTAAGTTACAAGCCTGGCTGTGAGTTGAAATTTAGAATTTTTGATAGCTAGCTCAGAAACCGATGAAAAAAAAATGATTTTTTTTATCATTGAGAGAGGATATAGGCTCTCAAATCCAACATCTCGTTGGTATATATAAATCTGAATTGATTGGCTAAAGAATGATAAAGGAATTGTAAATCAAACACAATATAATTATGAGTTTTTGTGCAAGTTTTAATTTAAAATGTTTTTATTTGAGGATGTATTTAGAGAATAATATAAAATATATCTCGGGATCTCATCCAAGAACTTGAAATTTTAGATGAGATGATTATTTGATATGATAATTATTTTTTTCTTCAATGAATTGTTAATGATTCTTACCCACAAGCATTCTTTGAGAACTCCATAGTCAATAAGCACTTGGATCAAAGAGAGCTTATATTTTTTTCGTTGAATGATTATTGAAAACACAATTAGGATACTAAGCCAAAGAGGTAATGTCTCTCAAAACAAGGCAAGAAACCACAACTCTTTTTAACAAAATACGACCAAACCACCGGCAGTTTATTAAAAGAAATTAAAAATGTTTTCTGTTTGAAAATAATTTTTTATATTAGAATATTAAAATAATTTTAAAATTAAGAAAAATATTAATTTAAAAAAATTTCAAATTTCTTAAGAAATACTTTCCAATCACAAAAACAAATAGGGCTAAAGCAAAGAGCAACAATTAAAAAGATATCAAATGAAATGAAGAGGGGAAGACCTATTTGTAACTTCTACATCCTGTAAAAGGTTACAACTTTTTATTTTTATTTTTTTCATGGTTAGTTATTTTTAGGTAGAAAAATCAAAAGTGAATTTGGGATTGAAATAAATTTATTATTAAAAAATTATGAAAATTCACAAACTTTAAACTTATAGAGCTTTTTTAAACTTTGGAGTTCTATGATAAATAAAGATACTAAAAAAGATTGAACAAAAAGGTTATCACGGGACTGATGATCATGCAAATTCAGTTGATCATCAGGTTTCTACTTCGTTGATAACTTTTTCCCTGGTAGAGCTTTCAATCCGTAAGGAAAGGTAAGAGGAGAAAGAGAATGGACCATTAATGGAGCTTTTGAAAAGAGGAAGAAAACTAGAAGAATATGTCTAAGTTTGTCTCCACTTTGAGCTTTCATTTTGAATTTGTTTGGCTTCGCTGACTTGTTTTAAAATCTCTCATATGGAATGAATAAGAACTAGCGAGAGATTGAAGTCTAGACTGCTGTCAGTGAAAGCTCAAAGTGGAAACAGAAGGTACTGAAAACTGAGCACCCATATTATCAATGGAGTGGGAAAAGGGCCAGGCCTAATCACTTAGAGTACAGTATGGATCCTCAAATATTGCAGCACCAACAAGGTAAAAATGAGAATCAAGAGATAGCTAGAGAGGATTAATGGAGGGAAGAAGATCAGTTCCGTTAAGAGAACAGAAAGAACTTGTTGCGTTCTTTGCATTCCCAGTATACTTGTTCATGGATTTTTTTTTTTTAATTTGACAAAACCTCTAAGAAAATATATTTTATGGGTGTAGATGAATGAGTAAAATACTGATTATCCCAATTTTTTAGAAAAGATGCATGTCCTGACTCGAATTTAAAATCTAATCTTTGAAACCTTAAGACCCTTATTTAAAATCTACTGTACAAATCTCAAACTTCTTACCATCGGAACTTATTCATGGAAACCCTAATCTTTGAAACCTTAAGACCCTTATTGATCATTTAATAAATATTTGCTTATATGAAAATCATGATTTCAATTTACATGTAGCCAGATGTTTGTTGTCACGATTTATAATTAGATTCCATTAGATATTTGAATGAATACATGGATACTAGCTAGAGGATGGAAAAATCATGAAATAAAAGCACTTCTGATACATATAAACCACCAAAAGGATCAGTATGAACAAAGAAAGAAAAAACACTGGAAGACGACAATGAAATCATCATGAGTTCTTGATATGGTGGATTCGTATTTGATATATAGAAGACATGGCTTTCTGCTCTCGTTCCAGTGTGAGAGTAGTTAGAAATTTCAAGAGATGGGTTTTATGCTGCCATTCCTCTGTTAAACTTTCAGTAAAGTCTACATAATATCAGTGTAAAGAAGAAACGAACATATCAGTGCCAGTCAACTAAGATCCAAGTCAAATAGTCTGATCTGACAAACAAAACAACTCCTTGAAAAGCCAAAACTCATAGAAAGTTTGCATAATTTAGGAAATACCCTCCTAATATTTCATCATTCAATGTCTCTTTTTCCATGAAAGAAGCACTTATTATGACAAAAGAAACATCAAACAAGACCTGGTGATTTGTGAGAAAAGAAATGGAGGTTCTCTTCAAGATCTAAAAAAAAGACAATATTAAAGCTTAGGTTATGGAGATTTAGAGGAGGTAAAATTACTTGTTGTTGGCGTACTCATAGAGACGGCCACGGCTGGAGAAGACGATGAGAGCAACTTCAGCATCACAAAGAACTGATAATTCATAAGCTTTCTTCAAGAGCCCATTTCTCCTCTTGCAGAAAGTAACCTGACGATTGGTGGTGTTCTCGATCCTCTTGATCTCAATCTTTCCTCTTCCCATGTCTACACACAAAAGATCGTTTCTTTGATAACACAAATAAACGTATGTATTATATATGAACCAATTCTCTTAACCTAATAGCTAGCTGATCTGACCTTTACATGTCATGCCTACCAAAAAAGCATGGAATAGCTAGGTAATTACAACAGTCTGAGAAAGACTGTAGAAAAGTAAATGGTAAAAAAATCTTTTTAAAAAGAGTAAAATAGAAAATGGGAAAACAATTATGAGCAAAAAAATGTTTGTGTTATTGAGGTTTAAGGGTGTGCGAATCTGTTTCCAAAGATAATGTCATTTGCTTTCTTCTTATGATAAATGAAAGAGTGAAAAATTTATCCTTTTGAATGAATTAAACCAACAAGTTTAGGCGGAAATCTCCCCAGAAGACAAAGAAAGCTACTTGAATTCAAGAATAAGGTGAGATGAGGGAAAATGGTTAGTAAAAATGTCTAAAAGAACTACGAAGAAGGATAGGTTGCTCAGAAAAGAAAGATGGATCTGCATAAATGATTAAGGAGAAAAAGAGATGGAAGGATATATATCGCTTTATCAATGAGGTTTAGCTCAAAAGATCTAGTTGTAGAAAGATGTAAACCACTAGGCAATCTATCTATCTATATATATATTAAGTACTTGGACTAAAAAAAATCTCCAAAAGAAAAGAAAGAAACTTGAGTTCAAGAAGAAGATGATCATGAGGCGAGCAAAGATGTTCAAGAAGGTTGTCAAAAGAAACTACCATGAAAGAATATCAGAAGGATAGGTTGTCTTAGGCAAGATCTGTTAAAATGATTAAGTATGTATATATATCCACAGTCTCGGGGGACAGTAATTAATAGCTCAGATCAGCAGAAGGTGGTGGTGATTATACACGCGGGCTGAAGTGAAAATGGCATGAACTACCTCAAAAATAAAACTTCAAGTGCATAATCATAGCCGATCAAACTGCTGCACTGAAGAGAAAGAACTTCAAAACAAATGGAAAACGAAGAGGAAGAAGAAGAAACCCTTCTCTGAAAACTTTTCTACCATTCATAACAGTACTGTGTTTCTTCAAAGTGCACCATCATAAGATCAGCTGATCAAACTGCTGCACTGAAGAGAAAGAACTTCAAAACAAAATGGAAAACGAAGAAGAAGAAGAGGAAGAAGAAACCCTCCTCTGTAAACTTTTCCACCATTCATAACATTACTGTGTTTCTTCAAATTTCTTATATAAAATAAAAACACAAAAAGGGAAAAAAAAACCAGGTGAGGAAAGCTTGAAAACACGAAGAACCCAAGTGAAAAAGAAAAGGAATAATGTTAAATGAAGGAAATCTAGGGAATGGGCACTGAAGCAAAGAAGAAAAAAAAAAAGATTCTTTTTTTAATTTTTTCACAGGCAGCAAAATCTATGATAAAATCTTTGATATATTTGTGCAACAAAACCATGCAATTATAATAAGATACGCATATTTTTAGAAGAAAGGATCGCAGACCTGCAGGCTTAATTTGGTCACACTCCGGCCTCTTCAGCTTTCGGAAAATCTATTGATTAGAAATCTGAAAGAAGTCTTACACTCTTCTTCCATATTTATAGCCCTTACTTTCTTTGTCTATCTAGGCAGAGAAGCAATGAGGGAGAGAGAGAGAGAGAGAGAGAGTAATTTAATTTAATTTAATTTAATTTTACTTTTTTTTTTTATTATTTCTTAGAAAAAGGAAGGTGGTGAAAGAGTGAAAAATTGGGGTTCTCGTAAAGAAAGGGACATGGGAATTGTTGTTTTCCCAAAAACCTACATGAGATGTTGTTGTTTTAGCTAAAATAAACAGCTTTCGAGGTGTAAATTCGCACCATATACTGCAATTTTTGTTTTTTTATAATAAAATCACCATCTTCTTCCTGTGTTTCTTTGACTTTTATGCCTTTCAAGAATCTGTCTACTGTTGTAGAATCTCAATCTAATGGTTGGAGATTGATCTAGCACACTATCATGTGAAGAGGAAAAATGTCTACAGATTAGGGTTTGCTTGTGCTTTTCCACGTATTATGTGCTCTAGGTAGGACGTGCAGATGAATACTATAATCTATCAACTAGAAATTATATATTATGATTCTCTAGTTAATAAAACTTCAGTTATTTCAAGTTTTTATAAAGTACATACATTCTTATTTAAACTCAAAATTTAATATATAAATTGTAAATTTTATATTATCACGTCACTCACAACACTTAAAGACAATGAAGGAAAAGCCAACCTGATCATCCACACAATTTTGATGCCCTACCCGGTCCAATAAATTTTGTTCAGACTCGCATTTGATGTTTTCTAGTCCAAGAAACTGTGATCTTAGCTTGTCATTTTGAGGTTCAATTTTCTTGACTCGTAAATGATGGAGCATAGGGATGTTTAGGCCGATTGGTAATTAATATAGCTTGTCTAATTTAAAATATTAAAGTGGTTGCATAATAATAATAATAATAATAATAATAATAATAATAATAATAATAATAATAATAATAACAACAACAACAATAACAATAATATGGAAGGACAAGAATAAATAAGTTGGGAAATAAATATACAAAAGCTTCTAAAAGGAATTGAGTTTATATTTGTGAGAGTGAATTTCTTGTTAAATTAACAAAATCAAAGCAATAAATTAGAATTTAGGTTCAAATTAGGGAATCGAGGGCCACAAAAATATTTAGGAATGCAATTGAATAATGAAGAATAGATTGCCTTGGGAATCTAACGTCCTTCTTGCCCAATACAAGTGGAGCAGCTCCATCCACCTCCCCTGGGTTGCTTTGGCTAGCTATGGCTCGCTAGTTTTTTGGTGGCCCTCCATTTTAAAGTTGCAAAGATGACCATAGCTTGTATGGTATCGAACCTCATGGTGATAGTTGCTATATATGGCTTCTCTTGCAAATATGGGCTCCATATTTATTAGGTTACTAAATATTTGAAAATAGTTTTCCATGATTTTTAATTTTGGTTCAAGGGGAATGAACTCCATCTCTATATTATTATTATTATTATTCTTTCGATTCAAGTGTTTATTTTTATTTGTTAAAAAATATGTTGTTGATTTTAATTAAGTTTATTGAATTGCTTTGAGATGACATGCATGCTTTCTAATTTCTTTCAATTTATAATTGTTGTTAGAAATTAGAATAAGAAGCAAAATAATTAATTTGATTGTCGCAACTCTCGTTTTGATTCATTAAGGAAGAATAAACTAAGTTAAATTATCAGGATTTTGAACATTTGTTTTGAGTAATTTCACAAACTTTAATTTTAAAGCTACAATCAAGTAGTGAATGAGAAATTTCTTTCAATATTAAATTCGTTTAATGGTAAGAAATTAATTAGAGAACTTTATCTAATTAATTTACTCGTAATCTTATTGATTTTTCTCAACTCTAAAAGATATTTAATTTATTTGCTTGAGGTGAAAGAATATTTATCTTATTGATAAAAAAATATGATTAAAATAAAACCATATTACTTTCTCATGTCTTGTACAAAATAAACCGATTGATAAGCACTTCTATGAAATTAATTTATCTACGTTGACTTACTGAACCTAATAAGAAATTAATTTTCTTAAAATAACAAAAAAAAAGAAGGTCCAAAGCTCCAATGCTTCCATCTGATTTGTTGATCTTGCATGGAGGTGGTAGTGTTTACATTTTAAGCTATTTGTCCTGTGGTTGCGAACGACAGGTCATCGACACGAGATTTATGGACATCGATTTCCAAAACACATGCATAGACTTACCTTCTTAAGAAATGAAAGGAAAAAGATGAGTGAAAAAGTTGTGAAAAATACTTGCAATCCGGAATCTAATGTATATATATTAACTTGATCCAAGAAAATGTTTTGAAATCCTATGGTTAAGATTGAATACCGATAAAGAATCGAGCCGTGTTTAATTTACGGGGAGAACTAGCTCTTAAGATAATGAAGTTATTTTATTTTATTATTTAATATATAAGAGTATGACGTATCTAAATTCATATCCGAGAATTTCTCTCTAGAGCCACGAGGATGACCTTTCAGATTAACACGTTTTTATTTTGATTCTCTCTATTGTAATCTTATTTTCTCTCTGATGATGATATGTCAGAATGAGTTAACGAAACAAGACATGTAATATGAGAACCATCATCATATATATAGTTAACTAGAATGATGGCCTTTGGTATTCATGTTTTTTGACATTCTTATCTTTTGGTATTCCTGTCTTTTGTTATTTCTATTTAACTCATCACTAAAATAAATATAATTATTTAGTCTTTACACATTAAAGGTCCACAAACTGTCATACAAATCAGAAACTCAATTGCCTAAAAAATACTTAGCAGATCATTTATTTGACAAACCTTAAACCCATAATTATTCTCATATAAACTCAATGTGGATCAATGATCCAACATATAATAGTCTTGTTTAAATGATTAAATAGTCTTATAATCTAGTTGTATTTAGGTTAAATGATTAAATAGTGATGTTATTCATTATTGAAACCGTAACTTACTCTCTTATTTTTTATTTTCTCTTGTTTAAATTGTTTAACACAAGTACTACCACTTGTTGAATGTATACATTTTATTGTCGTGATTGTTCTTTGTAAGGGCGCCATACAAATTATTATATCTTTCCTTTCCATGGATTAAGTGGAAATTAGCCAAAGTTGATGAAGTTGGTTTAATCTTTTCGTCACTAAATTAACAACATTAAATAAAAAAAATGGAAAAGTTATGAGGGGGGGTGTAAAATTGAAAATTTGAAAAATCATCATAGATAAGAGTAAACTATGCCGATGATCAAATATATTTTATAGAAGAAAGTAGTTTTAATGGCATGAAAATGACGGCCATGTGGAAGTCAATGACAACCCATAACTTGGATTACATTTTAGGAAAACTTGCAGATCAACATGGAAGCTTTCTTCTTACCACTTCTGTACCAGGTTTTGTGGATGCTGTTTGGTGTGTGTATGGCGTTTTGTGTCTCCTCCTCCACTCCCGGTGACAAGTACTCAGATTAAATATGCTTTATTTATGCACAACTTCTTAAAAGTTGTTTGGGTTTCAAACTTGTACACATGTTTATATTATCTTGTGTTTGATTTTTATCAAATAGAACAAAGACGGTAAGATTCAAACTCGTGACCGCTAGGTCAACAAGACCGTGATACCATATTAATGAATCATCTCATCTAAAAACTTAAGTTGTTAGGCCAGATCAGAATATGATTTATATTATTTTCTAACATTAATTGTCTGTCTATACTAGGAACATATTCATATTTGAAGCTTAGGAATATGTTTCTTGTTTTTCTTTTTTCTTAGTTAAATAATGTTGCATCTTGAATTCTTACCTATAAACTTAGTTTCATATGTACCAGTATAGATCTGTTAAGAAATAGAAAATGTGGAGCAGATTAATGAAATAATAAGTGCCTGTAACCTGTGTTGTCACCATAATTATTGTTCTATCTTTTTTTTTGTTATGCTAGATTTCCATCTGCTAGATGACCAACATAATATAATCCTGCGATATTTATAAAAAAAAAACTAATTAATAATTATATGCCTGTTAGGGTGTTCATGGAACACTACTAGAAAATCAAAGAATACATGCAAAAGCCCTAACATAAGTTTTTTTGTCGGTATTTTGTTGTGAACTTTATTGATGGGTTTTTCCCATCAATAAACATAAACAAAAATATTATGTTGGTAAATATCGATGGAATTATTGACGAAATGATTTTGTCGGTAAGTATCGATAGTAAATATAATAATTTAATATTGTTATTAACCTATTGACCAACAAATATATTTAATTGGTGATCAAAATGGAATAAGTTTAAAAGAGAACATCCGAGACTTGTAGTTCTCATGCAAGACTTAACTAACTAATTTACATGGCTAATTATGTACAAGCAAAATATAATTACTTCAAAGCTTTGGAAAATTGCCACCATGAGTTATTATGATACTTAACAAAAAGCTTGTGAGCAAGGAAAGTCTAAGCGAGGTAGGTAAATATAGAGTGAGACTAGGTGTATATTTGGAAGTGTGGTTGAGGTTGTTTTTTAAAATAATTTTCTTTCAGAAATGCATTAAAATAATGATTTTTTTTAAATTATTTTAAATTTCAACACATATAAATGATCTAAAAACACCAATTTTTTTCAATTTAAATAAAAAATAAATAAATAAATTATTTTTCTAAAGCGTTTTTGAAACGCGGAAACAAACAGGAGTTCAATGCATGTTTGTAAGTGTGATTGAAGTTATTTTTGAAATTGATTTTCGTTCAGAAATGCTTCAAAATAATGTTTTTATTTTAAAAAATTAGTTTTAACATCAGCAATAAAAATAATTTAAAAACATCAAAAAATTTAATTTAAAATGCAAAATATAATAAAAATCATTTTTTTTATAAAAAAGAACACCTTTTAAACTCAATGTAAAGCATGACCTAATATGAATACCAGAGTTAGTGGAACTAATATGAATGCGAGAGTTATCGGTAGCAAAAAGAAACCCGTGTCAGATTGAAGTGATGCATGAATTCATGCCATCTATATATTAATTAACAAAATAATAAATGTTGTGCCTGTTTTACTGTGCACAGTGTATTGTGCATCTGAATCACGATGCAATGTAGATTTCAACAGTGAATTTTTTTACTTTACTTTTGTCAATTTCAGTTTTTTCTCTTTTTCTAATTTTTTCTTTCTTCTTTTTCCTAATTATTTTTCTTTTTCCTCCGTTTTTCCTTCTTCTTTTTGCCTTTTTAGTATTTTTACTTATTATTTTTTCATTTTTCTTATTATATTTTTATCTTCTTATATATTTTTAGTTTTGTTTTTTATAATCGAGATGTGTCAGAGCTGGACTTAAATGTACCACGATTAATCTCCATATCAAATTTTTGATAACAGAGTGTCAAGCCAACTTATGCATACCACGACAATTCTCGGACCAACATTTTTTTCTAAAATGCTTTCATGCTAATACATTTTTCCTTTTTATAATTTTTATTCACTTATATTTTTTATAACAGGATCTCAGACCAGCTTAAGCACACCATGACTAATTTTTGGGCGATTTTTGTAAAAACAATATATATTGCTACTGATGCTTTCACTCTTATACTTTTTATCTTTAATTATACATTTTTTTAGACATGGTCTCTCAGCCAACAAGCTCTTTTTCATTTATATATTTTTTATAACCACGATCTAAGGCCCAACTGAAGTGCACCACCACCACTCCTCGGACCAAATCTGTTTTTGATAATCGAGGTGTCAGAGCAATACGGACACACCATGATTAATCTCAAAACAATTTATTATTATATTTAATTTTTTCCTTATACGTTTTACTGTTCACTAATCTCGAACCAATAATAATGATAATTTTAATGATTATTTTTATAAAAATCTTTTGATTTTTTAAGATTTTCCTGAAATTTTAATTTATATCGGTGATCATTTTAAAAGTAATATTACTCTATTTTTCTTTTTATTTTTTATTTTTGTTTCTTTATTTGTTCTCTAGATTATATGATTTTTATGATTTTATTATTTATGCACGAATAATGATAATTTTAGTGATTGTTTGTTTATAAAAAAAATTTGTTTTTCATGGAAATTTAATTATTTTAATTGTTTTGGCAGTAATGTTAGTAATAATTTTAGCTTTAATAGCAATGATAATGGCAATAATGTCAGGATGAATTTTCAATCTATGTTTTCGTCTTTTGTTGATAGAAAATTAACAACTTATTTTTATTTGATTATTGTATGTATTTACACAATTTATATTTTATTTTTGTTTAATTTAAATTGGATTATAAAATGAACTAATCTTAATACAGTGAACTTAATAATTCAGATATCCGAGTTTTTTCCTTTTTTTAATGATGATAATAAATTTATGCTGGTTATTTCGTTTGAAGCTACTAAACAGATAAATTTATATTGATTTTAAATTCATATATTTTTATAATAAACTTGCGCTTGACATGAATTCTGGACAGATTTATTATTTTAGCTAAATTTATATTATAATAAAAATACACATAATTAATATTTTTTACATTGAAAAAATTGTACTGCCACGCGTAAGCTGAGGCATTGTCTAGTGTATATATATATATATTGTAAAATCGAAATATGAAGTGGTGGATACATAGAATAACGAGGTTATATTTTTATGGTTCCGATGTTATATCATGGCTGGACAATGGTGGCTCAGTAAGGGCATCTCTACCGTGGAATGATATTTTGGAGAGGTAGATTTTTAAAATGGTATTTTAAATAGTGTAAAAATAGTATTTTTGTTGATGTGTGATTCAGGTAAAAGTCATTTTGAGAGCCATTTATTTTTATATTATTTTAAATAGTGTAAAAATAGTATTTTTGTTGATGTGTGATCTAGTGGTAAAAGTCATTTTGAAGAGCCATTTATTTTTATATATTTTTTAAATATAATATAATTATTTTGTATGTAGTTTAATCATGCAATTAATTATACAATTAATAAGAGCAAATTATATAATTAAATAATTGCTTTTAAGAAACCCTCCAACAATATAATTATTAATTTTATATATTTCTTGTTAAGGTATTTGTAAAGAAAAATAAATATTTTTGATATAATTATATTGTTTTCTAATATATATATTACATTGATTATACGATTAATAGAAGTAAGTTATACAATTAAAAAATTATTTTTAAAAAACCCTCCAATACTATAATTATTAATTTTATATATAAATTTTTACTCTCTTGTTAAGATATTTGTAAATAAAAATAAATGTTTTTGATATAATTATATTATTTTCTAATATATATATATAGGTATATATATATGATACTATATATATACTATATATCACTAGTTGCTACCTTTTTTGCACATGTCATTTTTACATGTGCAAATAGTAAGCCTGTTGGAGCATCAAAATAAATAAATAAAAAGACAACATATTATTATTTTACTTTTGCATGCGGGGATAGCATCCCCGCTGTAGATTCTCTAAGAGCATTGGAGGTTTTAAATTGTTGTTAATTCTAGGACTTGTGAGATTAATTGAGATATATACAAGTTGACTCGGACATCTATATTCAAAAAAAAAGTTTCATATTTGATTTAAACACGTATAATTGTTTAAAGCTGAATTCGACCTTAACAATAAAAACAGGTTCCATGACTTGTTATTTGATTGAAACTCATGGTTTGTTACTTTTTTGAACTAATTTGTATTTTAATTTTAATGCAACAGGAACATGACGATCAGTTTCTAAGCTTTGCTCATCCATGAAAAGTAAAGAAAGCTAGCCCTCAAAGGGACGAAAGAGAAGTAAATCTTGGAATGAATTCAATGAGTTTGATGTCGTGAAGTTAGTGTTTCAAGACATCTGTGCATAATGACCGAATAAAATTCTGATTGTCATATGTTCTTATAAAAAATATATACTCTAATTTAAACTCAAAATCTATTATATAAATCGTAAGTTATTTACCATCACACCTCGACTCTCGATTACATCTGCGCAAACGTGTTCTCGGCATGCATGCATGCAATTATGTCTGGTGCATATGTAACACAAGCTTGTCAGGTGAAAACATGGGCCAAAAAGATCAAATTAATTTCGATCGATCATCCAAATGTTAATTGACAGACGTTTACTTGTTCATCATGTTTTCTCCATCCTTGTCATATTAGAGGACCACCCCTTTCTTTTGGTGAACTTTGGATGCTGAAATGGTCGGTTTTCTGCACTTATATGGCTATACCTATCTAGTTAGTGGTGTTTATAATTGTACCCAGATATGGTATTAGTTTCCGTAGCAAGGCTGAATTGTTAATGTAAAATCTTCTTCTACATATAGCATCCCACTTCGTGGTCCAAATGCCAAGTCGTTTCCTGCAGGTGAAGATTTATGTACAACCCCCCCTTTGCATGGTTAAGGAATCATCTTTCTAAAAACTCAATCTGTTAGGTGAGGTCCCAGAATATAATTTATATTATTCTCTAATATATCCATCAAATAAAAACTTTTTGGGCTTGAAACTTGCAAATAGATTTATAATGCCTTGTACTTAATTTTTATTAAATAGAATGAGGATGGTGAGATTCAAACTCGTGACCATTGGGTCAACAAATCTCTGATATCAGGTTAAAGAATCATCTCACCTAAAAACTCAAACTATTAGGTGAAGCTTTAAAATATCATTTATATTACTCTGTAAGATGCAGTTAGTTACATGGGGTATAGGTGTGATGAATTCTTTTCTCTTATGATAGATTTAGTTTCTGTGTAAGAAAACGGTTGGAGTCAAGTGCTACCATAGGAGGATTGCAGGGGCTGCTTAGACAACAACTCATACCTTGTAGAGATTCAAAAGCCGAATGCAATCTTTGATCAGGGATTTGGTGTTTCCTATCTTCCTCAAACTCCCTATACAGCAGAGATTCTAACAGAGCTTGAGCACAGAGGATTTCCAACTTTTCCATTCAAGTAGCCTTGACACATTTACTTTCAGATTGTATTTATCATCAGAAGTGAAATGTTAAACCAGATTGAAAGGTTGTGAGAAGAATCATTGAGAGTTCCTAGTGGATTGAGTTACATATTAAGTACTAATAAGAGGTTGGGTTGATAGTTGAACAGCAACGGTAGAACCTTTATCAGAGAAAGAACATGGTTAAGAAATGGAATTTGAAAGGTGTAGTCAAACATAGAAGAAGCTTCTGAGATCGCACGACGGTCATACTTTCTCTTAAACGCATGGTCAACATAGGCTCCTCGAGGATTTTTCAAAGATTTTAGTCGTCTAGTTAGTTGCATATATATGATTTGCATGATTCTTTTGCAGTGCATAAAAATATGCACTAGCATTCAAGATTGATGCGAGAACGGCTTTGATGCAGAACCTGCCAATCGAATCAATCCGGTTCCTATACAAATTCAACCTCATTGATTGAATTTCAGAAATGATCTATAAGATTCAGCAACATGCACAAGATTTTGCAATGTGTGACATGGGGGGATTTCTAACGGGCATCAAGCACCTTTTTGGCCAGATCTTCCAACCTTCTCAAGCTACAATTGTACCCTTCACAAATATAACAGATTGCCCCACACTATTTCTTGTTTATCTTTTTTGAATCAATAAAGTGGACGATCCAGAATGGGCTTGAAGGAAGAAAGTTCGAAAGACTAACACTGGATCTGCACTCTATCCTCATCTCTGAAAGAAGCTGACAAGACAAATTTGCTTCGAAATGCTAAGCTTTGTATAGCAGTACTAGGCAGATAGTCACTTTTTAGGCTAACAAGTGGTCTGGAAAATGAACCCTGTCTTTAAAAAGGAAAATCATTTGTTGCCTCAAAACAAGATGACATAAGGGTAAAGCATTTGCCATCACAGCTTATCCAAACGTAAGTTTTAAGGAAAAACATTTGCCTCAACAGACGAGAAACCTTGCATCTTCACCACATATCTATCACACCATGTTTTTCCACATGTGACCTATAAATGTGAAATTTTATGGCTACTAAAAGTAAATCATCATCTTGAAGGTATTATCTCCAAATTACATTGCTGATTATATAATTACACCTCTGTGAGTTCACTACCTTCAGGGCTGGCAACTGGGTTTTCTTGTTGTTATAAGGTGACTTACTAATGGGAAGCAACTACAAGATAAAGACCATTTACAAATAGAAAAGGACAAGGTGGAGAACAAAATAAAATCACATAAACAAAGCACTTGGAAGGGGGAATGCTAAACCACTTTAGCTGAATCAAAACTGTTCAATTTGCAAAAAGGAAAAATAATTCCATTGACTTTTAAGATTGCCAATTAGCATAATCGGTATATATGAACTACAGTGTAATACACAACAAGGAAAAGTAATGCACCAGGCTAAAATTTTCCTGGACCTAAACTTATAAGATAACAAATTGTATAAACTGTATAACAGATCAAAGTTGCGAGGCACACCTCAACTAGATACAGTCAAAACACCAAAACAAGAAAGTGATCTCAATCCCTGATGCCAAGTTCAACCTCAAGCTCATCATCATCTTCGAACAGCTTTAGAAGACGGGCATGCTGTTCTTCCCTCTTCTTCTTTTGCCAAATCTTAAACAATAACATGGTAAATCCAATGATCGCCACGACACCAAAACAGGCTATTACCACCTTAATTCCCACTGAGCTTTTTGAACTATCATGACTCGCAGGTTTATTTGTATCGGTAGGGTTCGCCGGTTCACTCGCTAAACCTTGAAACAGACAAAAAATTTCGAAACTCGTCTTTAATTAGTGAAATGAATGTTGCCTGAACAAATTGAATACAATAGAAAACTCAAAATCAAGGTTCGTCGTGCTTTAAGACTGAAAAAAACTACACAAATAAGATCATGAAAATTACATCTTACGCAATTAGATTTTAGGTCACAAATTGATAAATGCAAGAAGAAAGATCGGATCTTGAAACCATTGAGAAAATATTAGTCCTAAAAAATGATTTTGTCAGCTACCCATTAGAGCTTAGATCCAAAATTCTCAGACTTTCTTATCAGAGGGGGGAAAACGAACAAGCCCCAACTAAATTCATTATTTAGCATCTGTCTGTTTTCCTTCCTTAGTTTTCCCAGAAACCAAACAGATAGATTATTGAAAATTCAACAAGAATCAGATACAAAAAGCTAAAGAATCATAGCAATCCTGAAACTCCAAAAAGTGGGCATGGCATGTATCATCTCATACAAGTAAATCAAGAAAGAAAATGAAAAATAAAATGGAGGTACCTGAAAGAAGATGCAGAGAAATTGACAAGAAGAAAATAACAAAAATCTGTAGAGATCCAAACCCACAACAACTCCTCATTTTTTTTCCTTTGTAAAATTAAGATTGCTGTACGAGAGAGAGAGAGAAGTAGGAGTAATTTGGTCGGAAGTTGAAAAATAGAATAATGGTGGTCGTTGTGGGAGAGCTCTCATTACAATTTACACGTCTCTGGCGTGCGACTGCTCAGATACTACCAGGTCTATGTTCACGTGAGTCTCACGTGACCAGTAATTGATTTTATTTTATTTTTATTTTTTATCTCTTTTTTTTATATAAATGATTAATTTAATTGATCGTACCATCAGGTGAATTCCAATGATTCACATATAACTCTACTCTCTTATAAGAGGTTTTTTTGTCATTTTACTTTGATTTTTTATTATGAGATTTGAGGTTTTTCAAGGATATTATTATAATTTATATATATTAAATATTATTTTTAAAAACAAAACTTGTTGGTACATATTGATGATTGTTTTTCCATTCAAGAGGCACATTCAATAATGAATTTGTTGAAAATTGATTTTTATAATTTATTTTATTTACTTTCTATATAAAATTACACTTATGTTGTAAATTTAGTTGGTTAACTTTCTCCTGACCTAAATTATAAATATAATAAAATAATTCATATCATATTTATCTTTTATTTAGTTATTTAATTTTATTTTATTTTTCAATACCAAGCCTATAATAATATTAAATTTCAAAATTCATTTCAATTTATAAATTTAATAGATTAAATTAAATTGACATAAATCAATTTCATATGTTTCTATTTCAATATTTTTTTTAACAAATATTTCCTTAATATTTATTAGTCAATCTATATTTTTAATTGTTATTCATTTTCTTTTTATCTCATCAGCTTGATCAAATCACATTGAGAAAACCTCTATACAATTTATTTATTTTTTCTACTAGAAAAATATCAACACCACCAAATTATTTCTTTTACATAAAAATAAATTGATCAAACCACAAATTGCAGAGTAGCGATAATACAGTATCAGTTGAAATACTATAAACTGAAGTGCATGATCCAAACTATCATCACAAGCTACTACTGGTGTCACAGAAAGACCACTGCAAACAAAGATTGAAGACCACTGACAAAATTTAGAAAGTTTTAAAAAGCAATTTAGGAGGACCCTGAGCTTTGTAACTAATAAAAAAGGTAGAAACTTGGTCACTTGAAGCATTTGGCATCCAATAGAGGCTCCCCCTCAAAAGGCTCATGATCTTCAATCATTTGACTGACTCGCTCCTTCTGCTCCTCATCTGTGATGTCGACCTTCTTCCACTCGTAAAGCTCCATGTCGTAACACTCGTCGATCACAAACTGGGGAACCTCTTGTCCGCGGAAGAGCCACAGCCCCTTCACCTTGAAGGGTGGTCCTGAGCCAATCACCAGCATCTTCCCAAAAGCATACTTCCGAGCCAAGTCCATTCTCTGAAGGAAACCACCTACCTTGTTTAATGTAACAAATGACACTGTATTCTCATCATTGTACTTGTAATCACAGAACCAAAGGGAATAGCCCTCAGGATCATACATTTCCCAAAATCCTGCAAACAAAGGCAATAGCAAATCTTAATGCCTATAAAGTTCACTAAGAGAACCTGAATTTCCTATTCTGAAAGACATGATTTTTTTTTCTTTTACAATAAAACAGCAATCACAAAAACTCCATTTACTATTTTATAGTATCGTAATTACTTCTACCCAATTCCAGCCAGTAAATTTCATGTTCAACCAAAATCATTAGAGCAATTAACTAAGCCTCAGGAACACACATTGCAAGTGACTTGCAGAGAATATAGAGAACCTTTCTAGGAAAACATCAGAAAAATGTAATCTCTCACACATAATGTAGGTAGAAACAAAAACACTGTAATATATCTCCCATGCCTGCAAGTGTGTGGGTTTAATCAACAATGAACTTTTTTTCTTCCAGGGAAATCATAAAACCAGCAAAGGGATTTTATGGGGTTTTGTTATTCCTTAATCACGAGGAAGCAACCCAGTCTAAGAAAATAAAAACATGAGAACACCAATTCATAAACTGGACTCAAAAGAAAGCTAGATGGGATTCAATTGGGAAACAAAACCCCCATGTAGGTATGTAATTTATGGAGGAAAACAGAACAGAAGCATGAGCAAGTAGTAAACATGAAAGATCTACGGTAACTCTAAAGTCCATGCAGCATCAACAGTCTTAGTTTCTCATTTTTCACAGGAGAAAATCATAGCAGAGCTACCTTTAATTGCAACCTCACGGAAATTGGTCTTTGTGTTAGAATAAAGCCTCTTCCAATCATCAAGGATCATCTTACTAGGAGCCAAAAGATCAAGAGGGTTCTTAGGCTTGGGCTTGGGCGCCTCTTCTGCTTCACCAGCCTCTTCTGCTTTAGGCTTTGCTGGTTCTTTCTTGGTTTCCTTCTTTGATTCCTCCTTAGCCTTAGGAATTGCAGGTTCCTTAGGTTTTGCAGGTTCCTTTTGTTGTGAAGGCTTTTGCACAGGAGGAACAGATTCTGTTTGTTTCAATTCACCCAATATCTTGCGGAAATTTGGCTGATTAACCATAGTCCAGAAGTACCTCTCAACATGGGGAAATTCTGAAGTGAAGGTTTTAGTCAAAAGACGGCTAAATCCCAAAGTCAGGTTACAGGTCATAATGATATCAGCCAATGTCAAAGAATGTCCAACCAGATAAGTGCTGGAGGAAAGATGGGTGTTCAAAGCTGTGAGTGATCTCTTCAATGCAGCAATTGCAGCTTCCTCAGCCTTAGGTAGATTAAAAGTAAAATAGAAGAATAATGAACCAATTGCTGCCAGTATTTAGAAATATATTCTGAATAACAATATTCAACTCTAGTTCCATAGAGAAGAAGAGTTTGACTAACCGGAGGAAGGTATACGGCAAAACCAATTCTTGGTATGAACCAGCGCAAAATATTGGCATCAATCTCTAATGTTGCAAAATCAATCCATTGCTCAATGCGGGCCTGCGAAACCAAGTTTAGAGAACAATTTTTGGGGAAAAAATAAAGGTCTATTTGAATGGACAGCATGCCAAACAATTATTGAGTATGAACATCACCAAACCTAGCATCACTTACATAGTCGATCAATGAAGAGCCATAGAGGGGATTATCAGCCTTAAGGCGAGTAACTGCACCAAGAAACAGCTGAAAATTGAGAACATATCATACTGCTGTGGTAAATAAAAAAGAGATCATATCATTTTGTGTCATGCCTCACCATAGCATGCAATAGCATTACTCTCAAATATGGGACCATCTGGAGTTTCCAACACAGGAACCTACAGAGAAAAACGAACTTAATGTAAAAATGAACACAACAATCATGGCTCGCCTTAAATAATTTCTGATAGTACACAACAAACCTTTCCAATGGGATTCATCTTAAGAAACTCTGGTGTCTTATTTGACACACCCATCTCAAAATTCTTGACCAGTTCAACTTGGATACCACTATACTCAGCAGCAATGAGTGTCTTGAAAGCATTTTTGTTTGTGCTGCCAGCATGTAATACCTTGAAGTAGATAAACAAGAATGTTTGAGATTCAGAAACCTCAAACTGTTCCATGTGCTTTGGCCAAATAAATTATAGTGCCACCACCCAGTTAACCATAACAAACACATCATTGCTAAATCCCAAGAAAAAAAAAGAATAGTCTAATGTTGTCAGCATGAAGGATGTGTTGGAATACAGGTCTAACTCCTAAATACAAAGGCTCAAACTTCAATACATTAGGGGGAAAATCCCACTTTGCATTTCCAACTTAGCACTCCATAAATCAACAAAGGAAAGGCACTAGTCATATGCACACATGAATAGGGATGTAAACCATGACAAAGCCAACCAAAAAAAACATCCAGAGCTACTGTAAGCATTACTTGGGAAATTAAAATCCAACAATTTGAATAAAAAATAAACACCAACGTCAAAAATTCCATTTCGACATCTAGATTGAAAAAGAAACACAAAAAGGGTCAATCAAGAAATTAACAGCAAGTTGATCATCTGAATTTCAACGTTTTCATTCCAAGAAATTTTAGAAGGACAATACTAAAGATAACCATCTAGTTCCTACATCGGGTGCAGCAAAAATAAGCGCAATCCCTCCTTTTCACCAATTTCCATAGCCTTAGTTCATGTAGACATACAAAATGCATTACCCATATACATCCTAGCTTCAATTGGACGTGTAACTGTATGCAATCATGATGACACCATCTACAAGTCATCGACTTTACCATCAACTATACTACAGAATAAATAAATATTAATAAACTCAAGTGTGATTTTCCTTTCCTTCCCATTCTTCGCTCTTTTTCTCAATTTTCAATGCAAGACAACCTGATCAGCACAAAAGATCTAAACACTAAATAAAAAACAAACTAGAACCCAGAAAGTAAAAATGTTCAATACTTACCAGAGCCATGACTTAAAAGAAGATTGTTCAGTTGCTCCAGAAAGATCTGATTAGTAATAAAGAGCTGGGAAAACAAACCCCGAAAGAAAATTGCCATTACTATCCACAAACATTATTACAGTAAACACTAAAAAAGTTAAGTTTGATCTGCAACGAAGAGTGGAAGTTACCTCTTGTAAGATTAAAGTCCAGCTCTTGTGGAAATAAACAGATAGCACAGGTAAGAAGGTGAGGAAGGGTAGGGCTCAGACAAGCAAGCAAGAAAGCGTGAGTTTAAGTGAAGAAGTTAGCAGTAGGGTTTGCAACTGTGACCTGGTGTTCGGATCCTAATCTTTAAACCGTTATAATTGCATGGGTCAATACCCGGATTGCCAAGTTAACCTAACAATATTATTATATTGTTGGCCTATGCTATATTATAGATCGAATTAAAAAAAGAAAAGAAATGTTTGTATAATTAATAGAGTTGATTTAATATAACCTGTTTGATTTGATAGATTTAAAAATAATTTGACTAAAAAAATTAGAAAATATATATTTTGTGAGAATATTGAAACTATAAAATATGGATCAATCAAAGCCAACTCAAGTTAACTTTTTAAATTCATGATCTATATTATGAGACTATAATAATTCTATATAAAATAAATAAAAACAAATCACAAAGCTCATTTTTTTACCAACCTAATATTAGAGGATAAAATTGATAAACAATAATTAAAAAATGAAAAAAATAAACTAATTCAACCCTGGTTAATATCTACATCTATGATTCAAATTATAAGACTATGATAACCTCATATAAAATAAATTGAAATAAATTACAAAGTTTAAATCTCAATTCACCAAGCATCAAATGAAGAAATTATAAAATAGGTTAACTTTCCAGATTTAGTGACTCAAGTCATAACAACAACATAATCTTATAGAAAAATAAATAGAATCCATGTTAGGTTATCAATCCTGCATACTAGAGCATGAGACTATAATAACCATATAAAAAATAAATTAAAAAAATAATAAAGTATAATCACTAATAAACTCATTAGTCAATGGTGAAATTAGAAAAAAAAAACTCAATATAAAAAAACACAATAAAACATCATGAGTTTCAAAATAACTTCATAAAAATTAAAACAAATAATTTTTTTTAAATTTCCAATCAATCCAATATTAAAGTATAAAATAAAAAACTCGAGTTAAAAATGAAATATTTTTATTTTAATAAATTTATGAGTATTTTTTTTAATTGAGTAAAAAAACAATTATTACTACTCTTTGAATAGTCAAGCCTGTTAAATAATAATATAAATCATATTATAGAGTCTCATCTAACAACTTGAGTTTTTAGATGAGATAGTTCTTTAATATGGTATCAGAGCCTTATTGATCCAGCGGTCATGAGTTCGAATCTCACCATCCCCAATCTATTTGATAAAAATCGCACACATGGTAAAATGGATCTGTGTGAAAGTTTCAAGCTCAAAGGGCTTTCATTTAAGGGGTGTATCTTAAATAATAATATAAATCATATTATGAGGTTTCATCTAACAGTTTGAGCTTTTAGGTGAGATGATTCTTTAACACAATCCACATGAATTGGATTTTGTAGCCACAATCCAGATAAGATATTCTTTAGCTGACATTTGGATGTTTATATGATTTATTACCGCTACTGCTAAGTTTTTCTTCAAGGATACAACTAAGATTATGCAACCCTATCTCTAAGAGTTTGGAATTAGGAGATTTTTTTTGTGTGATTTCAGGTTCGAGATTTATAGTTGTTAATAAAATAATCACTAGCGTTTTACCTAATCGTTAATTTCAGGATTTGTAGAATTAGTTGAAATACACGTAAACTAACCCGAACATCCAAGGTATTTAAAAAAATGCTTATAATTTAGGGACCGACTTTCACTTTATGCTACAGTAAGGAAAGATTACATTCGATGTATCCAAATCTAAGCCCCTCAACATCAAAATCAAAATCATCTGCAAAATCAAAAGTATAGACAATGGAATATTGCATTATTTTCTTCAGTCAACTAGAGTTTACTTCATGTTTTCTTCCCTTCGGTGAGCTCTTAGAGCATCTCCGATGGGAGTGCTATTTTAGAGAGACAAATCTCTAAAATGACACTTTGAATAGTGTATATATGACATTTTTGTTGATGTGTGCTCCAGTGGTAAAAACCATTTTGGAGAGCCATTTTTTTATATTATTTTAAATATAGCGGAATTATTTTGTATGTAGTTTAATTATGTCATTGATTATACAATTAATAGAAATAGGTTATATAATTAAATAATTGTTTTTAAAAAACCCTCCAACAATATAATTATTAATTTTATATATAATTTTTTACTCTCTTGTTAAGGTATTTTTAAATAAAAAAATATATTTTTGATATAATTACATTATTTTCTAATATATATATACATTATATATATATAAAAGGTGGCCCCACGTGGGGACACCTTTTTAGCTTGCTCTCCTGAGATGCTATAAATAGCATCTCATGGAGGGAGTGTCATTTTTGGCTCTGCATATACCTATCCCACTAGAGCATGAACAGTAACACAAAAATGCTAAAAAAAATAATATTTTAACTTTGTCTCTCCTTATGGCTTTCCGACTGGAGTTGCTCTTATGCGTTTGACTCACCTTTTTTCCCTAAAATTCAGTCTTGCAAGGTTGTAGCAAGAATCGTCTCTGTGCCTTGCTGTATACTTTTATCTTTTAGGAATCTTGGCAAGCATTTGGGGTTGACACTTTTTTGGATCTTGGAAAATGAAATGGATACTTTTATATGAAGGTTTTAACAATCATATTTTTAAGGGGCGTAACGTGATGATAAAAAGATTGTGATCTGCATGACAATTCTTAAATTCGAATCAGGATATGCAGTTCTTATAAAAAACTTGAAACAATCAGGGTTTTACTCGTTTTTTTATGCCCACAAAGTGTATTTTTTGAGAACAAGATTTCCTCGCATCCTGAAATAAGTTTTGACAATCATTTGAGGTTTTGATTCACAACTATATATAGAATATTATGATGATGATTTCAAGACTTTGATGGAATACCATTGCCTTTTATATAATAGTATAAACCATATATTGACACATCTCATAAAAATTCTAAGTTTTTGACTTCAAATTATTCTTCGAAATTACAAAATGATTTACGTTAGAAGATCAGCATGGAAAATTCTTATGACTCGATTTAGAAATATATATATCTCGGCAGAATGAATTGTCAAACAATTCAGCTCTTTGGGGATCAAGTTGTAGCTATAGGATAATAGAGGCGATCAATACACTTGATTGTTCATGAAAAATGAGTGAAGAAATTATATTAAAAATGATAGAAATATTTGTATGGCGTCCTTAATATATAGTCCTACCGAATGCTAAGCTTTACTTTTGGAATCAGGAATGCACTAATTTTGTGTTTCTAAATAGGTGAAAGTACTAGAAAATAAGAAAATTAAAATTGCAAATCATTGTTCAGTTAGTAGTTTTTATTTAATACATCTTTGAAAAACTAATATAACTCCCCAGTATAGCTTAAGGGGAGTGTTTTTAATTTTAATTTATATAACTCCCCAGAATAGACTATAATTTAAACCGAAATAAAAACGACGCTGTTTTATCTTATTTTTTTAATTGGTATGAAACATTTATGCTGGTATGTGAAACGCAAATCACAACCCTGCTCTAACTATGTATCTTTGCTCCAGTCATAATGAGATGAAGAAACATTAATCAATTAAAAATAATGAGAAGATTGTATGCTGATGCCACATAATAGTAAATCTCAGAAAGATTGAGGTTGATACTTTATAGCAACATAGTTCTGTGCCACAAAATTTCTCAGGAACAGGTTCCATCCTTCCATCAAAGACAAAGGGTATCCTTGTAATGATTAATATAAGGTAACATTTACAATATATATATATATATATATATCAAACGCAAATATACATCGATAACCTTGTAATGATTCACTTGTGTTTCTCCAGAAGAAGAGTCAACAAACTCGCTAGAAGAAATCAGTAAGTGCCATGACTCTCATTCGCAATATCTTCTGGAACCAGCACATCAAAATCACTTACAGTCCACTCAGCAGTTTCCCCTTCCCGGCTAACATATATCTCAGTCCCAACATTAATTGAAGACCATACCCGACGTGCTGGTTTTGTTCCTGGATCCTGCAAAAAGAAATGGTCTTGGAGTACCTTTTCTAAGTCTAAAAAAAAAATCCTCAATAATAGCAACCCCTGCAATACTTTTGCTTGTGAATATTGCTAGCTATTAGGGATTATATCTTCAGCACAGACAGGAACCGGTGTATATCATGTTAGAGAATTATATAAATCATATTCTGGGACCTCATCTAACATCTTAAACTTTTAGGTGAGATGTTTCCTTGACATGGTATCAGAGCTTTGTTAACCCAGCGGTCACGAGTTCGAATCTCACCACTCTCATTTGATTTGATAAAAATCAAGCACAAGGTAGTGTAGCTCAAAAGACTTTCACTTGAGGGGTGTGTTAGAGAATAATATAAATGATATTTTGTGACTTCACCTAATAGCTTAAACTTTTAGGTGAGATAAACATGAAAAATCTTTCAAATGATACAAGAATTGTAATGTCAACTATAGCTGTCAAAATGCATCACAGGCCATGTTCAGAATTGCTGGACCTGCTGTCCCTTCACCGAACCTAGAAGGTTAAAGTGACTAATAGAAGTTCAATAGCCCTTGAAACATCACAATGAATTTCCTAGAAGGAAAATTTTTAACGTCTTGAGCACTAAAAGAACATACAAACAACTAATGAAAAATGCCAAGTGCCAACAAAGAAAAAATCACGAGCAAATCACCATTTCCTCCTCCTGTTCTCAACCATACAAGTATTCAAGGAGATAAATAAAATCACTTCACTGTAACAAATTCAGTGCATTATATCAGGTAAGATCAGAGTCGTACCTGGTAGAAGTATAGACGACTAGAAACAGCTCCTGCATCTAGCTCCCAAGTCCTGGGGTCCCCAATCCATCCATCTCCCTGCTTCTCAGGATAGCCATGCACAGCCCATTCATGATGTGGAAGAATTTGCACCAATTCTTGTGATTGCGGATTGCTATATGGGTCGCAGATATCATATGGCTTCTGCAGATATATGGCATTTCCTGGGCTGCAGTACAGATGGTAAGCAGAATATGGAAATCGAGATGTCTCATTCCTATATATTTTTTCACCAGTCAGACTAACATGATAAGGTGGGCAAGAAACTTGGTTATCTGGGCGGCACCAGCTTGATGTCGCTGGGTTAATTATCATCTCACTGTATCTAGTCACATCTGTCAGAACATCACCATCACATGGATCTCCATTATTCTTCCAACAGCTACCTATATCAAGGAGGTAAAATTGACTGTTTCCCCCTCCTCCCCGTGTAATGTTAAGTGTCAACTTTACTTTAAAGTTTGGAGACTCTGGCAACTAAGATAAGAAAAGGATAGAAATGCATCATGATTTAGGTTTTAGCTTCAAATTGTGCAGACACAAAAAACTATGACCAAAGAGAAACATATCTGTGATCCAATAAGGCAAAAAGCTTCTGTATTTCTAGAGGATAATAAAAAAGCATGTGTGTTTTCAGGTGAATTTTTCTGCTACCAATTCAAAAGGATGTCAAGTGAACAAACCTTTCGCATGATACCACTGCCATTATAGTGATAGCCACCGTTAAATCCTTCGGTAGCATCTGAACGTAGATACAACATAAGCCAGGGGTACTTAGCAGATGTTGTCAGTTTGTGTGAGAAAATCCAACTCCCTGTGCTCAAATTCTTCTGCCAAAAGACTGAAAAGAAAGAGTTGTTCCCTACACCTTTGCTCAGGTCAGCATCAAGGTCATATGTCCCGAAATATCCTCCACTCAAAGACACCATTTCTTCCCCAGAAATAACTAGCTGCGAGTAGTTGTGGTACACAAGTGGTTGATTCATACATCCTTTACCGAAACATGGAAAGTTTCTGCCTGTTATTATTTTACTGACTCTCTTTCCATTTTCAGGACAAAGAGTCGTGTTTTTATCAAAGTTGCCGTTCTTGAGCATAACCATCCAAAATTGCCATGGTTTTGGGGGCTCATCAACAGCACATAGAGTAGCAAGATATAGTTCCTTTTGCACCGCAAACAAGTCAGGGTCTTCATAGGATTCAAAATCTATTATAGGAAACTTATCACCAGCACTTAAGCTGTTGTCAGAGTTCTTCACTTTATGATGTACTTCACACCTGCTCCTATTATCCAAAAGTCTGGCACCCAAAGAATCTGAAAATTGAGACAAAAAGCTACAAAAGACAGTTGAATTTGTAGCTGTTGCTATGTTACACCCAGCACAGTCATTAATGTGATTTAAGGTATCCCAATTACATCAAGGAGCATAATTTGGTTAATCTGCATGTTATGTTCATGCATGGAGGAGCTAATTATTCTGACATCATTATCAGAAGCACAGTGAAGTAAGTTATGCATACTAACAAAATAGTAAAAATAAAGCCCCCTGACAATGATTAAGGGTGGCAAAATGTGAAAATTGGGAGTTTAATTGAGAAGCCTTCATTTCGACAAACTGGATCCAGAACTTAAAGACAGTTTGTGCGAATCTATACGGAGATTGAGCCTGGAGAAAAGGTGCTAGATTTGACAACAACTGAATACATTGATGGAACGTCATTGAATATGACATCAGATATGAACTTAAGAATTAGGCCTGTTAAAATGCGAAATTAAAGTACGTATTCAATGACAGACAATGCAAACCCATAAAGCCTAGAGAAGAACAAAGTCCATTGGGATATAGATTGAACAAATACAGCACGGAAAGTAGATGAGGAGGTTGGTCAGCAATATTAACCCATGAAAAGATATTAAACACACAAACAAAGGGGAAAAAAGCGTAGGGAACTTGACCAGATTGATGCAATTAGAAAAGATGGCCGAAGCAGGGCATAGAAGCCATGGTGAGACGAAGAACAAGCAAGAAAGCTGAATTTTTTTTTGATGAAACGTCCAAAGATGGAACCATTTTGCTGGAGTCAATCATAGCTAACCTTTTAAAGGGCATTAGCATAAGCAACCCCAGAAAAGAAAGTACAACGAAATTTCATTTAGATACAAAAACACTACAAGAAACACAAACAGAAACGCCTGCCAATTGCTATTCACAAGCACATAACAACCGGTGTTACGATCGAGCGAGAATTGAACTTCATTTAATGACTAAACAATAAATGATTGACATGGCCTTCTAAAACCAAGAATAAACGTTAAACATGGCATCATTCGAGTAATCAATCTTAATGTAATAATTGAAAAGTAGGAATTGAAGAGAGAGTATATTTATATACCAGAGGTGACTGGACAGTACATATCAGCACAATCAGCCAACCTTGGGCTGCCCATACCAGGAGCTTCAAAACCAACTTCATTGCAGAAATTCCAAGCTTCCAATGCCACTCTCACGTTCGGACTCTTCATTCCAGGGTCACCTATTGCTGATACATACCTCATCGCTGCTGGTGATGTTGATATAAATGAAAAAGACGACGATCCATTTGTCAATGTAAAACCCAAATTCAAGATCAGAACTAACAATGCCAGAGTAGAACCCAGAAAACAACAGCAGCCCATGTTGTCTTCTTCCTTGATAGTCTGAGGGAGGGAGTCTGTGTAGAATGGCAATCAAGGTAACAAGTACGCGGGTATATCAATTTTATAGGAGCGTGGTATTTCAGCTTGATTTTATTTTTGGCTTCTTCCTGCACTGCCCGCTGCTGTTGCTTTGAAGCAATCTTTAGATGTAACTTGCTAAGCAACTTCAGACTTCGACGTTTTACTTTTTTTAAGAAAAAAAAATGAATTTCTTCTTAGAGTCAAACGAAAATATATCAGTTTTTTTGTTGTTATTTTAATTTATTAATATTAGAAAAAAAACAATTTTAAAAACATTTTAAAAATAATTTTTATTGCGCACTTAAATAAACTTGATGTCTATTTGAGAGTGTGATTGAAATTATATTTGAAAGTGATTTTTATTTAAAAATACATCAAAATAATGATTTTTTTTTTAAAATTATTTTTGAAAAATAAAAATGATCTAAAAATACAAAAAAAAAATATTTACAATAAAAATAAAAAAAAAAATTTAATTTTTTAAAAATAATTTTAAAACACATCACCAAACACCTCCTTAATCATAACAATAAAAATCATTCCTACCCATATCTTATTCAAGGTCCCGGGTTAGGGTTTGAATTACTCTTCGAGTAGGTAAATTATATTAGTAAAATTATACCATTTTAGATTAAAAAAATTAACTAAAAATAAAACTAAATTTTTAAATAAATTATTCATCGTATCTTACATGAATAGGTTTAAGGATTTTTAAAAGTAAATATAGTTTGAATTAGACATGAATCATGAACAAATTCACAATATTGATTTTAGTTGGTATAAGCGAGGAAGGGATATCTCCTTAGTTCTAAGAAAATAAAATATTTTTTTAAAAAATACAATAGATTATTTTTTATATTAACACATTAAAATAAAATAAAAATTAATTTAGAAATAAAAATAAAAATAAAAAACTTTCAATTGTTTCAAAAGTAATTTGCAATCAACTCATGGGCTCCACAACTTTTCTAATTTTTGTTTGTGTTTGAGCCGAACTCGCAACATGTTCTGCCCCGTAGACACGAGATTGATTCACAGATTAGGACCCTGCTTTAGGTCAAGCTGGGCCTGCATGGGCTCAAAGCCCATATTTACATGGGCTCAAAGCCCATATGTACACAGTTAGGCCTTTTGACTGCTCTTTTTCATGTTTCAGAAGAATGGCTGCATGGGGTAAAAAACAAAATAACCCCTGAAGGTCACATTTTATAACTTGTAATCTGTAATCAAGATGAAGTAATAAATAAATAAATAAATTGAAGAAAATAATTATCATGTAAGTTAAGGTATTCTTTGTTCTTAAAAGTATAAACTAAATAAACTGATGTCAAATGCGTTTTTGCTATCACTACAAACAATGTACTTAAATGCTTCATAAATACTAGAGATAGATATCTATGTTATGTTGCGGTTGGAGCTAGGTTATTTTTTAAATATTAAAAAAAATATACTCAAGTAAAGGTAATCCGAGATAATCTAGATTAAATTAACTAAAATAGAACTTGAGATATGAGATCAAAAAACACTAAAAAAGAAAAAGAAAAGGGAATTCTAAAGTTTGAGGCCTAATAATTTAATGTTAAAGATAAAAAAAACTTCAAAAAATCTAAAGCTAAAGAATAAAAGTTGAAAGTTGAGTCAACTCGAGATAACTTGACCACCCAAAAACCTATAATATGAGATTGAGATTTAAAAAAAAAAAGAGTTTCAAAAGGATGATCGGTAAAAATAATCAAAGTTCAATAAAAAAAATGCCAGACAAACCCTAAACCAATTCAGGTTAACTTTACCATCTCACTCTTGGAATAACCAAGTAGTAAGAAAAGTGAAAAATAACAATGCTCAAGAAAAAAATAATATAATGCATAATTATAAAATTGGAAAAAAAATCATGATACAAGTTAACCCGAGTTAACTTGACTATTTTTTCACATATGACATGATATCGAGATAAAAAAAAATAGACCTAAAAAAGAAGGGCCTAACAAAAAAGGCAAAGTTAAGAAAAAAAATATTGTGAACAAAAATACAAGCTAACTAGAGTTACCTTGACCAAACTTCTTTTGAAATAACAAAAAAAAAGAGAATAGAAAAAATTGACAAAACTCAATAACAAATAATTTATGCAAAATGATGAAACTGAAAAAAAAAATAAAGTACAAAGTATTTGAGTAAAAACAACAAAGTGTACCTGGGTTGACTCAATTAATCCACCACTCGCAACATGAGATTGGGATAAACAAAATTAGAATTTCAATAGAAGAACCTAGCTAGAAAAAATGATTGAAGTTAAATAAAAAAACATTGAGTAAGAAAATACAAGCTAACCTAGGTTAACCAGATTAACCTATTATCCGATATATGAGATTATGATAACTCATCAAAACAATACAACTAAGGTTTTAATAATCAAATATCAAATGATGAATTTGAAAAAAAAATAATTTTTTTAATAAAAGACTTCCCCTGTTGTAAAGTAACCATTAAAAAATAACCAAAAAAAAAAAATACTCAATTGTAAAACAATTTAAAATCCAAACAATGCATACCAAACATGATATAAAAACAATGAAAGAAAATATTGTAGGGGCTAAATCTAAAAACAAAAAAAATTAAGAAAAGGATAAAAAAGTTATTGAAAGAACAAGGACAAAAACATGATAAAAAACCAAATAAAATTAAACAATAGGGGACAAAATTGAAAAAAAAATTAAACCAAGAAAATGATAATCATTCAACAATCTAAGGATTGAAGACAAAAAATGAATAAAATCAAATTAAGAAAAAATAATCAAGAAAAATATAAAGCAAAAAAATGGAGCAGTTAAAAGTTGAGTGGCCAAATTAGATTAAAAAAAAGAGCCAAATTGAATATAATACATAGGGATGAAATTGAAAAAAAAATCCAAACTTCAAAATGTATCAAAATCGAAATAAACAATAATTAAAAGGAGGGCCAAAATCAATAAGATTACAAATCGAAGGATGCAATTATTTTGTTTTCCTAGAAAATAAAAGAGAAAAGATATAAGAAAGACACAATCTCCTCCATCAGTGCACACCACATCATTAGAAGGAGGATAAAGCGTCGCTACCAACAAGGCATAAGAAGTAGAGCATTGGTTGCGCAATCCCTCACGCCTTCACTCAATGCATGTCTCAACATATTTTTTTTTCATAGCATTTAAAAATATTAAATTACCAAGTAGCCCCTAACAAGAACTAAAAGTAATAACAAAATAAGTCAACAACGATCAAAACTGCTATAAATACATATTAAATTATATTTATATGTATTGAATGTCCATTACTCGTGAGTTTAGTCTCTTGGATTTCATAACCCCTGAGTTCATTTTCTTCTCCTATAAATAGACCACTTGTGTTTTGTATTCTATACACTTTTGAAATAATAGAAGAATTCATATTAAACAAGGTATTTGTCTCTTGTCTCTTTTGATTATGTTTTGAATATCCATGCTATTATATGTTAATTATTTATTCTTTTTATAACAAGAACACCCTCGGGAACAACCTTGTTTTTTACAATTTACTATTTTTAAAAAAATATGAGCAAGCTCCTCTTTACATGTACAATTTTCTCTCATACAAGAGCATGATCATAACTCCACTTTTTTTTAGAGGAAAATAGCTATTTGTTACAAAAAAAAAACATGATTCAATCAAATTTTACAATGATGAATACATCCATTGTAAAAGACATTCCTATCTCATTTTTTTTGCAAGGGAAAAATTACAGTTCTAAGTTTTTTATGTCTAGGTTCATAGTAAAAGATAGAATTTACTTATTTTTTTTTAATAAATAAATATAGATTTATTTCAATGCAACTTAATAATATTGTTATTCAATCAATGACAAAGAATCTAATCTATAAAGTCTGTTCGCTATATTTGATAGTGTCATGTACAGTATGGATGCTTTGTCTCAAAATATGGTATCTCTTTAGGGTTGAGTCTTCATGTTTTCCAATTTTCCTACCTCTTTCTGCTTCTCGATCCCCTGCTTTTGCTTCTGGTTGCTGAGGTAAGCTTTTCACATCCTTAAAGGATTATGATATGCTTAATCTCCTAAAGCTTATATTCGACAGATCAACCCATGACCGGGGTTAAGATTCAATTTGATTTTTTAGTTTTTTCTTTCAAAACAACGTCCTGTAATTGTTTTCTAATTATTCTTTCCAGGTTTGATGAACGAAGAAGCTACATGGTGGCGGGCTCTTGAAACATGCTTGCTGAATTATTTTCTATTTTGATTCTGTTTTAACAATGAATGGGGGCGTATCGATGGGTTCTTGGACGTGATATCTTTGATTTTCGTGGCTGGTTCTTCATGAATATCATGTTAAGGAACCATCTCACTTAAAAATTTAAATTTTTAGATGAAATGGTTCCTTAACATGATATCACAGCCTTGTTAACCCAGCAGTCACGAATTCGAATCTCACCTCCTCATTCTATTTGATAAAAATCAAACACAAGGTGATGTGGGTCTGTACAAGTTTCAAGTCCAAAGGACTTTTACTTGAGGAGGTGTGTTAGAAAATAATATAAATCATATTATGAGGTCTCACTTACAAGTTTAAATTTTTAGATGAGATGGTCCCTCAACATACTTGTCATTAATCGCATATCGAGCTAGCTCCCTCCATCGATCGTTGTTTCCAGATGCCAGCTAGCTTTTCACGAGTAATTAATGGCTAATATATATTCATGAAGAACAAGTCATCAAAAATATTTGATATCCGGCCACAACCATGAACCTCACTTACCGTTACACCACACTACTTAATCAGTGTTGTTAATTTTATTTCGTTTTGTTTCAGCCAAAATATTTTATACCAGTTAAAAAAACGAGATAAAACGACGCAGTTCTTACCTCGTTTAAAATCTCAGCCTATTCTGTAAATTATGTTCATATTTCAGGGAGAACGTTCTGGTTTCGTTTCACTTTTCCGTTTCAACCAAATAATATTTTTTTAAATAATGAATAATTTTACAATATCAGTCATATATCTTAATCTGACCGTTAAATTGAGATGAAATTTTACGAGGAGTCTCTTGATATTTTTATATATATTATGTTAAAATTTCAGAGCAATCAGAGACTGTAATAACCTTGCGAGATTGATGATGACATTCTCATAATATTATACATATTCATAATTTTGTTCAAAAAAACATTTTATTGTTTCTTTTTTTTTAGATTAAATTGCACAATTCTAAATACTTTTATTTTTAGATTTGAGCTTTTTTTTAATCAATATATTTAATTATACACACACACACATAACAGCACAACTCTGAAATGGTATGCCGAAACGCTTCGAAACCAAAACATTCCATTTCAATTGAAAAAAAGAAGCACCAACCAAAACAGAATTGAAAACCTTGCTCTTAATTAGAGCCATGCTTAATTACTAATTAGTTTATTTAACCATGATTAGGGTTTGGAAGCACCGAAGCTAAGAGTATACCTTTGAATAAAAGAAACGTCACCGTGGCACAGATTAATGATTGAAGTAAAGCCAAGTTGACATGCAGGAGTAAGCACGAATCAAGTGCTGAGAAATTGTAAGAAACACTCCTAGCTAGCTGAGAGTATATAACTTTCTTTTAAGAAACTAAAACCTAATTCTATAAGGTAACTTTCTAATGCTCACGGGACAGGATTCTTGATACCTTCAAGTTGAGTGATTTAAAAGGGAAGCAACGCTTGGACGTGGCTGAGATTTGACAGGGAAAAATATTTTCTAACCCTGACGCTGGCTGATGGATTCTAGCCCGTACCAAGTGGTGTTAAAAGCTAAACGACCAGGAATCCTGGGCATTTCCTTGACATAGTACTTCACTATTGGAACGTACTAAATTTGCTGCTAAACAATTATATAACCATGTTGCAGGAGATTAAAGTGGGGTTCATGTAGAGGTAGAATTTGATTGATTTAATTGGCTCATTGGTTCTTATGCCCTCGATCGATCGGCTCTTTTGTTTTCTGTAATGGTTCTTATGCTTTAGGTTTTTATAACCCAGATGGGTTGGGAATCTAGACTTGTCGAAAAGCCAGATCGTGCTTCCTTTTACTTTTTTTTTCCAACCAGGCACCAGAAAACAAAAATATTGTTGTCATGTTGCTGTTCTTGTTTCTTTTTAGAAGGAGAACCTCATAATCTTCTTTCTGTTTTCTTTAGGGTTTTGTATGCTCGAGCCAGCATTTTCATATTGAGACTATATATATATATTCTTTATTCCAATCTAAGTGGAAAATAAGCTATCCTTGTCGTGATTAAAATATTTATCAGAATTTAACATCCTCAAAAGGACCTTTAATTTGAGACCAATTTTAATTTACATGCTCAGAAACTAGCTAGACACAAACAAAAACAAAGAAGAAATAAATTACATGTCTCTATGGGTTTTTAAAGAATTGAAATTCTGAACTAGTGAGTTTGCAGGAGGAGGGAGAAATGGCATCTGGGTGTGGAAGTTGACATTAGGGTTTTTTTTCTTAACAAAAGAATACTTAACCAATTCCTTTCTTGGCCGCTGATGGAGACAACCTCATGATGACGACGCCACATTAACGATGATGGAGGATATTAATTTGATTAACCAGCTAGTTCTTCTTCTTAACCCTAAAATTTATTTGTCATAAAAGAAGAAGAAGAAGAAGAAGAAGAAGAAGAACACGCGGAATCAATTTCACCAAAATTATCAGTGGAGTGTTCAATCCCATGATGATTTTTAGCCCTAGAATAATTAAGGGTTCAAAAGGGATATAGCTTAGGTCTTCATAGGTCTTACACAGCTTGTATTTCTTTTCCTTCTTCTAATTCAAGAAAGTTTTACCTTTTCCACGTGCTAATTATTAAAGCAAGGAAATGAAATCAATAACCAAACATTTAAAGGTTCAAAGCCAAAAAAACAGGAGAAAAGGCTTTGCTTTTTGAGTTGCAATGCTAGTGGGATTAGTTCTGGGATTTTGAATATCTCCTGAAAGATTGAACAGCTCATGAAAATACTCGTTCAAATGTGGTCAGAAATTACATTTACTCTAAAGCATTGAGGCTGCATCCTCGATGGTGCTGGAAACCAGAAGGAAGAGATGGAAAATAAGTTTTTGGTTTTATTTGGAGCTCTCCACATTACATGCCAGAGCATTGTTTAATTTGGTTTTAGTCCTAGATTTTTCTTTTTTCTTTTTGCTATTATATATGATCATCGACAGCTAGCTACCCCCGGAACTCACCAGTTCAAATTACTGGGAAAAATAGAAATAAAACTCGAAGCTAGATCACAGCATGCAGGCTTCAAGATAGTAGTAATTTATAACAAATATGACATTAGAAGTAGCATAAGAAAATCGGAACACCATCCCGGAAAGCGCTGTGTGGGTTCAGGTGAGCAATAAAACCCTTGTTGTTCCAGGCTCGTACAAGGAGTACACGTTATGACTCAAACTCGAGATCTACTGAGCATATCACAAGCTCTTTGTCATCATGGCACGTCCCTTAAATACCCATCTCACAAGTTTAACAGCAGATTAAAATGGGAAAAAAAAGATATATATGTAGGGATGGATGCTAAACAGACCGGAGGGTGCCGGGATATTTAGCGTCAGCCTCGTCCTCCTGTATCCCAGCATCCCGTTAATACAGATATATGTAGGACTCCACCTCAGCGGAGATACATGAACCCATAAAATTAAAGCTTAGTGGCTCATTCTCTTAATTTATTTAGAAGACAGCTATATATGTTTCTGTCATTTTAGCATCTCTTTGACCACAATCCTTTATGTTTGATGGATGGAAAGCCAAACAAATCTTTAAATTCCTGATCAAGCAGGCATCGTTGAATGATCTGCATGTACGGTGGTCTATACAATATTTAGCAGGAAACATGATTACTCTAACCTGCACGCTATTAAGTGACCGTGTTTTGCCCGTTGACTAGGCATCGTATTATAAATAAACATGTTATATAGCCCTAAGATCAAGTCCAAAGTGCTATCAACCAAATTCAAATACTTTTGAGATCATCAACATACTTTCTCAAAACATAGAAACATTATTTACAAATCATTTATCATGGATAATCCATCTAATTTACAAAACAAAAAACATTTTAATAAGAAAAAATCTCACACATCAACATGAACATGAAAAGTTCAAATAATAAGAGTTGTAGCTTAAAAGAGTATCGCCATGAGTACCCTCAAACCCATAGATTTTAGGTTCACAAAAAAAAACCTTTATTATTATTATTATTATTATTATTATTATTATTATTATTATTATTATTATTATTATGATACTCAACAAAATTCCAGGAAATAGTATCTTGAAAACAAATTTGAATACTATAAAGTTGTGTGTGAAGTAATATTATTACCTAATTATGAATATCAATGCCTAGTGATGGTTCATTTATCTTAGGTGAATTTATGAATAGTAAAATAATTAATACATAAAAAAATGCCAGAAAAAATATATTGAAAACATTTTTAATATAATAAAGTCATGTATTATGCAATTGTATTATTCACCCATCATGTCCTATGATAATTAATGTCTAGTCATGGTTCATTTTATCCTAGGTGAATTTATTATTAATAAAATTCCTTAATACATGACATACATTTTAGAAATATCATTAAATTGTTTCTATTTTTTAATGGACTAGTTCAACAATTATTGTTTTTTTCTTAACAAAATAATTTGATTGCTAATTGAGGAAAATATTTTTATCTTATATCAAATAAATAAAAAAAATATATCAGGTAGTGTCAGGGTTTGAAACCTAGTAAGTTTGACTACCCTTAATTTCTATTAAAAAAATGAAAATATCATGGACTCATTTAATAAATGGAACATAGGCCATAAGAAATATGATGTAGATACTGTTATAACTTTTTAAAAATAAAAATTCTCAATTCAATCAATTTATGGTCATTTATTTATTTTAGACAGTTTCTTTTATTTTACTTTTTGTCAAAATTTTATTAAAAAAATCAAAACAAAAAAGATAAAAGGGAAAAACATTATTAATAAATGACAAGCAAGCAAGGAAACAGGACCAAAACAAAATTTGAAGTTTTGAAAGATAAAATAAGATAATGGATAATCAAATAATATAATTCAAATAAATGTATAAAAAAGGGATTATCTTTCATAAAAGTTGAAATATGGCTTCAAAATATATAAACACCATGAATAATAACAATTATAACTCCCAGATGATTTCTTCCATCATATATAAAAATTAAAAATTAAAAATGAAGATCTTTAGACAATTAAGAACCTATTAATTCCAAAGAATTGAGTTATAATATATCAATGATAAAGTGGAGCCTGAGCTTTACACCTCCGATAGAATTTGATAATGGTAGAAGATTGGAAGAGAATATCCACGTGCCAACTGTTTCATCCTCTTTAACCGGCCACAAAATTCAAAGTGAAGATCTCTTCCGATGATTTGACAGGATTCTTGTCTTCCTAGCTAAGATGAATGAGTGGAGGGGGCGATAAAAAAATTAATCTTTGTTGCCTTTTAAAATATTTTTCTTTCATATATGCATTGAAATAATATTTTATATATTTTTTAAAAATTATTTCTGATATTAGCACATAAAAATAATTTAAAAACACTAAAAATAATTTAAATTTCAAATAATAAAATAAAAAATAATTTTTTTAAAAAAAATTTTAAAATATAAAACCAAACTACTCTTTAGTAATTGTAAGAATAATTTTATATTAATACAATACAAATATAAGGAAAGGAACCCAACAGGGGCAGCTAGCTCATTGGTTGGAAAATACAAAAATCATAAGATAAAATGGGTTGCATGTGAGAAAGCAATTGGCTGCTGACTAGACATGGTCTGCCCCCATGAAACTCTGAGGCTAGTAGGAGGAATCATTGTAGCTCATCTTTTTATTTTTTAATTGTTATAGTCTAATAATAATTTTGTTCTTTATATATATATATATATATATATAAAAATACACCTTTATATTAAGATTATACGGGTATTCTCACCGGATGTATTAGTTATATTATTGATTTGTTTTGAGATTATTTTTTATCTATTTATTTTATTTTCCCCCATATATATATATATAGTAGAATTACACGTACGTGTATCCTCTGACGAAGGACACTAAATTCATCGTAGCAAGGGGTATTTGGATAATATTAACCTCAATTGTTTTAATTATAAGTTTGGTTGAGGATAATTACATAATTTACTGTTAAGATAATAATTTTATATTTAAAAAGTGGGTGGCACGTTGAAGCCTCCACACACTCTGGGCGACAAGAATGCATGATTGTTTTTAGTGGTAAGAAAATACATTTTCACCATCTCGTTTATTCCTCACTGTCTCTTCTTAAAAAAACACTTTTAAAATACAATAAAAAACACCCTCTAAATAGATATTTTAGTGATTAAAGAGGAAAGGCAGGTTGGCAACATTGATTCCCATTATCTTGTGGGACTATAAAAGTTTGAAGGTGTCTACCATGTGAAGCAATTGTATGGCAAGTTTTTGACGGGTTGATTGATTACAGCGACCCTGAAGCTAGTTCAAACTAGTGTGAGGTTGCCTGTAGAAATGGCTCGAGGGAAGGTTCAGCTGAAACGGATCGAGAACCAGGTGCACCGGCAGGTTACCTTCTGCAAGCGCCGAGCAGGGCTCCTGAAGAAGGCGAAGGAGCTGTCTGTGCTGTGTGATGCTGAAATTGGTGTTTTCATTTTCTCCGCCCATGGGAAGCTCTATGAGCTCGCCACCAAAGGGTCTCTCCCCTCCTCTCCCTCCCTCCCTCTCATGAACAAACATGCTTGCCTGATCATTTTTTATGCATGCATGGAACCCTAGCTATATATATGAACAGTTTTGCTCGCAGGGGACGCGAAAATGTCATCTGTCTTTCTTCCTTTTCTCAGTTTGATTCACATCATTGAGAGTTCCTTTTCTTTTTTTGTTTTTTTTTGCTGTTTTTCAAGAACCATGCAAGGGCTTATTGAGAGGTACATGAAGTCCGGCCGCGGGGCTCAGCCTGAACCAGCTGCCGTGGAGACCCAGCCTGATCCGGTACGTCATCTAATTTCACAGCTCAGTTAAGTTTATTGGATGAATTTGAAAGTAGATTACAATTATATAGACATAATATTCGTATTCTTATGCAAAAGCTTGCACAGCATCTGATGCGGGTTCCAATTAATGCTCATAAAGCACACCACAGTAATATACCCATTTAATTTATGCGCAATGTTGGCGAATTGTGAATGTGTTTATATATATATATATATAGATTGAGAAACTCGTGTATTCTTATAAGCTAACACTGCAACAGATAAGCACCAAGAACCAGCTGAGGTTGACCTAGCTAGTGGTTAATTACTTGTTCGAGTTGTGATAATTTGATGCATGTCGACTGGGTTTTGATTAGAAGATTTAGGGACTTTTGGAATTGTGGTCATGGTTTATTTTAAGAATATTTTTAATATAAGAATACATTAAAATAATTTTTTTTACATCAAAATAATATAAAAATATAAAAAAAATTAATTTAAAATAAAAAATTAAATTAAAATAAACATGTTCACTAATTATCATACCTAGTGTGTGTGTGGCTTCAATTAGATTTGATTTTTATTTTTTATTTTTTAACATATTGTTTTATTTAATTATATGATAATAAAAATAAACATGTATTGAAGAGATTGCTAATATAAGGAAAACGTTTTATAAAATATGTTATGAAACGGTGAGGATAAAGAAAGGTTGCTAATATGAGGCAAAAAATATATCATACTATCATTTGAAAACCAAATAAAACCTAAATTATATTTTAATAAATTAATTATATACCAGGATTATTTTTAACTTATTTATTTTATTGAATTTCAATTAAAATTTTAGACCTATTGGGATGGTCGTCCAAATATATTTTTAATTAATTTAAATTCAAATTAAAAAAAAGGTAAAAAAGGCTAGATGTGTGGTCTAGATGAGCAAATATACATAGCCCATTTAAAAACAATCATCTCCCATATTTTTGGCAACTTTCTATTTCCTCTTTTAAACTGAAAACCCAGAGACTTGAATATGAATAAAGTGAAATTTTGTATAAGAAAACAATATCCAAAACTATAGGGATCCAAAAGAAAGTTAGTGCAAAATATGAAGACTGTACTATAAGCTGTTTTCACGAACTATTTCAATTTTTTAAAATAATGAAGATGCAAGGTAAATACTTTTCACTACTTGGTATTTAAATTTTATATATCATACGATATCGTTTTACAACATATTCTACTCTAGCTTTTTTATTATTGACCTGACTGCATGATTGTATGTTTTTAATGGTGATAATTTTCCCACTTATTTGATAGTTGTTGTACTTTATAGTTTTATATAGTGATTAAATTAAAATCATTCATTTAAAATCCTATATCATTATTGATAGATATCATTTATAATATTAAGTCCTCAAGAGACGTGACGTGATGACAGCGGGTTTGCGATCTGCACAGCAGGTCTCGAGTTCGTGTCAGAACGTGCACCTCTTGTAAAAGTCTAGAATAACTAGAATTTTACTCGCTAACCTAGACTTACAAAGTACACTTTTCGAGGGGTAGAGTTTTCTCGAATCAATTTTTTTTTATACTATTCTATATATTTATTTAAAAAAGAATATTTGCATGTATAACCAAACACAATAATTTATAACGTAAATATCTTCTTTATTAAAATAAACCTTCAAAAATAGCATTTAAAAAGAATAGATAAGTAGAAATGAAATTATATTATGGAATGTCGTCATGAACTTAGAGGATTTGTGTCTATGTTAATCTAACGCATCGTTCGTTCGAGAACTTAAATGTTTTCACTAATGGAGAACTAATCTATGGATAGGATACAAAGGAGGAAATCAACATGTTGAAGCATGAGATCGAAGTTTTGCAGAAAGGACTGAGGTTAGTATATATCTGTAATAATTATAATTAATTTTGATATGAAGATGATATAAAATTTTGATATGAAGATGATACCGGCACTGAGTTTTAAAAATATTTTTGAAAAAAATAAAATTTTGTATTTTTATTTTGTATTTTAAAGTAAACAAATGTAATGTTCTTAGATCATTTTTATGTTTTGATGTTAAAAATAATTTTTAAAAAATAAAAAAATATCATTTTAATGCAATGATGAATAAAAAATACTTTAAAAACCAACCGTAACTACACTTTCAAATAGTCACATAGTCTCTAAATTACAAGATTTTCGCATGTGATTGAGAAAATTAAGGTTTATATATATATATATATATATATATCATCAAATCTTATGTTAAAGAACTAAAAACAAAAAAAAAGAGTAGAAATATTGTTTTATAAAGATATAACATATGCTTAATTATTACAGGTACATGTTTGGAGCAAGAGCTGCAGAAATGAGCTTAGACGAATTGCTTGTACTTGAAAAACATCTTGAAATTTGGATTTATCAAATTCGTTCAATCAAGGTGCCAAATTACTTCCGAGCCAACTTTACTTATTTTATTCATTTTTATTATATATATATATATATATATATATATTCGTAAGTTTAACTAAGTAATGGGGCACACAGATGGAGATTTTGCTTAAAGAGATTCAGCAGCTGAGGAATAAGGTTCGTTTTCAATCAACTTTTTTTTAATTAACTTTGGGTATTGATAAATCAACTCGCATATGAAATTAGATTGTATGTATGTATGTATGAAACCATAAACTATATTGTATTCAAAAGCGTTTTTGAAAAAAATTTAAAATTTAAAAAAAAATTATTTTTATTTTTTACTTTAAATTAAAAAAATTTGATGTTTTTAGATTTTTTTCATGTGCTATGTCAAAAATATTTTTTAAAAAATAAAAAAATCATTTTGATGCATTTCTGAACAAAAAGTATTTTACAAAACAATTGTAACCATACTCCCTAACAATCACTTAAATAATCATAATAAAACAAATTATTCTTGGATTGAAATGTTATACTTTTCCATTTTAGATTAATATTTTATGAAATATTAAATAATTTGTTTTTCCTAAGACTATTTGAATTTGATTGTACAGGAAGAAATACTGACGGCTGCAAACCAGCACCTCCATGACAAGGTTAGTAAGAATTCATTGACTTTTTCTTCTCACCCAGATTTTGTTGACTTCCTTGATCTAATTACGAAACGTCGTCGTGCAGGTGGAGGAGAATGCTGAGATTAGTAACCTAGCGACGATGATCACTAATCTTCCACAGCCACTAACTATACAGAATGAAATATTTCAATACTAAGAACAGCTCCAAGTTTAGACAGCAATTATGATATTTGTGAGGTGTGTTACATAGCTATTGCTTCAAACAATGGTTTTATTTGCTTACAAGGTTAATGAAATAAAGTGGGTTGATGTATTTATGTTTTTTTATTATTATTATTCTCCTCGGAAACTTTTATTAAATGCAATTTATGAAAACAACAAGGAGACACTACTAGAAAATTGTCAAATAAACCCAAAAAATACCAGCGCAAATAATATTGTTGGTAAATCACAACGATATTTACAGGCAGAATAGTACCTAGCTATTTTTATGTAGTTTGTTTGTGTGTTTACTTGTTTTGTAGCTTTTTTTTATAAGACTATTGTTGTATGAATGCATGATTTGTACATTTGAGGTTTGTTTAAGATTTTAAATTTTATTACTTGTTGATCATTTGATGAAACTGAATTTGATTTTGTAACTTCAGTGTTTTATAATGAAATAAATAATGACATGGGTATGTCTCATGTTCTGTAGATTTTATTGTGAAGTTAAGAAATTTAGTAAATTTGGAGGAATTTGAATTGTTTGTGAAAAATGATAATGATTTAAAGATACTATTAAACTTGATTGAATAGGTTTGAGGTAAACCAATTACATCTAACTACTTGTGTATTAATAGTTTATTTAGTTCATAATATTAATTAATACATGTTGTCATCAATATTCTACGTAGATTTTGTATAAGTAATAAATGATTATTCTTTGATATATCGAGTTGCACTTTAAAGGTTGCACAAGATGAATTATTGTAATATGGTTAAAGGTTTTATTAATTATAAATAATCTAATATAAAAATATTAGTGAAAGGGTATTACATGACCATGAAAAATGTAAAAAAAAATGAATTTTTATTCAGCAATAACCAAACACTTGAGGGAGTTTTCCCTTTTCCTTTTGAGAATGACCAATAAAATAGGAAGTAAATTGCTCAATATGACCATAACATGTAAGTTTCTTTTCTTGCATAATTAAAAACTAAACGATAATACATAATTTTATAATAATTATTAATTCAAATGACTGAATGCAATTTTAGAATTATAAATGTGGAGGATTTTTAGGTGTCTTTATTTCAGTGGAGTTAGGTTTGCAAGAATACTGAATGGAAACCTATAATTGATATTTGGTTAAAAAATTTCAAGAATAGTATATACATAAATACTTTTTTTTTAATTAAATTTGATGAGTTTTTTTAATAAACTTAACATTTTATGAAATTGATTTGCAATGAAAAAGTTTACTTGGAAGAGGTTGACAACATTTTTGCCAGGAGGGTATGAGAGCATCTCAACATCATTATAAGAAAAAATGGATTTTTTTATTTATTTTATAAATTATTTAATTTTAATTTTTATTTATTTTATGGGGTGCTTGACGCCTATGGATGATTGGCCTGCCTCTCGAATGGTTGCTAAAAAGAGTTGTGTGTTTAAATTTTAAAATTATGCTTGTAATTTTTAGTAGTTGTTATCTAGTATTAAGATCAATAAAAAATCTAATGTTTTTCGAGATTCTAGGTAAGATGACTTATTTAGCAAGAGAAAGATGAACGACCCTTGATGTATTGTTTTTTGATAACTTTTATAGGTTGAACTTTTGTTCATTAATCCTTTATAAGGTTTAATAATCTTTTTTTTTAGAATGTCTCTATCTTATTGGGTCAAATTTAATAAATTCTATGACCCATATTTTAACATCACTGTTTATCATTACATTTCAAAAGTATTTTTTGAAAAAAATTGATAATTTTTTATTTTTATTTTTCTTTTTTACTTTAATTTTAAAAAAAATTATGTTATATATTTTTTCATGTGATATCAAAAAGAATTTTTAAAAAATAAAAAAATCATTTTGATACATTTATAAATAAAATACACTTTAAAAAATAACATAAACCATCTGTCATGGCCATCTGTCACGGCAACACGCCCCGCCCGCATGAAAACCTATTCCCTCTTTTCTTTCTGCCTCCAGCCGCAGCCCCCCACCCCCAGCTGCTGTAGGAAAGAACAAAAAAAAGCAATGGAGAAACAGGTAGCAATTATTGGAGCTGGTATTAGTGGCCTTCTTGCCTGTAAATAAACGGTCTCAAAAGGTTTTAATCCAATTGTTTTTGAAGCAAGAAACAGCATTGGAGGAGTTTGGATTAATACAGTAGAGCCTACAAAGCTGCAAACTCCAAAACCAGCATTTCAGTTCTCAGATTTTACTTGGCCAGATTCAGTCCCGGAACTCTTTCCAAACCAATTTCAAGTTTTTGATTACCTGCAGTCATATGCACATCATTTTGACTTGCTCAAGCAGATTAAGTTCGGCACTAAAGTTCTTGGCATCAAGTATCAAGGCGCGTCCGATGAAGGGATGCAGTCATGGTGCTTGTGGGGTGGAAATGGGGAGCCCTCCAGTTCAAGAGGGAAATGGATAGTTGAAGCTCAGGGCACACAGAACCTTTCAACTGATCAGGTATGCCTAATCCACCATGTTAGTGATAGTTACATCAGTATTTTTCATGGGATAAGATCGAAGTGCATGGTTTGGGCAAGTTTTGATCAAGTGATTGTAATTCAGTCATCACTAACTAAGATTTAGTAAAAACACAGGTTTACCAAGTGGACTTTGTGATGTTCCCAACATTCCTGAATTCCCTCCGGACATGGTGACGTGATACATTCTATGGACTATGCCAACATGGATTATGAAAGTGCTAGAGATTTTGTAAGAGGCAGGCGAGTTACTGTCGTGGGGTTCCAAAAATCTGCAATGGACATTGCAATGGAGTGCTCTACAGCAAATGGTAGCAAAAATAGTGCGAGTTTTATTGAGATTTGGAACAGAAATTCTTTATCTTATGGTCGTTATTATATTTGTATGTGCAGGGGTTGAACATCCTTGCAGAGTTCTATACAGGACTGAGCATTGGAACGTCCCTGATTACAGTCCATGGGGAGTGCCCTTGCCTTATTTGTATCTCAACCGCTTCTCGGAGCCCATGGTTCATAAGCTAGCCTGGTGAAGGGTTCCTACTCAGTTTACTAGCAACAATTCTTGCACCTCTGGTAAAATCCCCCTTGCTTTATACCATAAAGATTGTTTCCTAGTGGACTGATTTATCTGCAATAAATTCACAAAGAATGGCATTTTCAAAATTTGTCGAAAGCGATATCGAGAAGAAGCTCCGTTCGGCAAAGTTTGTGTAGAACTTCAAAATGCTCTTAATCATAGCAAAATGTAAGACTACTTTATCTGTACGTTATATAGTTTTCATATCGAGAAATTAACAGACATATTTTAACAGTTTCCAAAGCATAGTTTTATTCAATAACTTAATTCTTGTTTGATTGCAACAGTTTCACATGGATTCTATGATAAAGCTGAAGAGGGAAGCATCATACTGAAGAAAGCTCCCAGTTTTAGCTTCTGCAAAGAAGGCATTAAAGTTCAAGGTGAGGATACACCACTAGAGACCGACTTGGTCATTTTGGCTACAGGATTTCAAGGTGAGAAGAAGCTCAAAGACATTTTTGAGTCCAAAACGTTTCAAAATCACATTCTTGGGTCCCTGATGCAAAAGTTCCTCTATACAGGTTACTCTAGTTTCTCCCTTTCCTCTCTACAGGACTAAATTGTTTTACTTGTGCAAGGACCGATATTTATTAGGGAGTTTTTATTCTTCAGGGAATGCATTCACCCGAGAATTCCACAGCTTTCAGTGATTGGATTCTCGGAGAGTGTTGCAAACTTGTACACCTCCGAAATGAGATGCCGGTGGATAGCAGATCTTCTTGATAGCACATTCAAGTTACTAGCATAAAAAAGATGTTAGAGAATAATATAAATCACATTATGGAACTTTACCTAATGACTTAAATTTTTACTTAACATGAAATCATAGTCTTGTTGACCCAGTGGTCAAGAGTTCAAATCTCACTATC
>CM063606.1:15817149-15839080 GCA_032356905.1 Salix exigua | reverse complement strand
TATATTCTATTTGATAAGTGGCACTAGTATTCTTTAACCAAAATGACATGACTTTATAGCAGAAAGTCCCCCATGGTGTAAGAAATATCGTATTCTCCTTATCTTCCTACGCCATTTTTATTTGATTATAACCTGAGAAACCATCCATAAAAGAATACACGGAGCTACGAGCTGCATTATCAACTAACATATCTATATGTGGTAAAGGAAAATTATCTTTAGGGCTAACCCGATTTAAATCCTTAAAGTCCACACATACTCGAATCTTGCCCTCCTTTTTGGGTACCACTACTATGTTGGACACCCATTGTGGATATTTGACCACTTCTAAGAAACCAACGTTCCATTATTTTTCAATCTCCGCCTTTATTTTGATCAAAACCGAGATAGGTGGTTTGACCAGGAGCGGTCGTTGTTTCACGCCCGAAGAGCTGGAAAAACAAAGGAAAATCAAGGGTAAAGAGGTGGTGGGTCTTGAAAATGAGTTAGAGGTAAATAAACCGATGACAGAGGAAGAGACGAATGAGTTTCTGAAATTGATGAAGCATAGTGAGTACTGTGTGGTGGATCAGTTGAAGAAAACCCCTGCCTTGCAAAAGGTATTGAACGAGGCCTATGTGCTTCAGAATATTGAGCAAACGACTATGGAGCACCTGGTAGGGAGGATCCACGCATCAAACTATTTGTATTTCACTGAAGATGAACTCGGTGCCGAAGGAACTGGCCATAATAAGCCTTTGTATATCACAGTCAGATGCAAGGATTGTCTCATCGGTAAAGTTCTCATCGATAATGGTTCCGCCCTAAATGTGTTGCCAAGACACATGCTGGAAGAGATGCCAGTAGATCCTTCTCACATGCATCCAAGTGGGATTACGGCGAGAGCATATGATGGTGCGCCGAGGCAGGTGTTGGGGGCAATTGAAGTTGAACTATCCATAGGTCCCCAAGCCTTCTTGGTAACCCTTTAGGTGATGGACATCCACCCTTCCTATAGCATGTTGTTACTTCTTCACTGCATCAACATTTGAAGTACATTGCCAATGGTGTCCTCGTTACTGTCAAGGCCAAAGAAGCTATATCCGTGATGAAAAATGTAGCGGTCCCATTTATTGAAGCTGAAGATTGTACGGATGGAAACCTGCATGCATTTGAAGTTGTGAATACCGAGTGGGTGCCGGAGAATACCGTAAGAAGGAAACCCAGAATCTCAGGGGCCACTAAAATGGCCGCTAAACCCCTCTTAAATAACAAGGTTCCCGCCCGATTTGGAGCAACAAAAAAGAAATTTGAATGGATTGGGGGTAACGAAGCTGAAGGTTGCAGAACAAAGGTTTGGGCTGGGATATAAACCTAAAAAGAAGGATTATCAGCGAGCTGCCATGGCAAGAAGAGAGAAAAAAATAGCGAGGATCGAGGGAAGGAAGCCTGAAGAAGAGAATTTAGTCATTCCTCCGATCAGAGTCTCATTCCCAAAGGCAGCATATGTCGTACAACCTGATCTAGGACACGACCTTTCTTCAGAAAATGTCATCTATGGGCATAAATATCGTGGAAAAGGAGGAAGTCCAGGGAAGTGTCAGGAAGACTCAGTCAGGGAAAAGGGATGAAGAGCTACCATAGTTGACCATCTATGCCGTAGAGGAAGTCACTGCCCATGCAAGCATTCGAAAATTGGCCAAGGGAGAGAAGTTCCAGAATTGGGAAATCCAAGAAGCTCCATTGGTTTTCAGAATGTAATGGACAATGTTTTCTACATTTGTTTTTGTTTGTTTCGTTTTAAGGCCTAACAGGCCAATCGAATTTTATCTTTGTTTGTTGTGAACTGAATTTTTATGAAGATCATGCATTTTTGTTCATCTCTCTGCTTATTTTTATTTGGTGCATTTACACTCATTTTCCGCTTTCAGGAACCCTGAAAGCGGAACTTCCACAGCACCACTTGCACTTTACACTGAGAATGAATGGTCGAATTATAAAGAACACATAATAGTTGTAGAAGAGGAAGACGAGAATGAAAATAGCATTAAGGAGTTCGCAAAATTATTAGAGCAACACGAACAAGTTTGGAAGTCCGCTAAAGAGGAACTTGAAACCATAAATGTGGGCACTGAAGAAAGCCAAAGAGAACTCAAGGTAGGAACTTTGATCACGCAAAAGGAAAGAGAAGACTTGATTGCACTGCTTTGAGATTATACAGATGTTTTTGCTTGGTCTTATGAGGATATGCCCGGTCTAGATACAAATATTGTAGTCCATAGGTTACCATTGGAGGAGGGATGCAGACCGATTAAGCAAAAGCTAAGAAGAATGCACCCAGAAGTTTTGATCAAAGTAAAGGCGGAGATTGAAAAACAATGGAACGTTGGTTTCTTAGAAGTGGTCAAATATCCACAATGGGTGTCCAACATAGTAGTGGTACCCAAAAAGGAGGGCAAGATTCGAGTATGTGTGGACTTTAAGGATTTAAATCGGGTTAGCCCTAAAGATAATTTTCCTTTACCACATATAGATATGTTAGTTGATAATGCAGCTCGTAGCTCCGTGTATTCTTTTATGGATGGTTTCTCAGGTTATAATCAAATAAAAATGGCGTAGGAAGATAAGGAGAAGACGATATTTCTTACACCATGGGGGACTTTCTGCTATAAAGTCATGTCATTTGGGTTAAAGAATACTAGTGCCACTTATCAAAGGGTTATGGTGACTTTATTTCACGACATGATGCACAAGGAGATTGAAGTATACGTGGATGACATGATCGCTAAATCGGGAAAAGGAGAGAATCATGTCCAAATATTGAAGAAATTATTTGAAAGGTTAAGGAAATATAAATTGAGGCTTAACCCTGCAAAGTGTTCATTTGGGGTGTAGTTGTTAGGATTTGTGGTGAGTGACAAAGGAATAGAAGTAGATCCTGAAAAAGTAAAAGTTATTCAGGATATGCCAGCTCCAAAGACTGAGAAGGAAGTAAGAGGATTTTTGGGAAGGTTAAATTACATTGCTCGATTCATATCCCAGCTAACCACAACCTGCGATCCTATTTTTCGTTTGTTGAGAAAGAAGAATCTTGGCATTTGGAATGCAGAATGTGAAGAAGCTTTTGAGAAAATCAAGCAGTACCTGCTAAAACCACCTCTACTGGTTCCCCCTGTACCAAAAATGCCACTAATTTTATACTTAACAGTGACTGAAACAGCGATGGGATATGTGCTTGGACAACAGGATGAGTCGGGGAGGAAGGAAAAGGTCATTTATTATTTAAGCAAGAAATTCATGGAGTGTGAGTCTAGGTATACTACGATTGAGAAGTTGTGTTGTGCATTAGCATGGGCTGCAAAAAGGTTATGACAGTATATGTTGTATCATACCACATGGCTAATTTCTAAATTAGACCCGTTGAAGTACATCTGTGAAAAGCCCTACTTATCCAGCCGAATCGCTAGGTGGCAAGTTTTGCTATCCGAGTATGATATAGTGTACATGACAAGGAAAGCGGTAAAAGGGAGTGTTATTGTTGATCACCTGGCAGACCATGCTATGGAGGATTATGAGCCGTTAGACTTTGATTTTCCTGATGAGGATGTGTTTTCAGTAGAGAAAGGAAAACCCGGATGGTGGACTATATACTTTGATGGTGCTGTGAACATATGTGGTAACGGAGCCGGGGCAATGATAATATCTCCTGACAAGAAACAAACCCAGTTTCAACTAAATTGCAATTCAGGTGCACTAATAACGCAGCCGAGTATGAGGCTTGTATTCTTGGTTTAGAGACTGTATTAGAGTTGAACGTAAAGAAGATAGATGTATATGGAGATTCGATGCTAATTATTTGTCAGGTAAAAGGGAATGGCAAACCAAAGAAGAAAAGTTAATACCCTACCAGGAGTACCTATCTAAGCTGGCTAAAGAGTTTGAGGAAATAGAGTTCACACATCTAGGAAGGGAAGGAAATCAGTTTGCAGATGCCTTGGCTACACTAGCTTCTATGGCTAGAATAGACTTCGGGCAAAACTTATAGCCGATACACATTGACATCAGAAATAACTCGTCTCATTGTTGCTCAGTTGAAGGAGAAATAGATGGAAACCCTTGGTACTACGATATCAAGAACTTCATCCAAAATCAGACTAATCCCATGGGGGCTTCCAACATCGAAAAGAAGACCTTGAGAAGGTTGGCAATGGATTTTTACCTTGATGGAGAAGTTTTGTATAAGAGGTCATCTGATGGGATTTTGCTGAGATGCCTAGATAGGGTTGAAACTAGAAACGCATTGCGAGAAGTTCATGAAGGGATCTGCTCGACCCATGCTAGTGGACATATGATGGCGAGGAAAATACAAAGAGTTGGTTACTTTTGGATGACATTAGAGAAGGATTGCATTGACTATGTCCGCAAATGTCATAAGTGTCAGATCTACGGGGACAAAATGAGTGCCCCTCCGATCCCTCTATTTAATTTGTTATCTCCATGGCCTTTTGTGATGTGGGGGATCGATGTGATTGGACCTATCAACCCAAAAGCTAGCAATGGTCACAGGTTCATTCTCGTGGCAATTGACTCCTTCACAAAATGGGTAGAGGTCGGGACATTTGCTTATGTAACACAAAAGGTGGTAAAGAAGTTCATTGAGAGAGATTTGATATGTTGGTACGGGTCACCAGAAAAGATTATAACTGATAATGCTCAAAACTTCAATGGGAAGTTGATAACAGAACTCTGTGCTAAATGGAAGATCAAACATTCAAATTCCTCTCCTTATAGGCCCAAGATGAATGGTGATGTAGAAGCTGCTAACAAGAACGTCAAGAAGATTGTTCAGAAGATGGTAGTCACCTATAAGGATTGGCATGAAATGTTGTCATTTGCTCTTCATGCATACCATACCACAGTTCGGACCTCAACAGGAGCCACTCCGTACATGTTGGTATATGGGATGGAGGCGGTAATGCCTTTAGAGGTAGAAATCCCATCACTAAGAGTATTGATAGACTCCGAACTAGATGAAGCAGAATGGGCAAAGGTCAGATATGAGCAATTGAATTTGATCAGTGAAAAGAGGTTGGCCGCAATCTATCATCATCAATTATACCAAAGAAGGATGGCCAAAACATATGATATGAAAGTCCGACCTCGAAAATTCCAAGAAGGCGATTTGGTATTAAAGAAGATATTGTTTGTACCAGGGCAAGATCAGAGTAAATGAGCCCCAAACTATGAAGGCCCGTATATGGTGAAGAAGTCATTCTCAGGGGGAGCTTTGCTATTATCTAGAATGGATGGAGAAGATCTAGCTAGGCCTGTGAATTCTGACTCTGTAAAGAAATATTATGCCTAATATGTTGTAACCTTCCTCAATAGATAAAATTCGGCCAGGAATTCTTGTTGCAAGAAATCTTTTCCAAAGCACATGATCTTATAATATTTATTTACGTTCTATCATTTATTTTTGATATATTTTGTGCACCACGCTGGGGGTAAGATTATAAAATAGCGATTTGCTTTAAAAGTGTCAATTTGCAAACAAAACCATGCTTTGAAATTCTTTCAAGTATATGTCATTTTGAGTTTTTAGACACGAGCAAAAATAAAAAACTACAATGGAGCCAGAAAGGGTCCTATGTGGAACAAAAAGTCTCATCACCAAGCGTAAAGATATGGCATGGGGAACACATCCTATTAAGGAAGACCACCACGAAGAAGGGGGGGACCTATGTTTCTAAAAAGGTAACAAAACATGCATATTATTGTCATAACACTAACCTGACAGGAAATGTGTGGCGAAAGCTGATATAATTGCAAGTCATGAAAGATATGGAGAAATCGAATCTTAGGTTGACAAAACCGCGGACGATGGATTGAGAATCGGTGTTGTTTCGTTCCTTGAACCGGGTAAGTCATCCGTCACTATCGAGACTCTTTCCACTCGGGCAGGTCACCCGTCATAATCAGACCCGGATAAGTCATCCGTCACTATCGAGACTCTTTCCACTCGGGTAGATCACCCGTCATAATCAGACCCGGGTAAGTCATCCGTCACTATCAAGACTCTTTCCACTCGGGCAGGTCACCCGTCATAATCAGACTCGGTTAAGTCATCCGTCACTATCGAGACTCTTTCCACTCGGGCAGGTCACCCGTCATAATCTCACCACTCCTATCCTATTTGATAAAAATCAAACACAAGGTAGTGTGAGTCTGTATGCAAATTTCAAGATGTGTTAGAGAATAATATAAATTATATTCTAGGACTTCATTTTATAGCTTAAATTTTTAGATGAGATGATTCTTAACGGGATATGGAAAAAGATGCTGCAAAATGGGACAAATATCTAAAACGATATTGTGGTCGGTATTACCGCAGATCATGCATCGGTGCCCTCCATATAAGGTATAATGATCAGCTGTGCAAAGACATGGGATGGAACCCAAAGAGAAAGAAGGGATTCTTTGCTGAATTTTTATAGCCGTAGGGACCTGCAGATTATGTCTCACCTTAAGGACATGGAGAATGGTTACAGCAGTGTATCTTGAGCATTTTATAGAGTACGTAGTTTGCACATTAACTACTGTTGTGTCGGTTAAAAGTCTATGAAATAAAGTCATTTTAAACCAAAAAGATGTGTCTAAGTTTATTTTCAAATAAAATTGTCTGCGTAATATCTTTTGATTTAAATTTTGAGTTGATTTTCTTTTATGTATTGATTAATATGTCCTATGTTTTGTAGAAACTGATCATTACCGTACGAGGAACAGCATGGGCAGCATTTAGAACGTCCTCTTCTTTTCTCTCTCCCAGTTTCTAAGGAACAACAGGACTGGATATCTGTAATCCCAGTCCCGATTCAGTGATTCCTTGTTTGGTTTGCAGGAAAGATTACTGCTAGGCTGCATACATTTCATCAAGTCGTGTATGACCAATATTCTAACAAGGTAATGTGAAATACTCTCTAATATGTTTCTAATGTAATCATATGTTGTTTTTCAAAGTCATATCATCAGCTCCTTGTCTTGATTGTGAGTGCTTATTGATCCATTTTTCATGCCTTCTGAAGACGTCGAAACATCACTCCTTTCGCAAGCTCTTTGAAGTCCTTTTCAATTGTTTCCACACATCTTCGGAACTTGGCCAAGTTCTTGTAAGAATACTCAAAACTCCATACTTTTCCTTTGTCAAATAAGGATATTGAGGTTTGGATTGACCTTATCAAACTATGAAAACCACTTTTGATGTCACATGTTGGAAAAAGATTAATGTAGAAGTTTATTATGGACCATAATTTTGATTTGGAAATTAAAGAAACAAGAAGAACTTTGAGAGAAAGGTGTGTATCATTAAGTGTTTTTTTTTTCTTTTCTTTTTCTTTTTCTTTTTCTTTTTCTTTTTCTTTTTCTTTTATGCTTTTGATTCCAAGCCCATTTATAGATCTAAAATCGTAGAAAAATAAAAAAAAACTAAACAATAAATTTTATTTTAATTAGATCAAGAACGTATTTTCTCTAATAAACTTTCAACAAGGAGTTATGTTTTTGAGAAAGCTAGTAACCATGTCACGGTTACATTACATCTTAACTTTATTCCAGCTCTTTTAAAACTGTTTTTTTGTTCAAAACTATATCAAAATAATATTTTTTTATTTTTTAAAAATTATTTTTGACAACCATTTTTTTAATTTCAAGTACAAAATAAAATAAAATAAATTCATTTTTTTCAAAAGCATTTTCCAAACACATTCCCTTGGTTGGGTGTGTAGTCTCTTCTACATAATCTGTTGATTCTTTTCCTTCTCTGTAGAATAATCCTTAAACTGTGTATAATCTGTTGTCAATATCTTGAATAAAAAAATTATAAAGTACAAATATCTTATATGTTATTTATCTTTGTATCATATCAGTATATTTGTAATCTAGAATATCAAAAAACTATTTTATTTAAAAACTTAAGCTACTAGGTGAGATCTAATATATAATTTATATTATTCTCTAACACAATCTCAAATGAAAAATTTTTGGATTTGAAATTTGCACAAATGTGCACACTAATTTGTTCTTGATTTTTATCAAATAGAATGAGGGTAATGAAATTCGAACTTATGATCGTTGGATCAATAAATCCCTTATACCATATTAAGAAATCATCTCGCCAAAAAATTTAAATTATTAGATAAGATCACAAGATATAATTTATATTATTCTCCACCATAGATTAATAAAAATATTCGATTTCTTATTTTTCTTAACTAACTCAAGTATTGAAATAGAAAAAAAAAAGTATAAGTAAAGAAATAGAAAAATAGCAAAATACAATTGCTTAACATGCAATTATCTACAAATTTTCAAATGGAGAGTCGAACCAGCCATGACTATTGCAGAGATGGCTAATGAACTTCCCAAATGCATGCATGCAAAGTGGACACCATGAGTCGCCACATTGTTATCTCGGGAATACCACCATCGACAAATGGAAGTCGAAACTTGAAACTACAGAATACAGATGAGGGAGATTGAATGAGCTGCTCTCGAACCTGCTGCGAACTTCATCTTGGTCTGAAAATATTGATCATATTATTAATTACCTGACCGTATCTCGACCAAATTTATGGATGGAGTTGACTTTCGTCCTGTAATAAATCTTTGTCGAGTGATAGTGGGAAATTGACCTAATTCTTTTATTCTCAGCCCCAAGAAACCTGTATGGAATTTCAAGGTCCCGATCAATATTTACAAATTGACCTTGTTTTTTTATTTGAGAAGAGTTAAATTGCCTTGACAAAACGATCTTCTGTTTCTCATATCTGTAGAATCTATAGGAGGTGTCATTAATTTAGGTCAAAGATTTCCCCTCGAGCTTTTTCTTTAGTCTATAACCCTAGCTTTATTAGAAAAGAATATATATATATATATATATATATATATATATATATATATATATATTCATCCATCAAGTTGTGAAATCAGGAATTAGGTTCGTTCTTGATATCTTACTGCAGAATCATTATGCAAGGGTGGATCATAAAACTAATTAAAGGGTTTTTTTCCTGCTAAAATCCTGCAGAGCAATCGTTCTGGATTCAGATTAGAGCATCCATTTACATGGTATCGATCCAAAACCTTCCTTAATGCACATATGATTCAGCAGTGTTCCACGTCAATAATTAAAGGTGTTTGACACCGCATTTCAAAAATATTTTCAAAAAAAATAAAAATATCATATTGATGTATTTCTAAATAAAATAATAATTCAAAAAACAACTTCAACCTGCTGTCACTAAATCAAGAACTTGGAGCTTCATGAATGATGTATGAAATAAGCACATATTGAGCAAATTGGGACCATGAAATTGATGAGTCATGCATTCAGGCATCATCTGACGATGTATAATATCTATTTCTTTATCAGTAAAGTGCTGCACCGTGGCAACATTTTTGTTTTTGGCATCGAATTTATGGATCACCTCTATGGACAAGGACGCATTTATTCCACGTTTCAAGTCATGAATTTTTCATGAGATTTATAATCATGACGCTTCTTTAATTTATGCCTCCTTAGTTATTTTCATGAATTTCCTAAATGAATTGTGCCTCAATCTATGGAAGTTTACCCTATAGCTAATATACAAATCTACAATATAAAGATATATCTATGGAAGTTTACCCTATAGCTAATATACAAATCTACAATATAAAGATATATGTTCATTTGAATCCTTAAAATATAAATAATTTAAATATAATTTTATGTTGATTTATTGTTTATAATAATTCATGTGCTTACCTTTGTGTTTAGAATACTTCAATAAAAAAAATTTCAAGTTATTTTATTTCAAGCATAAAATTAGGAAAAAGATAAAACATAAAAAATATGTAAAATGTACCAAGAAAATAATTAAAAAAAAAATCCAAATCCATTTCTAAGCAATGTTAGAGAATAATATAAATCATATTCTGAAACCTCACCTGATAGCTTAAGTTTTTAGGTGAGATGATTTATTAACATGGTATCAGAGCCTTATTGACTCAACGGTCACGAGTTCGAATCTCACCACTCTCATTATATTTTATAAAAATCAAGCACAAGGTAATGTATGCTTGTACAAGTTTCAAGTTCAAATGATTTTTACTTGAGACTGTGTATTAGAGAATAATATATATTATATTTTGGAACTTAACCTAATAAATTAAGTTTTTAGGTGAAATGATTCTTGAAGAAGCATATCATATACAATATTATAAATAAGAGTAAACTTGATATTAAATACAAATCAGTCTCCTCTCATATCCGACTTGTCAGCTATTCCAAACTCAACGTTATCAGTCGTATGGAAAAACTTTTCTCCTAAGCACAAGTATTATTTTATCAAGTGTTAGTTATAACGCATGTTTGGGAGTGTGGCAGCGGTAGCTTTTCAAAGTTCATTTCGTGCCGAAATATATCAAGATAATGTTTTTTTATTTTTTAAAAATCATTTTTGAAATCAGCACATCAAAATGATTTAAACGAACTAAAAAAAATTCATTTGAAGTGTAAAAAAAAAAAAAATGAATTTTGGCCAAACGGCGTTTCCGCCGCTTGGCCAAACAGGCGCATAGTTTTTTATTATTATTATAATCGAGTGTATTTATTTAAAAATAGTTATTTAAAAAATAATTCCTAAACATGTTGAGTAATTATTTATAAAAATATACAATAATTGTGTAACAAATAAGATAAGATCAAATAAAAAAAATATAATGATAAAAAAGTAATCAAATTAGTGAAATGTATTTATCAACGTCCAAATATCATTTGCACTCTAAATAATATATATATATATATGACAAGGCATATATATATATGCCTGCATGGATTAGGGTTCCCTGCAGATATCATAGTGTAATTACTGCAATGTACAAAACAGATGACTGCATTTACTAGATCTCAACTACCCACCATTCATCCTCTATTTAAAGCTCCTTAATTCTCCTTTTCACAGTCATAAAAATCTTCAACTCCTGCATCACTACATTTTACAGTATATATCCTGCTTCCTCTCCCTCACCATTTCTCTCGAGATGGCTACCTTGAAGCTGCTGGTGATTTTCTTGGTGTTTGGTGTAGGGTTAGGTCAAAATGTGGATCCATTTGGTGGAAGCAGAAGGGAGATGGTGCCTGCTATGTTTATATTTGGAGACTCGCTCATTGACAATGGAAATAACAACAACCTCCCTTCTCTTGCAAAGGCCAACTATTTCCCTTATGGTATTGACTTCAACGGTGGCCCTACCGGCCGGTTCTGCAACGGCTACACCATGGTTGATGAAATTGGTAGATCTCCACTGCCCTCTTCTTCTGTTGTTTTCGCTTTTATGTTAAGCTTACATGTTCAGAATGCCATGCAGACATGATAAAATAGACTTTTTGTTATTGTAAGTTAGAAAATAATATAGATTATATTTTATTATTTTATTTAATAATTTAAGTTTTTAATATAAATTATATTTTAATATTTCATTTAATAATTTAAGGTGAGATAGTTCTTTGACATTGTATTAGAGCTTTATTAATCCAATGATCATGAGTTCGAATCTCACCATCCCATTATATTTTATAAAAATCAAGCACGAGATAGAATAAATATATGCAAATTTCAAACCCAAGAAATTTTCACCTGTGCCCTCTGTAGTTATTGTCATTGGCCCTTTTAGTTAAGAAAGCAGGAATAGATTTTTTAAGGCAGCATGCTCAGGAACTCTGGCCAAGAACACACATTACTGGAACTCGATTAAAGGAATTTGGCCAACAATATGGAATCCTGTGTATCGATCTCCATTTTATAACTATCAATTTTTCTTTGGCAGCTGAACAGCTAGGACTTCCTCTAATCCCTGCTTACTCTGGGGCATCTGGAGATCAAGTGCTTAATGGCGTCAACTATGCCTCTGCAGCGGCAGGAATCCTTGACATCACAGGCAGAAATTTTGTAAGCATGCCTACTCATGCATGTAGACTTAAGTAGAATTCATCATCATACACATCAATGTAGAGTTTAATTTTTCTTTCATTTGATAATGCTCCTAGAATACATAGATTTTGCTGATATGGTTCATTATACTTGCTCCGTTCCGTGATATAGTTATTATGATATTCACCTTCATGTGTATCTGCAGTTGCTCCATTTAAGGCAACTTCAGTCCAACTGTTGACAGATCAAGCTATTTAGAGTGACACTAAATGACCGTTTTGAATTCTCAGGAATTGAATATATATATATATGGCAGCATAACACACATGATACAATTAATGAAACATCAGCTGATGCTGTACGTATGATTCTTTTGATCAGGTAGGTCGCATACCATTTGACCAGCAGATAAGGAACTTTCAAAATACACTAGATCAGATTACAAATAATCTCGGAGCAGATGATGTGGCTAGGCAAGTTGGACGGAGCATATTTTTTGTGGGGATGGGAAGTAATGACTACCTTAATAACTATCTCATGCCTAACTATCCAACTCGGAATCAGTATAATGGGAGACAATATGCAGATCTCTTGACTCAACAATATAGCAGGCAACTCACTACACTATACAATCTCGGAGCACGAAAATTTGTGATCGCAGGGTTAGGAGAAATGGGGTGCATCCCAAGTATCTTGGCCCAGAGCCCTGCAGGACATTGCTCAGATTCAGTTAACCAGCTAGTTCAACCTTTCAACGAAAATGTTAAGGCTATGCTCAATAACTTCAATGCCAATCAGTTGCCAGGTGCAAAATTCATTTTTATCGATGTCGCTCGTATGTTTCGAGAGATCCTTACGAACTCCCCAGCGTATGGTAAGCGAGTCTCATGATTCTAATTCTTTCTGTAAATGTTTTTAAATTGTTTCTGCTGATATTTGTTCCAACTATACATTTCTTATACAGGATTTAGCGTTATAAATCGTGGATGCTGTGGTATTGGGAGAAATAGAGGCCAGATTACATGTCTTCCGTTCCAAACACCTTGTACTAACAGAGAACAATATGTGTTCTGGGATGCATTCCACCCGACAGAAGCTGTGAATGTTTTGATGGGGAGAAAGGCCTTCAATGGGGACTTGAGCATGGTCTATCCGATGAACATAGAGCAACTTGCCAATCTTGAAATCGAGTCCAATTAACAGAAATCCCTGTTCCATTTCATGCCATCTTCATAATTTTTATTACGTTGCTGATCTATGAGAGAGCAGTAGGTTATTTTATATTCAGAGATCAAAGAACTGTTTTGCATGCGAATGTTCTAATTGAATCGCCATTAATGATAATGCCTTCCAAAAAAGCCTCTCCATTTTGTATACTTTTCCCTTTTGGCGTGATTGTTTATCCTAGGGAATAAATAAGCACATAAACAGATGTTAGAGAAATATAAATTATATTATTTAATCTCACTAAATAGCTTAAGTATTAGTCTTATATCACAAGTTTGAATCTCACTATCTTTATTTTTTTAATAAAAATCAAGCATAGAGTATAGAGTAGTGTGGGTTTGTGCAAGTTAGCTTTCACTTGAGAGTCATATTAGATAAATATATAAATTATATTGTACACCTCACCTAACAGTTTAAATTTTTAGATGAGATGGTTCTTGACAATATAATCAGGTTGTCGATGTAGTCAAATTCCAGACGCCGAGCTATAATTAATGCAGTGGAAGCAATTCCAACAAAGATGGTGCCATTTTTAATTTCTTTGTCTACACCAGTGTTTCACTAGTTTCACCGATGCATTGTATTTGGCGAGTCTTGAATTCTCAATCAATATCTTGCAACCAAAACCTGCAATTGCAAGAATTGCCAGCTGCTCACTGGTATGCCGCATTCATAGTATTGCTCTGTAAAGCTCAAACCGTGTCTGAGGTTTCCAACTTCCAGCAGCAGAAGCTAATTGCTGACAAGATTTCGAAACAACACATTCTGTATTTTAAGAAACACAACTAATCAACTGAGCCCGGAAAACTTGTTTCCCCAGAGGCCAAAGATTTTATCCGTGCATATATATATATATATATATATTTTGAAGCTAATTGCTTCCAGGGTCCAAATTAAGAATGGCTTTCTTGTTTTGCTTTTTTGCTTAAAGATGAGCACATTCCTCAGCTACGAAGTGACTTGAGCTGGTGAGGTAGAGGAGACTGGTGATAATTAAGCTGGAACTGGTAGAAATTTTCAATTGCATTTATCATCTCGCCACATTCACAAGGAATGATAGTTGGTGGCAGTATTGAACTGATCAATTTAATGAACGAAGAAACGCATTACTTGCAAATATTTAAAGAAATATGAAGTAGGAATTCCATAGCCTCAAACAAGTTATAAGAGCCCACCAGGCATAGGCAGTACTGTTACAGGAGAGGCATTAACAGAGCTTAATCTGTTCTCTATCTCTCATAGAATTGCCAATTATTGTATATTGATAGGTGTAAGATTGTGAAACTGTACGTTAATTTAACTAGTACAAGTATTTACTGCGATCCTGGCATGTTTATTGAAGAGGAAGACGACATTTTATCTGCCCATTGTTCCAACATCTCTTGTATAGCACTTCGAATTTTGTGTATCATTCTCACATTTTAAGAGATGAGATATTTCTTTCATTGTACCAGGTTCAAGTCCTGTGGTTAATGGTTATTAAAAACTTATATGATTGTTAATTTCAGAGTCCATAAGATTTATTGAGATACACACAAGTTAACTGAACATTCACGTGAATAAAAAAAAATGAGATCTTTTTTTTTCTTTATCCTTTTGCTCCATATGTAGATCACACACACAGAGAGAAATTAACCATAAAACTGTATTTACTTGCTCCCACAATGAATTGTGCTACAATCTCTTACTTCTTTCATCACTATGATAAAACTTTTGAGCCTGGGATAAAATGAAATATTTTTTATGTCATCAATAGATCCAACTTAATTACTAACTAAAAATCCATACATGATTTGATACTTCTAAAACTTGTCTTCATGTTTATTAATTGAGTTATATGCATTTACTTTAGTTATGTATCCCCACTTCACTCCAATAACTCTTCTGTTTTCAGGTCTGTTAACTTATTCTCAAGTATTATTCTTAAAAATCACTAACATTGTTTTCTCCATTGTTTAATGCCATTTAAGGTCTTTTAGAGCTTCTTCATATATAGCAAGCTCATATATTGTCATGTTACACTTTTAATAAATGTTTGAAAGTGACTTCTAATTGACTCACACTCAATAAACCTTTATCAATATCAAGTACATAGAGGACATCTAAAATTACTTTTGTACTTGAGTTTATAGATATTGCAATAGTTTTTTCCCTTCTCTGGAATATAGTTATCTTTTCTTATTCAAATCTTCGTAACTCCAGGAGACTATAAGGTTCTGAAAAAACTAATGTTAGCCAATATTCTAAGGAGTTTCTTATTAAAACATAGGTTGTTACAAACATTTGGCCTTTATCATTTTGATCAATAACTAGAACATCTACTTCTTGTTTCTGAAATTTAGTTTTGTAAATAACATATTCATGTCCAAGCTAATTGCATTTACTACACTTTACATGTAGTCTTTTCCATTATTTGAATGGAGGGTGGCCTATTCTGCCATAGTACTAACAAGGTAAATAGTTTTTTTTTTTGAATTTATACTCTTTTTTTCATTTTAAAAATCTTGAAGCTTGACTAATAGAACACCTTCTACAAAACAGTTTTACCTCATAAGTCTTCATTGTTCTTGAGCTTGTAAGGTATTTAAAAGTTCTACAAAGATAATCATGCATAGATCCTTTGTATTCTCCAAGGTAGTTATAAATGTTTCACATCCTTTAGACGTTGTAACAAGCAATTTTTTTCTATAATTTTAGAGTTAGTGAACTTTTTTCCAAGTAACCTTAGCTTGTTAACAATGTAAACCAATATATATAAGTACTCTTTGATTGTCTCAAACTCTTTTTCATATTTTTCAACTCAAATTCCCTTATTAAATTCACATATATTTTTGCTTTTGACTTCCAAGTGTTCTTTCATCTCTTGCATATTCTTCCTTCAAATAATTCTAAGTATATATTTTTTTTTATTTAAGAAATGAACTCATGAAAATGGTTGTTGAAACAACAACTACAAGCATACATGATTTCGCTTTCAACTTCTTGGTTTTTCCTTTTGAATTTTGATTTTATTCATGGTTGAATTGCTTGACAATGAAGGAACATCATTATTCTTTTTAATAATTTCTCATAAATCTAACTCCTTCAAGCATGTCTTTATTTTCAATATCCAAAGTTGGTAGTTTTCTCCAACGAAGATAAGAGAAGCAACTTGATAAGAACTGGTTTCACCTCCTATCACAAGTCCCTTAAAAAGAATACTATAATTTCAATTGATACTTTTTTTAAAAAAAAAAGTATAGGAAGATATAGAAGAAAAATATAAAACTTAGATTGTCCAACATGTAACTTAATAACTAACTAATCTAAGGCTTGGTTTGAGTGGACTTCATGTTGATCCGTGTTAAGAGTTGATCTAGTCAAATCTAATTGACTAGGAAGGTTAATACATAGCTTCTTTATCCAAAAAAATAATCTAAAACTACATCATTTTAGATTTTCTAAGTCAACCCAACTCATGTCCTAAGTCTTAGGCTGGGTTACAAGGAGATCAAGTTTAATAGTTTGGTTCTTAGTTGGATATTAGTTCATTGGTCTACGTTATGATATGAGTTAGATGTACAAAAATATTTAAGCATTGCTAATGTTTTTTTTCCTAATAAAAACAAAAATAAACTATATGGAAATTTATTCAATGTGACTTGATTGTCTTGAAGGGTCCAAAGGCAACCCGAATGGCGAGTAAAAACATAGATTAACTCAAAATAAATATTAAAGATGAGATTTTGTTTAATAAACATTGAGATACCAATATATTTGATCAATTCAAGTTAACTTGGGTTAACTTGTTAGGTCATAAACCAAGTCATAAAATCATGATATCCTCATAAAACACAAATCAAAATAAATTATAAAACTGAAATTTCATTAAACCTAATATTGAATGATAAAACTGGAAAAAAGTTAATAAAAATAACTTAGGTCAATTTGGGTTAACTAATCAAACTGTGATCTAAGTCATTAGATTGACATAACCCTATAGAAAACAAATTGAAATAAATTATAAACACAATTATTAATTAACCTAGTATTGAAAGATGATATTAAAAAAAATGACACGAGTCAATAAGGGTAATCCTGCTAAACCCGTTATCCAAGTCATGAAATGAGAATAACCTCATACAAAAACAAATAAAATAAATCTTGTACTGTAATTTATTATCAATCCAATATTATATAATAAAATTAGAAAAAAATATGGTATACCCGCGGTCCAAGTTTAGAATAATCTTATAAAAAATAAATTTAAAATGTTATGAAGTCTAATTTTTAATAAATATAATATTAAAAGATATAATTATAAATACAAATTAAATAATATATATAATTTTCTACAAAATCAGAATTGAAGTTCCAAGGACTAAGCTATATATTTTTTTCAAAGCTCAAAGACTAAACAGTAAGTTCCCGAAATTGAGGAACCAAAATGAAATTTTGATGTCCATATTTTCCGGCAGGGCTTATAAAAGTAACTATTCCATAACACGCCAATTAAATCATAAATCATTATTTCTAACAAAACACCTAATATAAAATTTAACCAACATAATCAAACAAAAAAAGTCATCAAGATTTTTCTTAAGCAAGTGTTTGGTACTGTGTTTTAAAAACATGTTTAAAATAAATTTTGTATTTTTATTTTTTGTATTTTTAAATAATTTTAATATGTTGATGTCAAAAATATTTTTTTTAAGAAAAAATTATTTTGATGCATTTCTAAAACGAAAAGAACTTTAAAAAACAATCTCTACACTACTCCTAAACAAATATAATCTAACATATCCCTAAAGTTCATGCCCGTGACCTTTAAATCTAACAAAAATGCGAAGTGCTACAATGTGGAGCACTTGTATTAATGCTCCATGTTATATATTATTTTCATAACATATTACATCAAGTTTGAGTGATCCTTGTAATTGACTGTTTGGTAGTGGGGTTGAAATTATTTTTGAAATTATTTTTCATTCAGAAATACATTAAAATGATATTTTTATAATTTTTAAAAAATATTTTTGATATTAGCACATAAAAAATAACTAAAAACACTAAAAAATATTAATTTAATATAAATAAAATATAATTTTCAAAAAAAACTTCTAAAACACAATGTCAAACATATTAGTTTGTAATACATATTACATCAAGTTTGAGTCATCCTTGTAAATCTGGTTTAGTTTATGATATTTGTAATCCATTCAATATATACCTAAGGTAAACTAAGAAGCTCAATATCCTTCTAATCATATGTTCTAATTATATGTTGGAGGATAAGATCATTAAATTTAATATAATTTAATTTAAAAATAAATTCTCTTTAAAAAAACAGAATTAACATGAACTTTAAATCTCTTATCACCAATCATCAACTTCTTAAACTTAAAGAATGCAACATTAATGTAAATGTGCGATTATCATTTATCTAAATACTAAAAAACTTTTTTTATGGTCATATTAACCTAAATGTCTTATTTGATATTGTGTTTCAAAAATATTTTTTGAAAACATTATAATTTTTTTATTTTTTATATTAAATTAAATTTCTTTAGCATTTTTAGATCATTTTAATAAAATAATATAAAAAATATCAATTTAATATATTTTTAAATAAAAAAACATTTTTAAAAACAATATCAGGTAGAATATATCACATAGCCTGAGGAAGAGGGACGGTCCATGCAAAGTGCTCTTTCTAGCCCTTTATCTCCACGCTAAACAATTATTAATGAGTGAATACTTATTATTTTCTTAAAAAGAAATTAAATAAAACGTAAAATAGAATTAAATATGACAAACATCTTTAGTTTTTCACCATGTTCATTCTCACCTGTATATGCCGGCCAGCACTCCTACGCTGATATTTTAATTAGTTTTTTCCCCGGAGTTAATTCAAAGAGATGGCAGCCCTGGTGGTCGTAATAGTGTCGGTGTAAGGGTTGTTCATGCGAGTCTTTACTCCTTTCAGCCCTTTCGTGACTAATTCAGTGTTTGGTGCTGCTTGAATTGTCTGGTCTGTTGCAGGAAGACTCTGCTTCCGGGGCAAACATGGCACTAGCTAGATGGAAATTCAGTTTGAGTCCATAAAATGCATCATCAATCACTGTAGTGGTTGCAGCAAATGGACTAAGAAATAATAATCAGCAGAGGTCTTCTGCAGACAGCTTATTTATTCAGATATGGCTGCTTGTGTTCTTACACTTTGCTAATCAGGTCGCCACTGAAAAAACTGTTGCAAATTCTTCATTTGCCCCACAAGTTTTCAAGACTTTTCCTGGGATGCAAGAATTTCATTACAGCATGTAAGTTATTTGGTTAAGCGAGTTTATGAAACCTGTATTCTTGTGGGGAGATTAAGCAGATTACATTTGGTGATGTCGTTTTGATGAATTAAGGTTCAGATTGGTCGAACACAGTTTCTTTTCCTTTTTCTCTTATCATCTTCTTTTTCTAGTTAGCCATGAATTAGCAGGGGAGGTTTGCTCAGATATGCGTTTTAAAATTTTATATATAGCCCTGATGGAACGATAAACACCATGCAGAAATAAGAATTCAGCATTCCACAGTAACATTACATGCATAAATTAAGAAGCACAAATCACATTTAATAGAAAAGTCAACTAATTTCTTGAATAAACGCTAATGGAATCAGAAATACATCGCAAGAGAGACAGGAAAACAGAACTGAAAGCTAAATAATCAATCGATCCCAGTACAATAAAAGCGTCTTAAAACCATAATGAGCAACATAATTAACTTTCTAATCAATCAAACAAGGCCTTCATTAGCATTGCTTGTTCTTCCAAATGCACCATCTCTGCAGCCTTGCCCGTCGCAGACCTTAATCAGCACAAAACATAGATTCTCGTTGCGCCTGAAGGAATAAATCTGCACAAAATCATTCTCCTGTAGAACTCCCTTATTCAGCACACTCTTCCAGCTTGTGGTTAGCATTAAGCAGCTGCTGGTGTTCATGTCCCACTTCCTCAAACGCATCGTTTCGATATGGCTGGCGCCTGTCAGATCATGAAGCTTCACCTCGATGCCCTTAGTTTCTAATTTGGGTTTGGCCAATTCCATGTTCTCTTCATCATTCAGAAACCCTTCAAAATCCTTTATCTGATTCACGGGCATTGATAAACGATCATGGTAGTCGCTCATATCAGTTCGGAACAGTCTTTTCGCTATTCTTAACTTGAAATCCTTGTCAGGGCCCTCTTGCCATGATATCAGGGGTTTTATTTCATCAGAGAAATCTAGTTGGTCAAAACCCAACTTCTTCAGGCATACCTTTTCAACCTTCCTTTTCTTCTTCCCTAGGACCCTCTTAGCACCCTCTCCTCTCTCATCTTTCCCTCTGATCCTTTTCTTCTGCTTTCTCTGTGCTTCGATCTTATCTTCAGCACGGGTTCTCCTGCCAACTGATGAGAACAAGTCTGATCTGCTCTTCTTCTTACTGTCTGATCTGCTCTTCTTCTTACTGTCTGATATCTTTTTCTTGGAAATCAACCGAATATCCCGGTTTCCTCTCGTCATCCTAGGTCCAAGTGGTTTCACACATCGAGCGTCATTCTTGTCTTCCAAGTAATCTTTTTCGCGGCTTTTAACGTTGTACCACACGAACTCCTCCGCAACTTTTTGTGTCAGCAGCCTCAATGCCTCGCCTTCATCACTAGTTACTTCTCTGATATGTTGAAGCATTCCATCAAAACCCTCAGCGACGTCATCATAATCAAATTCTCGATCAAAATCAAAATATAATGGATCACGATCATGATCATCACTGATGAGGCGACCCATATACTCCATCTTTGATCTCGTCTTGTAATTTTATATATATATATATAGCCAAAAAGATTGCAGATACGCAATACCAAGAAACTTGTAAGCAGAAAACAATGTATACTATTTAGAATCGAAAAGGAAAGAGAAAGAACTTGCTTAGTACGGGCTCTGGCTTCAGATTTTGGTGATTTATATATAGAGAGTGGGGGGGGGGGATTACTATTCCGACTCGGATTAGAACACATCAATAATCCTTTTCCGCTGCTGATTTGTTTTTTTTAACGACTTCTTGAATCCTAAGTTTAATATATTGTATTTTAAACCAAATTACTGTAAGAAAAAAAAATATCTGAATACTCGGAGGGAGATATGTCTGAATACTGGGCATAGTGGTTTAAACAAATGTTGAAGGGTTAGATAACCCATATTATTTTCAAAACTAGTGAAAAATATTATAAAATAAAAATAAAAATCTTATAGAAATCTAACGAGCGGTATACCCGCGCGATGCGGCGGGTTTTTTTTATCTATGTAGAAAATTAATTATTTGTATATGTATTGTATTTTATTAATTTAATATTTAGTTAGTATAATTATAATTGATAATATCTATATAATCAAAATGGAAAGTGAATTATATATTTTTTAATTGTAGATAACCTAAGTAAATTTGTAATGTTTTTTAGTTTTATTTTTTCTCCTGTAATATTATATTTAAAATATTAAAAATTAAAATATTGTAAATTTGTTTTTAAGAAATAAACATAAACAAAAAATACCAAATTTAAATTTAAAGGATTTTTTTATAAAATTCATTAATTATATTATTATATTAAATATATTTAAGAATATGATTCATCACTGATGAGCCGGCCCATATACTCCATCTTTGATCTCCTATATATATATATATATATATATATATATATATATATAACCAAAAAGATTGCAGAAACGCAATACCAACAGAAAACAAT